>OY731403.1:84033706-84633706 GCA_963425845.1 Sphenostylis stenocarpa | reverse complement strand
TCTTGATGAAATTAATCACTACATTCTTCATCACACTGCATATGATGTTGCTTCGACACATTTGGTGAAGTAGTTGATTACATCTACAAAATGAAGCATTCCCATTTGATACTTTGGGCTCAATTGATCTTATCACATCCATACCCCACATTGCAATGGCCATGGTGTAGCCAAAAGATTTAAAGATGTTGTTGGTGTAGGGATATTATTAGCATATGTTTGGCATTTATGACATTTTCTCACATAATTATAAGAAGCATTTTCCATGATTTACCAATAATAGCTAGCTCTTAAGATTTTTCATGTCATTGTTTGTCCATTCACATGTGTTCCAAATGAACCTTCATGAACTTCTTCCACTATTTTCATGGCTTTAGTCACATTGATGCACCTGAGCAATATCATGTCATGGTTTCTCTTATATAGCACATCACCATTCAAGAAAACCTCATTTCCAACCTTGTTAATGTTTTCTTGTCATTTTTTGAAGCATTAGGATGAAATGATCTATCTTTCAAGTTGCATTTGATATCATAGAAACATGGATTTCATTTGATTTTTCTTTTCTTTGCTTGACAATATTCTAGCATCTTTATTCATGGCATATCCTCTTCCTAACTTGTTTTGAGCATTAAAGATAAACTAGTTAAATCATCAACTAACTGAGTTTCCTTCAAGGGATATGATGGAAAGTTACTTCATTGAATTATTTTGTCAATCCCTTAATGTAAGAGTGATATGGGAGTATCTTTGAATCTTGAGTCTCTCATTCTCCTTTAAGCTTATGAATAAATAGGATTAAATCTCCATAAACTTCTAACACTTTGGCCTTAAATTCAATAGTTGTTAGTATCCCCATTGCACATGCTTCATACTCTATTGTTTGTACAATCAAATTCTAGTCTTGTAGTAGATATGATAATTTGACATTCAAGAGAAATCAACAGTACACCAATTTTGTGCCTTAGTGCATAAAAAACACTAAGACTAAAGTTAGACAATTTCTCCTTCCTTGAACAATGTCAATATGTCCTTGTCTGGGAATTCATATTTCATATTACATTGATAGATTATGAACATATAGTACTATCTTTAATAGTCTTGTATGTTACATAAGTAATATTATATTCTAATAGTAATACTTGCCACCGAGTAATCCAACCAGTGAGAGCAATATTCTCAAATATATACTTGGTTGGATCTATTTTGGAAGCCATCCAAATAGTGACACAATATGTATTGTCTTAATCTACAAGTAGCCCATGCTAAGGCACAATATGTTCACTACAACAAAGAGTATCTTATTTCAAAAAATGTAAAATTCTTGCTCAAATAATTGATGGAATGTTATTTATGCCTAAACTCATCATGTTGCCCTAATACACATCCCATGGATTCATGAAGAATTGCTAAATACATAATGAGCTGATGGACGACCATATTTGAATATCACATTGACTCCTTGACAAGATCCATGGCTAGGAAGATAGAAAAAGTAAAAGCCACAAAGAAGACTCTCCTACTTTGGAGCATAACCTATTAGATGTTCTTCTTTCTTCTTAGTATTGTAAAATTGTATAGGTATATATTTTCTTTTGTATCTTTAGAATTTTGTAGACACATGTGGCCTAATTTTTTGCCTCAATTGCACAATCATTTAGCCTTATTGGATGACCACACCCATGGGTAAAACAAGGTCAAAATTCGGTTGACTCATGTGAAAGGACAAAGTGAAGCAAACAAGTCCGACATCACTTGGAAAAGGCTAAAATTATGCAAAAAAGAGGCATTGCACAACATGAAGAGTTGGGTAACTCTTGTTTAGAAGTCCCATATTGTTTGTTTCATAAAGTTTAAGGGGGTGATGCATCTATAAAAAAAAGATGATTACACCTTGAAAAGTTACCTTTTGATTGAATGATGTAGACCCCAAATCTTTCCCAGACCCCTAATAAAGCCAAAGATTGCCCATTCCGAAGATGGTTAAGACTTTATCAAGTCCCTAGTAGCTTGTTCTAGGTTCCATTTAGGATAGGAAGGGTTTTTAGAGGCATTAAAAATCGGGAAATCCACCAGAGACAGCAGATAGCCGTCTAGAACAGGCGGATGGCCGTCCATGACAACTTTAAGGCCATGGACGGCCGTCCACACTGCATGGACGGCCGTCCATGCCCACTTTTTCGCTTTGTCCAGACGGTCGTCCACCTTTTCCAGGCCCGAATCCTTATAAATAGGAGCCTCATTCCTCCAAATTTTCACACCTTTTCCACTCCTCCACTCTCTTGGAAGCTTTTTGGCACTTGAGAGTGACCCTAAGCATTATTCCGAGGTTCGAGGGAGCTTTCCGATTTCCATTAAGGTTGAAATCGGTTAAGGAAGTCTCTTTTTGAGGCATCCGGCCCTCGATAGAGTGACTTGTCTTTATTTTGCGGGGAGGAGCGTGTTTGTAGAGTGCGGGGACTGCCAAAAAGCGTCCTCACATTTTAAAAGAATTAATATAGAGCTCACTTCGGAGGTTCCTTCTCTATTCTCTGTCTCTTTTACCACTTTCTTTATCGCTTTCTTTGTGTGCATTAGATAATAGAGCCATGTAGATATTTAAATTCTGCAAGTAGGTCAAATAATAGGGTAAAAACGTAATTTCTTTAAGTGTTTATTTTCTAAGTTAGTCCATCATAGGGAACCCGAAAGGGGCGTTGTGGGGGTGCTAACACCTTCCCCACACGTAATTAACTCCCTTACTCGACTCTGGTTGTAATGGCCAAAGTTGGTTTTTTCTAAAAGCACTGCCTTTTTCTTTTTTACCTTTTTCAGTGTTTAAGGTAAAAACACTGATGCCGAGTCCTCGAACCTATTCAAAAACCTCGCCTTTAGGTCTAGCCCGGTTATCGGATGGCCTAAAGGCGTTGAATCATTTCTTTCAAAGAAAACGCGAGTCATATAAAAACCATCGCGTCGCTCCGACCGCCTCTTCTGACGGCGGCGACAAATGAGAATTGATTTGCACAAATGTTTGTCTTCTTGTTCTCTATGGTTATAAAATAGGAGTAATCTTCTCCTAGTTCGCTATTAAGGATCCTTCCTTGGAAAATTCGGTTTCTGAAGAAATTTGGAAGTTTTAATAATTTTTTATATACCTTTGCTTAAAGATGAAGAGAATTTGTCATCATATTGGTATTAAAAGTGTTGAAAGTCTCACGTTGCTTGTCTCATGTTATGTGGTATGATTTAAAAACCAATTGACACTATGTGGAGTGACCTAATAAGTAATTAAACCATACCGCATGACATGAGGCAAGAAATGTGAGACTTTTAACATGTTCCCTCCAACGAAGCCTATCCAACCAGACAAAGGGTACTTTTGACTTACAACGAAATGACAACTTTTGTCCTAGGATAAAATTGGAGAGAAGTTAGGTTTCAGCTTTAATACCATGTTAAGGTTCTAACATAAAGCAAATTGGTTTTATGTTGGAACCTTAACATATTATCAAATCCAAAACCTAACTTTTTTCTTTTTGTTGTTGTCGCCGCCTCCCCGAAAACGGGGGCGCGGTCGGAGCGACGCGATGGTTTTTCGACTCTTTTTTATTTTCGCGTTTTTTATTGGTGGTTACAACGCCTTTAGGTTGTCCGATAACCGGGCTAACCTAGGGGCGAGGTTTTCAAAAGTATCCCTGAGTTGTCCGACAACCGGGCTAACCTAGGGATTTATTTAGTTGGGTTCTATGGAGTCGCCACCGATATTTTTACCATAAACATCGGAAAAGGGGTTTTGCAAAGGCGTTGGTTTTCGAAAACCAACTTTGGTCATTAGAACCAGAGTTGGGTAAGGGAGTTAGTTACGTATAAAGGGAGTATTAGTCCCTTTACGACGCCCCTTTCGGGTTCCCTATGATAGGCCGGCTATTTGCGAATAATTAAACTTGGAAAATTGCGCTTTTACCCTTTTATTATGCGGTATTTAAATATGTGACTACATTGCCCTAGCTTCTATTGCGTAATTTAAACAGCAGTAATTTAAAAGAAGAGAATGAGGATATGCACCTCCAAAGCAAGCTTTTATATTCAAAAAGAGAGGGTGCGTTTTGGCAACCCTTCACTCTACAACTCTCAGAAACTCCGGAAATGCCTCGGAGGGATTCTAAAGAAGATCTAGAACGCTCAGTCTATGCCTAAAGACGCTCAGAAACTCCGAAAATGCCTCGGAGGGATTCTTAGAGAGAGAAAATCTAGAGAGAAGGGAGAGCTCTTGTTTTTCTGTGTTCAAATGAGGGGGGGGGGAAGCCCCTATTTATAGTTTTTCGCGCTGTCAGGGTCCAGACCGCCATTCTCGTCTGACAGGGTCGAGACCGCCGTCTCGGAATTCGAGACCGCCGTCTTGTTCGTGGCAGAGGTCGAGACCGCCGTCTGGAAAACCCAGACCGCCGTCTCCCTGGAGCATCCGTCGCTCAAGCGAGTACACCAGTCGCTTGAGCGAGACTTGACCCGGGAGTCCCCTTGTTCGAAGCATCCGTCGCTCAAGCGAGTCCATCAGTCGCTTGAGCGAGACTTGACCCGGGAGTCCCCTTTGTTCGAAGCATCCGTCGCTCAAGCGAGTCCATCAGTCGCTTGAGCGAGACTTGACCCGGGAGTCCCCTTCTACGCGAGGCGAGACGGCGGTCTGGGTCGTCCAGAAGGCGTTCTCGTCCCTTCGAGGCGAGAAAACTTATTTTCGGGCCAAAAAAACCTTCCTATCTTGGTACGGGAGCCTAATAGTCTCTCCTAGTGGCTTGTTAGGCTCCGGCCGTCTTCAAATAGGAAGCTTTCTGACTGTATTTGGAGGCTGGGCAAGATTTGGGGTCTACAGCTGCCCCCCCTTTACCCGATCAGTCAACTGCTGGCCTTTTGTGCCGAGGTGATCGACTGGAGGGTAAAGGAGTTGACCCTCTTGCCCGGTTTCCCTTCGGATGTACCGTCTTTGTGGCGGATGATCTTCTGGGGAGATGTTGTGTTGTGCGCCTCTGGGATGCCCCTTTGATGCGGTAGCTGACCCCTTCGGCTGATGGGTACGAACCCCCATCTGGTTTGACGAGTACTAACCCCCGCCCGGTAAGCCCCCTTTTGTAAGGCCTGATGAGTTTACACCCCCATCTGGTGTTTGACCTCTGGATGCTCCTTCGACGCGGTAGCTGATCCTTCGGTTGATGGGTATAACCCCCCCCATTGGGCTGGTAGTTTATAGTCCGTTGTGTGGGACTGGATGGGTATGAACCCCCCATCAGGGCTGTACGGTCCGTTGTGTGGGACCGGATGGGTTTGAACCCCCCATCAGGGATGTACGGTCCGTTGTGTGGGACCGGATGGGTTTGAACCCCCCATCAGGGTTGTACGGTCCGTTGTGTGGGACCGGATGGGTTTGAACCCCCCATCAGGGCTGTAGTGTACAGTCCGTTGTGCGGGACTGGATGGGTTTGAACCCCCCATTAGGGATGTACGGTCCGTTGTGTGGGACCAGATGGGTTTGAACCCCCCATCAGGGATGTACGGTCCGTTATGTGGGACCGGATGGGTTTGAACCCCCCATCAGGGCTGTAGTGTACAGTCCGTTGTGCGGGACTGGATGGGTATGAACCCCCCATCAGGCTGGTAAATGCAGTCCGTTGTTTTGTCTTTTACGGGAATTGTCGTCCGGTCATGCGTGGGATTCTTTGACTTTTGATTTTTCTTGTGGTGATCACCCAACTCTTGCTTGGTCGGGTGATTTTGGCTTTTCTCGATAGCCATCCAGCTTGTTGTTTGTTGGGGATTCTTTGTTTTTGATCATTTGGTATTTGTCATCCGACTTTGCCGGTTGTCGGGGATTTCGATGGGTGCCTCTTAGGTAGGCATGAATTCTCTTGAAAATTTTGCTGATTTTAATGGTGCCTCTAAGCGAGCGAGATAGTCCATTTGGAGACTTTTTACTTGCTTGCCTCCGAATAGGTTGATGTCCCTTTCTGGGGAAATTGGCTCTCGCTTGCCAGATCTTGCCTACGCCTAGACAAATGACTCTTCTAAGGATGTGAGTCTGGAATTTGCCTTTGTCGTGGGCTCACTGGAGATGATCTTTCTTTTTGATTGATCCACCGGGGAATTGGTTGTCTTCCCGGGGATCAGATTTTTTATTTGCCCCTTGAGGGGATGGAGTTTTGACTCCTTGTTGGATGTTGATGGTATGAGATGGCTTTGCCGATACTCTTGTTCTGTTTGGGGGAATGGAATTTCTGATTCCTCTTTTTTGTTGATTTTCCCTTTTTCTGAGGTGACCCACTTTAGGGATTTGATTTCCTGGAAGTTAGGATTTTTATTTGATTTTGCCTTTTTCCACGATTTATCTCTTTTTTATCGCGATTTTGAAATCTGGCTTTTTTTTTTATAATGCGTGCGCCTTTTTACTTTTTAGTTTCTTTTATACACGCAGGCTTTTTCCCTTCTTTTTGGGAGGTCCACTAGGGATGACGTTTTATTTTTTTAGTGATCCACCAGGGAATTAGTTGACTTCCTGGGGATCTGATGGAGCCTTGGCTCCTTGATTGATGTTGGTGCGAGCTATACTGGTGAAGCTCTTATTCCATTGGAGAGTGGGAATTTCTGATTCTTTTTTGTTGAATTTTTTGGAGATCCATTTGAGGATCTTTATTCGGCCTTCTCTGTCATGGCCTTTTGGACATCCGCTGGGGATGCAAGGGTTTTCTTCTTTTTTTTTTGTTGAGCCCTTGTTGGTATGGAGATTGGACTCTTTTGACTGTTGATGATGATGGGCTCTTGAAGCCTTTATTCTCCATTGGGGAGTGTGGAGGAGACTTTGGGTGAGTGTGCTCGATGACTCATATGATGGCGAGGCTGAGTCGTGGGGAGTATTTTTGTTTTGCCTTCGGAGTAGGAAGGGATCCTCTTGGGGATGACTAAGCCTTTCCGTCGGCTTTTCTTTTATGATGTCTGATGGTTGTGCCCTCTTTGATTGGAGCTTTGGCTTCTGGAAGCTTCTTATGACAACTCACTCTTCTTTCTTGAGGGAGATCAATGTTTGAAGACTTATTACTTTCTTGTGCCTTCTTTTCTGAGTAGAAGGATGGTAGCTAGAGCTCTTGATTTTCAGAAGCTCTTGCTGAGTCGCTTGATTGACGGTTTTCTTCATTTTCTTGAGGGCATTATTTGGAGACTCAGTCTCAGTGATCCTGTTTTCAATCACAAACATGGAGCTAGTCTCCTTATATGCATGAATGCTTTTCATTTTTTTTTTGTTATTTATTTGAAGTGATTTTTTTATTTTTTATTTTTTTTACCTTGACAAAGTCGTTTTGTGCGACTACTTGTGTGTGGATGCTTTAAATGCAATCTATTCCCTTTTTTTTTTTGGTTGATGCATCTGGAAAAGTGACTGGCATTCTCCTGCTGGATTTTTTTTATGATCATGATGAAGGGCCCTTCTCTTTTATTCATTTTTTGGTTTAGCCCTATCTTTTGCCTTGACCGCCCCTTTTGGGGTTTTCGGTCTAGCGGGCTACCTTAATTTTTGCCTAGGATATCTTAGCGGGCTTTTTCCTTTTTTGTGAATGCCCTAACTTTTGCCTAGACCGCCCTTTGCGGGTTTTCGATCTAGCGGGCTACCCTAACTTTTGCCTAAGAATATCCTAGCAGGCATTATTCTTTTTATTGTATTTTTCTTTCTCTTCTTTTTTGAGAGATAGGAGCCTATCATATGCATGCAATGTTCGCGATATGCATCCTATAATACTATTTCAATTAATTTTTCAAAAGGATTAACCAATGTGCTTGAGCTTCTGACATTATGTGCTTTCGTCGACAGGATAGGCTGTACCGATTTTGCCGTCTCGATTTTACCGTGACCGAAGAATGATTGGTTTTCCCTCTTTTCCTTTTCTTTTTCTTTTGTAGAGCACTCTTTGTCATGTAGTGTCCCTCTTTCTCCACTCTAGGGATTTCAATCCTTTTGTTGACTATACGCCTCCATATTCCCAAATTAATTATTAGAATATTGTCATGAGGGTCAAGAGAAAAGAAGTACAGGGGTAAAAATCAATGGTTTGTGTTTTAGAGGGTTGATTTTTATTGATAAAAGGGTTTTGTAAGAATGGCTGGCTAAGGTTAAGCTTGGGTGTTTAGGCTTTGTCTAAGCAAACATTTTTCCTTTTTTCTTTGTATTTGCACTCTTTGGTTTTATCTCCATTGCTTTTAAATGGCTAGCTGATTTCCCTAGATCGCCCTTTTGGGTTTTCGAACTAGGATACTGTGTGTTGGCCCTAACTTTTGTCTAGGTTCCCTCTTTTGTAAAATTTTGGAGAAATCCTAGCGGACCTTATTTGTAACCCTAACTTTTGCCTAGGCTACCCTTTATTGTTGTTCGGGTATCCTACCGGGTCGACCCTATCTTTTGTGTAGCCCCCTTAGTGGGTTTCCTACCGGGTATTTTCCCTTTTCTTTTGGCCTTTGGCTTCTTTGGGCTTTTTTCTCTTTTTTTTTTTTGTGGATTTTTTTTTTTTCACAGTATTGGCAAAGCATGACCTTCTTTATGGATTAGGTGAAGTCTTTATTTTTATGTGCTTTTAATCAACTAGCTTGACTGTAATGGCAATGTTGATTATTTGGATGCGCTTTTTATTCTTCTTTTTATTTTATTTTTTTCGTTCACTTAGACAAGGTTATTGTGAGGTCTAGTCGGAAATAGCGAGAAGAGAAACAAATTGTAAGAAGTATTCTTTATTAATTAATAAGGGAATATGTGCCCTAAAATGCCCGGGGGTCGGGCTCGCCCCGGGGGGATAATCTCTGACAATCATGGGGTTTACATCCCTTGAATGAAGAAAAAGATTTCCTAATGACTAAGGATGCTCTTGACGCTTGCACCCCTCCACTTCGGAAAATTTGCTTGAGTGTGCGGAGGGGAGACTTCCCTTTTCCTTTTTGGTCTTTTATTTTTTCTTTATTTCTGAGGACATCTTCTTGTGAGTCCTTGGGGGAGTAGATTCTTCTATTTCTAATTTTTCCCCCGAATGTTGGTTATATTGAAGCTATCTTCATTGATGGAAGATGTTTCTGCGTATCTCAATGGTGCATCCTTATTTGATGTATGGGGTGAACAAATGTAACGACATCCTTGCCCCCTCTTCGGCTGCCCAACGGTTGAGGCTTATTATCCTTCTTAGGTGGATCAACCATTGGAGAGAACTTGACGACGAAAGGTTTGCTCTTCATCTTATTCTGATTCATGGAAAGCACATCGACTAATCCTTTCTTTTTATTATCTTATTATTATTAAAGTGAGAATGAATGCAATTTATGAATGCAATTCATGAATGCAGTAGACGGTTGAGATGATGAAAACAAACAATTTTTATTTATTTCATCTAGACAGTGTACATTCCTCAATGCAATGTTTTGAAGTGCATTTTTTTGAAAGCGGAGAAGCATAAATGAACCCATAGGCGGGTAAATATTTCTATTTATTTTCTCTCTTTTTTTTTTGTGCATGGCATGCGAATGCCCTACCCTCTTTTCATGGTATTGAGGAATGTTCACTTTCTTCAATTGTCTATTGTTAGATGCATGAGGATGAAGCTTGGTGGATGCATGTATGCAAGCGTTTGTTTTTTCCTAAACATTATCATGTTTTATTTTCTAACATGATGTATGATAGTGTTTGAGATTTTTTTTTTGTGTTTTTTTTTGTATGCGGATGAGGGCATAAAGAATACCAGTCGCTTTCGTTTCTAGAATGCAACAAGATTTTTATTGTTTAAAACAAATGATTTATGAGATGGATATTCCTTTAAGACAATGGCTTATGTATCCTCCTTAAAGCTTACGCTTTGTGGGGTATCATACCCACCTCGGTGTAATGATTCCTTCCACATCACAGACTTGACAAGTATAATGGGAATCACCATCACACCTTAGTACACTTGTTCCTTCCTTGTCGCGAAGGTCACAAATGTGCTCGGGGCCTCTTTCGCCATTGTCTTAGGGATATCTAGTGGTCCCTAGAATGAATATATATATGCATGCACCAGTACAAAAGGGCAACAGATGTTCAAAGTGGCATAACTTTTGACTGGGATGTCCGATTTAGACGCACAATATATCAAATCGAAGAGAAAAGGGTGAAGAACAAGGCTGCAAATACCCGTAGGGGATTTGGCCCAGTAATTTTCCCAAAAACGCCTCTAAGACTCATTTTTTGGAGGTTTATTAAAATGATGCGTATGCAGACTCTCCTTATTTCTTATGCATTTATTTTTTTCTCTTGGTTTTTCCACTTATGATGCGATATGAATGATACAACTTTGTCGAAATTTTTCTAAATGTTTTTGATTATTTTATTTACTTTGGATTTATATATTTTTATTTTTTTATTTTTTATTTTTATAGCCTTTTATCTCTTCTGTCGGACTGCGTGGCTACTTAGCTTACAAAGAACCTGAAACCAGGCTAGCTAAAAGGCAGACTGTCCGAGATAAAATATGGCTTTATGCGAAAGAATATTTAGCGTCCCTTATCTCTTCTGTCGGAACTGCGTGGCTACTTAGCTTACAAAGAACCTGAAACCAGGCTAGCTAAAAGGCAGACTGTCCGAGATAAGGGTGTTTATTTGTGAAAATGTTTTTTTGTGATATATTTTTTTTTTTTAGTTTTTTTTTTCTGTTGTTTGATTATGCCATGCAATCAAATGCAACAAACATATGCACACACAATTCAGTCATCCGCGAACAGGCAAGAATTCGTTTTTATAACGAGGTAGGGTTCTCCTGCAGAAAAGTGCATTGGACAGGGTGGGTTCTAACTGTTCTCACCAGGCTAAGGCCCCCAAGGTGCCCCCATTATATGGTCCCCACTCTCCAGCCGTCCAACCATGCTCAGCACTAAGGCCAGAGTCGGTCTTGTTGCCAAAAGAGGAAGGTTATCACCTTGAGTGGTGGTTTCCGATCACACTGGTGGGCACAAGGCCCTAACTGCAGCGAACCGTACCTGCCACCCACTCCCTATGGTTATCTCACTTGCCCCCGGGTATAGGAGGAACTGTAGTGTGCAAAGGTTTTGTGTGCAGTTTATATTTCAATCAATTTGCGGAAGTATAAACAAACAACAGTTTATTGAAAGCCAAACAATAAAACATGTTATAATACAAGGTAGGGTAAAAAGCGCTAATTTCTTGGTTAAATTATTGTTAAGCCGGCCCATCACTAAATGGGATCAACTCTCTAGGCTTCCCCAGTGGAGTCGCCATCTGTCGCCGCCTCCCCGAAAACGGGGGCGCGGTCGGAGCGACGCAATGGTTTTTCGACTCTTTTTGATTTTCGCATTTTTTATTGGTGGTTACAACGCCTTTAGGTTGTCCGATAACCGGGCTAACCTAGGGGCGAGGTTTTCAAAAGTATCCCTGAGTTGTCCGACAACCGGGCTAACCCAGGGATTTATTTAGTTGGGTTCTATGGAGTCGCCACCGATATTTTTACCATAAACATCGGAAAAGGGGTTTTGCAAAGGCGTTGGTTTTCGAAAACCAACTTTGGTCATTAGAACCAGAGTTGGGTAAGGGAGTTAGTTACGTGTAAAGGGAGTATTAGTCCCTTTACGACGCCCCTTTCGGGTTCCCTATGATAGGCCGGCTATTTGTGAATAATTAAACTTGGAAAATTGCGCTTTTACCCTTTTATTATGCGGTATTTAAATATGTGACTACATTGCCCTAGCTTCTATTGCATAATTTAAACAGCAGTAATTTAAAAGAAGAGAATGAGGATATGCACCTCCAAAGCAAGCTTTTATATTCAAAAAGAGAGGGTGCGTTTTGGCAACCCTTCACTCTACAACTCTCAGAAACTCCGGAAATGCCTCGGAGGGATTCTAAAGAAGATATAGAACGCTCAGTCTATGCCTAAAGACGCTCAGAAACTCCGGAAATGCCTCGGAGGGATTCTTAGAGAGAGAAAATCTAGAGAGAAGGGAGAGCTCTTGTTTTTCTGTGTTCAAATGAGGGGGGGGGGGGGAAGCCCCTATTTATAGTTTTTCGCGCTGTCAGGGTCCAGACCGCCGTTCTCGTCTGACAGGGTCGAGACCGCCGTCTTGTTCGTGGCAGAGGTCGAGACCGCCGTCTGGAAAACCCAGACCGCCGTCTCCCTGGAGCATCCGTCGCTCAAGCGAGTACACCAGTCGCTTGAGCGAGACTTGACCCGGGAGTCCCCTTGTTCGAAGCATCCGTCGCTCAAGCGAGTCCATCAGTCGCTTGAGCGAGACTTGACCCGGGAGTCCCCTTTGTTCGAAGCATCCGTCGCTCAAGCGAGTCCATCAGTCGCTTGAGCGAGACTTGACCCGGGAGTCCCCTTCTACGCGAGGCGAGACGGCGGTCTGGGTCGTCCAGAAGGCGTTCTCGTCCCTTCGAGGCGAGAAAACTTATTTTCGGGCCAAAAAAACCTTCCTATCTTGGTACGGGAGCCTAATAGTCTCTCCTAGTGGCTTGTTAGGCTCCGGCCGTCTTCAAATAGGAAGCTTTCTGACTTTATTTGGAGGCCGGGCAAGATTTGGGGTCTACAGTTGTCTTGAGTCAAGAGTTACCCTTTCGTTGTGGGTCAAAAGTATCATTTGTCTGATTTGATAAGTTTCATTAGAGGGGGTGTGTTGGATGTCTCACATCACTTGCCTCATGTCATATGGTATGGTTTAAATACCTGTTAGACTACTCCACATATTGTCAATGAGTTTTATGTTGGAACTTTAACAAAGGGCTAGGCATGAAGTGATGAATAAAAGAATTTGATTAACACAAAGTAGAAGCTAGAAAATCTTGAAGAAAATAGAAGAGTAGCGTTAGATGTATGTGTGCTAGGAGGTATTAAGGTTTTTTTGTTCCTTATCCTAAGATAATGAGAATGCCTTAACATTTTCTTAAAACTAGTTTAGAACGTTTTAATCTGTTATTGTTTAATCTATTAAAATGTTTTTGAAATCGAGTTTTTAATTAATAAAAAATTGAATTAATCGATTAAACTCACTTAGGGAATGGTTTCTTTCATGTTTCATAGTATTAATCGATTAAACTAAATGTTATTAAATAAAATGTTCATCTAACTTAGTGAAAATATGTTGTTACTAATTTATCAATTCTTTCATGTTTTTACTAAATGTTATTAATTCTGCAAGATTAGAATGAAAATTTTCATTGAATCTATTGACAGAGGTATCTGGAGTGCAATTAAAAATGGTCCTTTTATTCCTACACACAAAGTTGATGGTGTTGTTATTGAAAAATCTTGGACTTATTTAACTGATGATGATAAAAAAAAGTTCAATATGATTGTATTGCCAAAAATATTATAACATCTGCTCTCAATCTTGAAGACTTTTTCAGGGTATCACAATGCAAGACAGCTAAAGAAATGTGGGATGTCCTAAAAGTGACTCATGAAGGAACTATGGATGTGGAAAGAGCCACGAAGCATGCTCTTATTAGGGAATATGAGTTGTTTAGAATGCAGCAAGGAGAAAGCATTGCTGATGTTTAGAAAATATTTACCCACATTGTTAGTCATCTTATTGGGTTAGGTAAAACTTTTGATAAAGAAGAACTAATTATTAAAATATTGAACTTTTTGGACAGGTAATGGTAGCAAAAAGGTCACAAGAATCTCTAAATTCAAGGATCTTTCAACAATGATAACTGCATCACTTTTCGAAAAACTTAGAAAACATGAGTTGGAGATCAACAAACGTAATGAATAAGATACTGCTAAAAAGAAAGGAAAGACCATTGCACTTAAAATTGAAGAAGATAGTGAGAATGAGAATATGAGTTTACTTGTTAAAAAGTTTAGCATATTTTTGAAAAAGAATAACAGAGAAAAGAATGGTTCACAAAGAAGGTATAATCAGAAAATGAAAACAAACTCTTCTAATTTCACTTGTTATGCTTTTGGAAAATAGGGACATATGCGAATGAATTGTCTACAAAAAGCCAAACCATATGAAATAAAGTTTCAAAAATCCAAGGGAATAAAAACATACATTCTTGGGAAGACAATGATTCCTCATGTTCAACTTCTTCAATAGATCAAGAAGAAGAAAACTTGTTTTTGATGACTGGTTATAAGTCATCCTCCAGTAGTGTAAGTTCAGTCCCTACTGGAAATGAAATGAATTATAGTACTTTACTACAAGCCTTCAATGAAATGCATGATGAAGCAAATAAATTAGTTGTTACAAATAATCAATTAAAAGGATTGAATAATTGGCTTGAAAATCATGTTAATGCTCTAGAAAAGGAATTGAATGATTCAAAAATTTATTTTGATAATCTTGAAATGATTTATAAAAATACTAATTGTGTATGTATAGATGTGTTCAAAAGAGTGTGAAAATTGTAAGAAGCTATAGGAAAAGGTACCTTATTCGATGAAAACCTTAACAAAATTTTCAAAAGGTAAAGCAAATCTAGATGAAATCCCTGGTTCACAAAAGTGTGTATTTGATAAAGTTGGTATTGGATATAAGACTAGTTTTGAAAACAAAACTAAAGGTTTAAAAAATTTCTTCACTTATAGCAAGCCCACTACATCACCATTTATTACTTGTTTCTATTGTTTAAACAAAGGTCACGCTGTCAAATTCTATAACATAAGAAAATATGATATTCCTAAAGGAAAGAAAAAATGGGTACCTAAACATACAAAACAGAAAAATTAACCCCTTTAGACCCCATTAAAAGGAGGGTACCAAACATTGTGTGATTCATTTTTCTTAAGAACTGCAAAATGAATCATTAGGGTACCTAGACAGTGGTTGTTCTAGATATATGATTGGTGACATCAATAAGCTTTTTCAATTAAAACTTAGATCTAGTCGTTTTGTGACTTATGGTGATAAGAATAGAAGAAGAATACTTGGATCTAGAGATATTGGAACAAAAGAAATAATCCTCATTCACAATGTGCTAGTTGTAGAAGGCCTCAAATACAATCTGTTAAGTGTAAGTTAGCTATGTGATTGAGCACACAAGGTACTGTTTGAACCAGAAAAGGTCATGTTGGTTGGTAAGAGATTTAACAACATTTATATGCTTGAAATGAATCAATCATCTAATACTCAGAATTGTCTCTTAATAAAGGAACTTGGCTTTGGCATAGGAGATTAGCTCACATACATATGCATAATTTGAATAAATTAATTTCAAAAGATCTTATTATTGGTCTGCCTAAGCTCAAGTTTGTGAACGACAAAATTTGTGAAGCATGCCAGAAGGGGTGTAGACCCCAAATCTTGTCCGACCTCAAGATAAAGAGCAGAAAACTTCCGTTCGAAGATAGACAAGGCCTTAAAGGTCCCTAGACCAATAGGCTCCATAGTAGAATAGGAAGCTTTTTGTACACGAAAAATAAAAATTTCAGCCAAAGGGTCAAGACCGCCATCTTGTTTGGTGAGATCGCCCTCTCGCCATTGGCTAAGGGCGAGACCGCCGTCTCCTTTGGCGAAACCGTCGTCTCACCTTTGGCAAATGGCAAGACCGCCGTTTCATTCCAAAGTCTTAGAGTTCTTAGAAAGCATTATAAAGTGCTTCAAGAGAAGAGTGAGTTGCATTGTAGAGCGTGGGGTTTGACAAAAAGCGCCCTTTTTAAGAATATTTTATAAAAAGCTTGCTTCGAAGGTTCTTTCATATCCCTTATTCTATTTTATCGCTTTTATTACTTACTATCTCTGTACATTAGTTATTAAGGGTCATGTAGTCAATAATTTAAATTTTGCAATGAATAAATAAGGGTAAAATCGTAGTTTTAATGTTCTTATTTCTTTATAAAAATAGTCCATCATAGGGAACCCGGAAGGGATGTCGTGGGGAAGCTAATACCTTCCCCACACGTAACTAACTCCCTTACCTAATTTTGGTTATAATGATCAAAGTTGGTTTTTCTTTAAATATCATCGCCTTCTTTTCCTTTTACAATGTTTTTGGTAAAAATATTGGTGGTGAATCCAAAACCCATTTATAAAAGTCTCGCCTTTATGTCCAGCTCGGTTATCGGACAACCTAAAGGCGTTGAACCACACTTTAAAAAATGTGAGTCATCAAAACCATTGCATCGCTCTGACCGCCTCTTTTGACGATGGCGACTCTGTTGGGGAAGCTAGAGAGTTGATTCCATTTAGTGATGGACTAGTTTTCAGAAATAAAACTTGAAATTACGCTTTTACCCTTCCTTGCTTTATAACATGATTTATTGATTGGCTTTAATAACTGTTTTATGTTTACTTTATGCAATTGTTTGAAAAAACAATTGTACACAAACCCTTGCACACAATAGTTCCCCCTATACCCGGGGGCAAGTGGGATAACCTTAGGGAGTGGGTGGCATTGTACGATTTGCTGTAGTGAGGGCCATGAGCCCACCGGTATGGTCGGAAACCACCACTCAAGGTGATAATGAAAGTGATGAAGATCTTATTGAATCATTTGATAAAACAAAGATCTTGTTGATTTGATGAAGTCAAAGGTTATTTGGTTAAATGGGTAGAGTGATTAGTGAGTCTGCATCTATACATAGGTATAATCATTCATATCTCTTTGTTGCATAAGGTTTCATCATTTGAAAGAATTTGAAAATGCCTCTAAAGATGTTTTTAATCCATTAAAAACCAAAGTAATCGGTTAAATTATTTTTAGCAAATTGTTTTAACTGATATTATATGAGTTTTATCGATTAAAATGTTGTTAAAACTTATATAACAGTTTTTTAACTGATAGGTTTTCGAAATAATCGATTAAAACCTTTTCAAAACATTCACTGGAACTATTTTAATCGATATATCTTTGAATTAATCGATTGTTTTCATTAAAGGAGTTTTTGCAAACCTTTTACCTGTGTGTTTAATTGATATGCTTTCGAAATAATCGGTTATTTTCATCAAAAGGGTTTTTGAAAATCTTCTGCTAGTGTTTTAACTGATACAGATTCGAAATAATCGATTAAAATCACTTAAGATGTTTTGAAAAGTGTTCTAGCAGTATTTTAATCAATATAACTTCGAAATAATCGATTAAAACCACTTGAAGTATTTTTTAATCGATGTAATCTCATATATGATCGATTAGAATAATTTTAGTCGATTAAACTGCGATTTAATCGATTAAAATAACTTAAGAAACTTTTTGCTAATTGTTTTAATCGATTAAAACTTGTAGTTATCGACTAAAATTCCTTAAAAAGTTTTATAAAAATATTTGACAGAATTTTAATCGTTTAAATTGTAAATTAATCGATTAAAACAACTTAAGGGATTTTTTACAAAATGTTTTAATCGATTGAAACATTGTCCTATCGAGTTAAAACAAATCTGGAAAATAATCAAGAACATTTTAACATATTAAAAGAAGTTTTAACAGATTAATTTAAGACTTTTAACAGATTAAAAGATTGTTTTAACAAATTGATTAAACCAGCAGTTAGAACAAATCTCTATATAAACAAGATTGCTTTAGTCTTTTAAAATATACCTTTAAGCAATCAATCAAGCAATCATAAGTGAAGTTTTTCAAGAAAGAATTGCGCAAGTTTTTTGGTGTTTTTGAAAGTTCTTTCTTGAGGCATTTTTGCATATATTTTTTTGTGAAGAAACTCATACTGCAGGGACTGCATAATCCGGGTTAGATTGTTCTGGTTTCTTCTTTTTCATTTTCTTTCATTCTTTGTTGTATTGTGTGTGCCTGGAATTGTTAGGCACGGTTTCTGTGGCTGGAATTTGGTTGCAGGTTGGTTCTGTTAGAAAAGTAGTTTTAGATCAAGAGGGGGGGTGAATTGATCTTTTGAAAGTTTCTCGCAAATCTCAGATTATCTAATTCGAAAATTAAGTTTCTAAAAATCTTTTTGAATCACCAAGCAATCAAACAATATTAGGCGCAGCAACAAAAGTTAAAGAGAGAAAGGTTAAGAAAGATTTCACCGGTATTTTATACTGGTTCACCCAATACCAGGGCTACGTCCAGTCTCCAGCCAAATTCCAGCTGGGTTCCACTAGAATAGATGTTTTACAGACTCAACAATCTTACACCTAATCTAACACAAGAACCAAATTCCAGTTCCTGCACTTAACCTCTCCACCAAGAACCAAATTCCAGCTCTTGATAACCTCTGCAACCAAATTCTAGCTGCAAAGAAACCAGTACCCAAATTCCAGGCACCACACAAGTACAAGAACCAAATTCCAGTTCTCGTACTCAACTTCTCCACCAAGAACCAAATTCCAGCTCTTGATAACCTCTACAACCAAATTCCAGTTGCAGAGAAACCAAGTGCCCAAATTCCAGGCACCAAACCTTTCACCAAGAACCAAATTCCAGTTCTTGATAACCTCCACAACCAAATTCCAGTCGCAGAGAAACCAAGTGCCCAAATTCCGGGCACCAAACCTTTCACCAAGAACCAAATTCTAGTTCTTGATAACCTCCACAACCAACTTCCAATCTGAGAGAAAACTTGTGCCCAAATTCCAGTGCACAACACAATACAAAGTAATGAAAAAGAATTTACAAAGAAGAAACTAGAAAGCTCAAACCAGTTTATCCAAATCTGCAGAGAGTTTCTTCTTCAAAGTATGCAAGTTGCCTCAAGAAAGATTTTCAAAATAACTTCAAAAAATTGTTGCGAATCTTTCTTGAAAAAGTTCTAAGGTTTGCTTGAATGATTGCTTAAGGATGTATGAAAAACTGATGTACAATCTCTGTTTAAAAATTTCAAGCAAAACTGTTTTTAAAGAGAATTTTCAAATCTGCTGCATTAATTAATCTGTTGAAAGTTTGTTTTAATCTGTTGAAATAGCCGTTATAATCTGTTAAAAGTCCTTTCAACCCATTAATGCGTTCTTGTTTCTTTAACAGAATTGTTTTAGTTGATACAACCATGTTTATATCAGTTAAAACATTTTACAAACATTTTCTAAGTGTTATTCAATCGATTGATTCGCGTTTTAATCGATTGAAACTCTGTACAAAAATTTTCCAAGTTATTTTAATCGATTGAAATGTGTTTTAATCGATTGAAACTCTGTACAAAAATTTTCAAGTCATTTTAATCGATTGAAATTTGTTTTAATCGATTGAAATAAGTCTGATCAGTCATAATTCAATTATGATCGATCATAACCAACTCTGATCGGTCATAATTTCATTCTGATCGATCATCCTGACTTCCAAAGTGGTTTTAATCGATTGAAACATGTTTTAATCGATTAAAAGAGTTCTGATCGCTCATATTTGAATTCTAATCGGTCATAAAGAGTTTTAAAGGGTTTTAATCGATTAAAAGAAGTTTGTATCGATTAAAATACTGTAAAAACACTTCTTTAAACATTCTAAGTGATTTTAATCGTTTCTTTCAAAGCAATATCAGTTAAAAACATTATTAAGAAAGTTCTTTGTCAAAATGCTTTTGTTTTTTATTTGTTTAAAACTATTTTTGAGGCATTTTGCAAAATGAATGAAGAAACTTTATGCGGCAGAAAAGGTAAAATGGTTTTACCTAAGCCTTCGTTAGACACACTAAATCTTCTAGCACAATTATCTCGAGTGACTTGTTGACTCGCTGCAGAGTTGACCTTTGACTCTATCTTTGACTTCATCAAATCAATGAGATCTTTGCTAGGATCACTTTCAGTCTCCCCCTATTTGATGAAGACAAACACCATTTTGAAAGAACAAACTCTGAAAAAGAAGTCACTTGATAATACAGTTTAGTGAGAAATATAAAATTGTATTAATGTTCTATTTCTCCCCCTAAAACTTATTTCTCCCCCTAAAATGTTGCTCTCTTAATGTAAGAGTTATTTTTCTAAATTTATCCTCAAGTAAAGCAACTATTTCTCCCCCTTTTGACGTCATCAAAAATAGGGAACAGAAGAGAAATAATAAAATGTAAAGGTTTGAAATATGCTTAAGTTTTTGAAAATAGCCAGAAATCAATATTTTACTCATGAACAGATCAATTAAAGTTGATTCAAGCTTATCTTCATTAACACGTCTGTAATGAATACAATTAACACGTGTAAAGATAAGGGAATCACGCTTTAGTAGCATGTTACAGGAACAGCCATTAACTAAAGCCTTTAATCTTTCCTTCCAGAATAAAAATCGATTAAAAACAGAACATAATCGATTAAAATGTTTTTGATAAATGATTTAAATCGATTGAAAGAAGGGTTTAATCGATTAAAACATGTAAGAATTTGAAAACATGAAACTTTAGTGAAATTAATCGATTATTTTGACTTTTAATCGATTAAAAAATGTTGTATAAGTTCATTTAATCGATTAAAAAGATGTTGTATTGATTAAAACAATCAGTTTTGAAAATGAAGTAATGTTTAATGCATATTTTGTAAAACTGATCATCTAGAAGGATGTTTAACAATACTAACAACTACATTGTTTAAATCTTAACTAATAGATCCATCAAAATCAGAATACAATCTTATTTAGCTAAAGCTCTCAGGGATCTATTTAAATTCTATCTAGATTTTCCTGTTTCAACTTTCAACCTACATTATATAAATCAAGGCTAAAAATATTGTTTCGTTTAATAACCGGTGATACTACTACTACGATCATAAATTGAAATTAGCATCAAAAGAGATAAGATATAAAGGAAAGGTAAGAAGGGACCCTTTTTATCCACCAATATTTAATTATCCCAATTTCCTTGGTTTAGTTGCAAATCCTCCGAGTTTGGTGTAAATGAATTTGTTCTTATTTCCCCGATTATTTGTGTCGGATGCCAAAATACGTGACTCGGTCATTTGATCCCCACCAATATCAAAAGATAATAGACTTTACTTTTGCTTGGAACCAATTTTGCTCTATCAACTATTGAGACAACAACAGTTGTCTCTCCTGTATCGACAACGAGACACGAAACTTTTCACGAAAAGAAATCTTTTAGCAGTTCTTCGTTACTATTGATCGCATTACGGTCCATGGTTGACACCACAATGGAATTTCTACTACACATCGGAGGCGGAACCATGTACTCGACGAGACGTACATTCACTATCAGATCCCACACGAATGCACGATACCATAAATTGCATGAATCACGGGTTAATGATGTACCGAGATCGGAATTTCCTTCCATAATAGCTAACCTATTTCAAACTTTGCGATCATCATCATCCAAGCGAATGACTGCATTCTTATTAATGTAGTATGATGGGTGTTATTCTCACTTTCGGTGAACCAGTCATCATTATCTTTGAGGAATGAATCATCTTTAACTTTGTTGTTTCCGGTGGTATCATATGCACAAGTGGTTAACTAAAACTTATTACTGGTAGAGTGGGCAATGATTAGTAATGCATACACAGCAGAACTAGTGATGACGAGTAATCCGGAGCTTTCACTATATTTGCCTTCAGCGAGGAACAAATCAACAGTTTAAAATTTATCCCTGTACACACATTCTCCGTGCCACGTTATTCAATTCTTGAATTGTCTGTCCCAGAGTGGTTTCCTTACGGTGTCACCTCGTGACATTGATGATTAAAGCTAATTCTTAAATTTGCACAGTTCAATGAATTTCACCAAGAGTTTTGAACCAATGCATGCTCAAGATTATTTCAAATATATTGCTAGGTAATATCAAGAAATCTAATGTAAACATTTGTTCATTGAACTTCCTAGTAATCAACAACTTATTACCGAAGCAACTATCACTTGAAAAATCTTTGATAAACTATGTTTTCGAGTCCTAACGACTTGACCTGTTTGTAACTAGTGTCTATAAGAAAAGTTACAGTCTATTCTTTGATAATTCCTTTGATTTTCAATGTATTACTACGCAGACATTCCATGTAAAGTATTAAGAGAGATGTAGACGTCTACAACTTGAATCATGACTATGTTAAAATAACTTTTTCATCTATGGATAACTTTCCCACATGTAAAGTTTGCAGTAATTCAATCAGCAATAACTTTCCCACATTTATTCCACTAGTCTTAGTTTCTAATTCAAGGATTTGTTCAAGCATGTGCCATTTAAAGAAAATTGGGTGTTCCATAACGAGATAACTTGAATCGAGATATGTTCGAGACTTATTTATGATTATCTGATCGCTACGGAGGCACAATTTACGGGACGGTGGGTGAAAGTATTATGCAGATTTTGTTTATCAAAGAAACTGGGTTTTTGATTCGAATTGGCCTATCAAACTTTAATTAGATGTTATAAATCTTGTTTTCAGAACCTAATTAATCGATTGATCAACTAATTATCTATTAATTTCATTTTTCCTATTAGGTTTGAAAACGATTCATGATGAATTAATCGATTGGTTTATAAAAGAATCGATTAGTTTGGTATAGAATGTGATCAATAAAATGACACCAGAATTTAAACCGATTAAAACGTAAATGAATCGATTAATTTTGATACCTAAGTGTTTTTAGTTGATATACGGTTATTATAATCGATTAAAACATTTAAACCAAAATCCTGAGATCAGTTCAATCGATTATTTCGACATTTTAATCGATTAAAATGGTACGGACAAATGTTACGTAAGTTATTTTAATCGATTAATATTGTTATATATCAATTAAAACAATTAGTTTAAATACTCAGAACCTGATTTCGCAGCTATGATCTTCAAGGGATTCCCGGACTTGTTCCTGCAAAACAAATTAAGAATTGTTCTGGTACCCTTTATAATTACTTGGGTCCTGATCAGGTTATGTGAAAGGAATTAATCTTTGGAACCCATTTCATTCTTCCTTTAGGAATGACATACTTTTTGATTCTCGCAATATTTAACAGAGTGCCCTTTTTTCATACGAGTAAAAGCATTTAATTACAGAGTATGAATTCCTATTTGTTTTTGTTTTACTTGGATCTAGATTTAAATCCTATTCCAGATTTGTCAAAAATTAATTTTTGAGACCCAAGTAATATATCAAGATTGGCTTGCCCTTGTGTAAATCTTGAAACAGTTTGAGATAGAAAGTCAATTTTCTTTTGTAATGCGGAACGGTTATTGCAGGGTTTATTGCATTCACAATCGAATTATCATGAATTAGTTTCAAGAAGTCACTGTCGGTTTCATTTTCAAGAATTTGTTTTTCCGGAGAATCAACTTTATTTATTAGCCAGTTATTTAGCCCTTTCAGCCTACTATTTTCTTTTTGAAGTTTCTTAGCCTCTTTATGCATTTCATTAAATGATTCTTGTAATGCATCATAATTAATTATATTTGAAGAGGAGCTAGAACTTACATGATCAGAATTTTCTGGGCATTCTATCCTGGCATGGCCACTGGTATTTGGTGATTCTGAGTTGACCATTAAGCATATCTCTGGTGCTTCTTCATAGGTCTTTTCAAGGATTTTCCACATTTGTGCCGCAGTTTGACAATGTGCAATCCTACAAAAATCATTTTTGTTAAGAGCGGATGAGATGATATTTTTGGCAATACAATCATCTTGAATTCTGTTAGCAATATCAGTTTCCTGTTCAATAACATTTCAAGCATTTATACTAACAGATTCAATGAAGATTTTCATCCTTAGTTTCCAGAATAGATAATCTGTTCCACACAACAGTGGAGGTCTATCAAGGTACGCTCCCTCAGAAAATGCCATGGATCGAAGTAACTTGAGTAACTTTCAAGCACCTCGCTCTGATGCCAATTGTTAGAAAAGTAGTTTTAGATCAAGAGGGGGGGTGAATTGATCTTTTGAAAGTTTCTCGCAAATCTCAGATTATCTAATTCGAAAATTAAGTTTCTAAAAATCTTTTTGAATCACCAAGCAATCAAACAATATTAGGCGCAGCAACAGATGTTAAAGAGAGAAAGGTTAAGAAAGATTTCATCGGTATTTTATACTGGTTCACCCAATACCAGGGCTACGTCCAGTCTCCAGCCAAATTCCAGCTGGGTTCCACTAGAATAGATGTTTTACGAGACTCAACAATCTTACACCTAATCTAACACAAGAACCAAATTCCAGTTCTCGCACTTAACCTCTCCACCAAGAACCAAATTCCAGCTCTTGATAACCTCTGCAACCAAATTCCAGCTGCAGAGAAACCAGTACCCAAATTCCGGGCACCACACGAGTACAAGAACCAAATTCCAGTTCCTGTACTCAACTTCTCCACCAAGAACCAAATTCCAGCTCTTGATAACCTCTACAACCAAATTCCAGTTGCAGAGAAACCAGTGCCCAAATTCCAGGCACCAAACCTTTCACCAAGAACCAAATTCCAGTTCTTGATAACCTCCACAACCAAATTCCAGTTGCAGAGAAACCAGTGCCCAAATTCCAGGCACCAAACCTTTCACCAAGAACCAAATTCTATTTCTTGATAACCTCCACAACCAACTTCCAGCTGCAGAGAAAACTTGTGCCCAAATTCCAGGCACAACACAATACAAAGTAATGAAAAAGAATTTACAAAGAAGAAACTAGAAAGCTCAAACCAGCTTTATCCAAATCTAGCAGAGTTTCTTCTTCAAAGTATGCAAGTTGCCTCAAGAAAGATTTTCAAAATAACTTCAAAAAATTGTTGCGAATCTTTCTTGAAAAAGTTCTAAGGTTTGCTTGAATGATTGCTTAAGGATGTATGAAAAACTGATGTACAATCTCTGTTTAAAAATTTCAAGCAAAACTGTTTTTAAAGAGAATTTTCAAATCTGCTGCATTAATTAATCTGTTGAAAGTTTGTTTTAATCTGTTGAAATAGCCGTTATAATCTGTTAAAAGTCCTTTCAACCCATTAATGCGTTCTTGTTTCTTTAACGAAATTGTTTTAGTTGATACAACCATGTTTATATCGAGTTAAAACATTTTACAAACATTTTCTAAGTGTTATTCAATCGATTGATTCAGCTGTTTTAATCGATTGAAACTCGTACGTACAAAAATTTTCCAAGTTATTTTAATCGATTGAAATGTGTTTTAATCGATTGAAACTCTGTACAAAAATTTTCAAGTCATTTTAATCGATTGAAATTCGTTTTAATCGATTGAAATAAGTCTGATCGGTCATAATTCAATTCTGATCGATCATAACCAACTCTGATCGGTCATAATTTCATTCTGATCGATCATCCTGACTTCCAAAGTGGTTTTAATCGATTGAAACGTGTTTTAATCGATTAAAAGAGTTCTGATCGCTCATATTTGAATTCTAATCGGTCATAAAGAGTTTTAAAGGGTTTTAATCGATTAAAAGAAGTTTGTATCGATTAAAATACTGTAAAAACACTTCTTTAAACATTCTAAGTGATTTTAATCGTTTCTTTCAAAGCAATATCAGTTAAAAACATTATTAAGAAAGTTCTTTGTCAAAATGCTTTTGTTTTTTATTTGTTTAAAACTATTTTTGAGGCATTTTGCAAAATGAATGAAGAAACTTTATGCAGCAGAAAAGGTAAAATGGTTTTACCTAAGCCTTCTGTTAGACACACTAAATCTTCTAGCACAATTATCTGAGTGACTTGTTGACTGCTGCAGAGTTGACCTTTGACTCTATCTTTGACTTCATCAAATCAATGAGATCTTTGCTAGGATCACTTTCAGGTTCAAGAATTGGAAGTTGGTTCTTGGTGAAGGTTAGGGTGCAAGGACTGAAATTTTGGTTCTTGTGGTAGATTGGGTGTGTGATTGGAATCTGTAAAACATTCAATCTAGTGGAACTCAGCTGGAATTTGGCTGAGAACTGGACGTAGCCCTGGGATTGGGTGAACCAGTATAAATCTTGGTTGTATTTCTCTAAATCTTACTCTCTTTAATTCTGTTGCTGCCTTTATTTTAATTGCTTGTTTTTCTTGATTCAAGAATTGGTCAGAACTCTTAATCTTTGAAATAGATAATCTGTAAATTGCGAAAATCTTTCAAAGATCAATTCACCTCCCCCCGCTCTTGATCTCAACCTTGTTTTCTAACAATTGGTATCAAGAGCAAGGTTCTTGAAAATTACTCAAGTCTTTCGATCCAAATGGCTGAAAACAAAGTTTCTGAGGGTGCTTGTATTAATAGACCTCGACTGTTTTATGGTACAGATTATTCATTTTGGCAGATAAGGATGAAGATCTTTATTGAATCTATTGATATAAATGTTTGGAATATTGTTGAAGAATGATCTTCTGTTTTCAATAGAGAATGGTCCAGCATGAATGATCATGAAAAGAAACAAATTCAAGATGATTGCACTGCCAAGAATATTATTACATCTGCACTTAACAAAAATGAATTTTTCAGGATATCACACTGTCAAATTGCCAAACAAATGTGGGTAATTCTTGAGATGGCTTATGAAGAAACTTCAGAAATATGTTTGATGGCTAATTCGAATTCGCCAACATCCAGTGTAAGTTCTAACTCTTCAACAAGTATTATGAATTATAGTTCATTGCATAATGCCTTCTATGAAATGCATGCAGTAGCAAAAAGATTAGAATTTGAAAATAAAATATTAAAGAGCATGAATAGCATATTAGAAAACAAAATCATTCTTCTTGAAAAGAAAATTCTTGATGAAGAAACTAAGGATGAAAATATGAAAATAGGTGATAATAATTCTGATTGAATGTGTAATGATCAAAAAGATTGTGAAAATTGCCCTGAGTTACAAAAGAAATTAGCATATCTAATAAAAACTGCATCTAAACTTGCACAAGGAAAAACCAGTCTTGATGTTATACTTAATTCTCAAAAATTGGTTATTGATCATGGTGGTATTGGTTTCACACCTCTTGTTGGAAAGAAAACTAGAGCATTTAAAAACTATTTTGCATACAATAAATTTGTTTCGTCACCATTCATTACATGCTTTTACTGTATGAAAAGAGGTAATTCTGTTAAGTTTTGTAGAATAAATAAATATGTTATTCCAAGAGGAAGAATGAAGTGGATTCCCAAGGATTCATTTCATATAACTTGATTGGACCTTATAACTCTATAAAAGGGTACCAGATATATGCTAAATCTGTTTTGTAAGAACAAAATCTGGAAATTCTTTGGTACCTGATCAACAAATATTGTTTCTACTTTTTCCAATGAGTATTTTAATTGATATAAAATTATTTTAATCGATTAAATTCACTTACGAGTAGTTCAAAAAAGCTGTTTGTACAATTTTAATCAATTATTCTACGAATTAATCGATTAAAATGTTCCCAATTTTAGTATAGATTTATCATCTCTACTTTAATCAATTAAAAGGCCAAATTTAATCGATTATTTCTCGTCTTAATTGATTATTATTTTGATATATTTTTTCCGAACAAGATTAATTGATTCAAACTCTAATTAATCTATTAATATTTTGTCTTCAGCACAGAATTAATCGATTACTTCTTCATTTAATCGGTTAGTACTGCAACTACACTAATTTTTCTTTCAGGCACAACAAAATGAAGATCTCTGGTACCTTGACAGTGGTTGTTCTAAACATATGACAGGGGATATTACAAAGTTTCACAATTTAAAACCAAAGAATGGTGGGACTTTCATTTATAGGGATAATAACAAAGGAAGAATTCTTGGAATAGGTGACATCAAATGCATAGAATCAGGTATTATTAACAATGTACTATATGTTGAGGGTTTGAAACATAATTTGATCAGTATCAGTCAGTTGTGCGACAAAGGACACAAAGATATATTTGGACAAGAACAATGTCAAATCATCAAATCAGATTCATGTTAGAAATGTAGGCTAAGATCAAGAGGGGGGGTGAATTGATCTTTGAAAGATTTTTGCAATTTACAGATTATCTATTTCAAAGATTAAGAATCCTGACCAGTTCTTGAATCACACACAACAAGCAATCAAAATAAATGTAGTCACAGAATTAAAGGAGAGAAAGGTTTAGAAAGATACAACCAAAATTTATACTGGTTCACCCAATCCCAAGACTACGTCCAGTTTCCAGCCAAATTCCAGCTAGGTTCCACTAGATTGAACGTTTTACAGATTATAACTTTAATCTCACACTCAATCTACACAAGAACCAAAATTCCAGTCCGTGCACCTAAATCTTCACCAAGAACCAAATTCCAATTCTTGACCAACCCTACAGCCAAATTCCAGCTACAGAAACTAGTGCCCACAATTCCAGGCACTCACAATACAGTAAAGAAAGTAAAGAAACAAATAGAAGAAACTAGAACGCTCAAACCAGGTTTATGCAGCTCTGTAGTATGAGTTTCTTCTCCAAAAGAATGCAAATTTTTCCTCAAGAAAGAACTTCTATGAACTTCACAAAACTAGCGCAATTCTCTCTTGAAAGTAGCACTTATGATTACTTGATTGATTGCTAAAAGATGTGTTTTAAAAAGTTCAAACAACTCTGTTTATATAGAAGATTTTCAAAACTCGCTGGTTTATTTAATCTGTTAAAATAATTTTTTAATATGTTAAAAGTCTTGTTTTAATCTGTTAAAACTTCTTTTACTCTGTTAAAAAGTTCTTGATTATTTTCCAGATTTGTTTTAACTGATAAGACACCGTTTATATCAATTAAAACACTTTGTAAAAAATCTTCCAAACTATTTTAATCGATTGTTTCGTCTTTCAATCGATTAAAATACTGCAAAACATTCTTATAAACTTTTCTAAGTGATTTTAATTGATAACAATATATTTTAATCGATTAAAACACTTTGAAAAAGTTCACTTAGTTATTTTAATCGATTGAAACGCATTTTAATCGATTATAATTCTGCCAAAAAATTTCATAAAAATTTCTAAGTTATTTTAATTGATAGCAAGCTTGTTTTAATCAATTAAAACATTCTGGAAAAACCTCTTAGTTGTTTTAATTGATTATTTCGCATTTGTATCGATTAAAATACTGACAGAACAACTTTCAAAACACTTCAAGTTATTTCAATCGATTATTTCGAATTTGTATCAATTAAAATTCTGCCAGAACACTTTTCAAAATATTCTAAGTCATTTTAATCAATTATATCAATTCTATATCAGTTAAAATATCTGGTGAAGGTTTTCAAAAATCCTTCTAATGAAAATAATCGATTATTTCGAAAACATATCGATTAAAAACTCGTTACAAAAGTGTTAAGAACATTTTAGTTGATAAAGCTTATATACTATTAGTTAAAATAGTTAATTAAAAACCTTTTAACAAAATACTTTATTTTTAACCGTTTAAACATTTTTTAGAGGCATTTGCAAAATCTTTTAAATGAAGAAACCTCATGCAACAGAGAGATAAAAATGATTATACCTAAACAGAGATGTAGACTCACTAATCCCACTACCCTTTTATCTAAGTGACATTTGACTGTCACAAAGTAGCCTTTGACTTCATTTTTTACTTCATAAAATCAACAAGATCTTTGCCAAAGTAATTCAATAAGATCTTCATCACTTTCAGTCTCCCCCTATTTGATGAAGACAAACACCTCTTTGAATAATAACTCTGCAGAAGAAGTCACTTGAATATATAGATTAGTGAGTATTCAAAAATTAATCATTTTCCCATTTCTCCCCCTATATTACTACTCCCCCTAAATAAAGAAAATCAATATTAGTTCTCCCCTTTTTTACTTCATCAAAAATAGGGAACAGAGGAACAAAACTATGCATGATATGTATCAGTTTTTGAAAAACAGTAAAAGATTTGAACAATATACCTTACTCATGTAAAGACCAATCAAAGTTGATTCAAACTTATCTTCATTAACACATTTGTAATGAATACAATTAACACGTGTAAAGATAAGGGAATCATGCTTTAGTAGCATGTTACAAGAACAATCATTAACTAAAGCCTTTAATTTTTCTTTCCAGAGTAATAATCGATTAAAAACAGGACGAAATCGATTAAAATGATCTTGTTACTAGTTTTAATCGATTAAAATACTATTTTAATCGATTAAAACAGTGATGCATTTTGAAAGTTTGAAACATAAGTTGATTTAATCGATTAAAACAGTAAAAAAATGTTGTATAAGTGCTTTTAATCGATTTAAAGCTTGTTTTTTATCGATTAAAACAACCAGTTTTGAAAACTAAGTAATGTTTGATGCATCTATCATGCCTAATTCAGTTCGGATTTTGTAAAATCGATTATTAGGAAAATGTTTTAAGATAATATCAACTAGATTGATTAAGTTTTAACCAATAGATCCATCAAAATCAGAATAGTATCTTATTTAGCTGATTTAACTGATGTAAACTAGTTTTAATTCATACAAATACATGACATACAGGTTTTAATCGATTAATACGCAAATTAATCGATTATTTTGATGTGAATTTCCTATGTAAGTGTTTCTTTTAATCGATTTAATCGATTAAATCTATTTTGTATCAGCTAAAATTATCAGAGATTTATGTTTAATTCTATCTAGGCTCTCTTAATTCAACTTAAAACCTTCATCATATTAAGCAAAGTTAAAAAGATTGTTCCTGGTTTACAACCAGTTAATATTACAGACCAGAAATGAAAATTAGCAGTAAAAAAATATGCCATAAGAATAAGATAGGAAGTGACCCTTTTTTCAACAACTCAATCATCCCAATTCCCTTGGTTGAGCTGCATATCTTCCAGTTTGGTGTAAATATCAGCAATATGATTTCCAAGGTTTGAAAAAGCAACAGTGAAATAATCAATTAATTCATAACAGAATCGATTAATTTTGTACTGGAAGAATTCAATAATGTGATAACAAAATTTTAATCGATTAAAACGAAGAAGAATCGATTAAATTTGACACCTTAGTGATTTTAGCTTATATAAATCCTTTTTAATCAATTAAAACAGCTAGACTAAATTCCTGAGAATATTTTAATTGATTGATTCGTATTTCAATCGATTAAAACTGTACGGATTGCTTTTCTGGTATTCTCTATAAGTGATTTTAATCGATTAAAACTATTTTATATCAATTAAAACATTCAGTTTATGAAACCAGAACCAAATTTGCTGTTTTGAACACCATGGGACTTCTAGATTTTGTTCCTGCAAAACAGATTTAGCATATTTCTAGTACCCTCTTTATAATCACTGGGTCCAATCAGGTTATTTGAAATGAATTTTTGGGAATCCACTTCATTCTACCTCTAGGAATAGCATACTTCTTAATTCTACAATATTTCACAGAATGACCTTTTTTCATGCAGTAAAAACATTTAATCACAGATGATGAGTATGATTTCTTGTTTCTTGTTTACATTTGTTTTTCTGAATTTCTTGCTAGATGTAAATCCAATGCCAGATTTGTCAAAAATAAGTTTTTGTGACCCAAGAAGAACATCAAGATTAGTTTGACCTTGTGTAAACTTTGAAACAGTTTGTGATAAAAAATCAATCTTCTTTTGTAATTCTGAACACTTATTACATGGTTTATTACATACACAATCAGAATTATCATGGATTATTTTAAAAAGTCAAGATCAGTTTCATCTTCAAGATTTTTCTTTTCAAGAGAATCTACTCTATTTACTAACCAATTATTCATGTCTTTTAGCCTATCATTTTTTTTTGTAGTTTCTTAGTTTCTTCATGCATTTCATTAAATGCTTCTTGTAATGAATTATAATTCACCAAATTTGAAGAAGAGTTAGAACTTACACTGTTGGTTTGATGATTTTGATTTGCCATTAAACACAAGTTAGCTTCTTCATTATCAGAATTTTCTGTTGATGAAGTATCATTATCATCCCATGCAACATATGCTCTTCTTTTGACTTTTTCCTCTTTCTTATCATTGTTGTAGACCCCAAATCTTGTCCGGCCTCATAATAAAGACCAGAAGACCTTCTATTCGAAGATGGATGAAGCCTAAGAAGCCACTAGGAGAGACTATTAGGCCCCATACTAGGATAGGAGGGATTTTCGGCATAAAAATAAGGATTTTCGTCTTTTAGGGTCGAGACCGCCGTCTCGGATTCGAGACCGCCGTCTCGCCTTGCGAAAGTGGCTAGACCGTTGTCTCGTTTGGCGAGACGGCCGTCTCGCCATTTCTGTAAGGCGAGACGGCCGTCTCGAATGGCGAGACGACCGTATCGACCTTGTCAGACAAGACGGTTGTCTCGAGCTGACAGGTGCGAATCCCTATAAATAGCTGCGCCATTCCCCTCATTTCACAGAGTTCTTCCATTCTCTCTCTAGTCACTTCCTCAAATTCTCTTTCTAGAATCCCTCCGAAGCATTTCTGGAGTTTTTGAGAGCTTTTTTAGAGTTTTTGTAGCGTTTTCGAGATATTTCGGCGCTGTAAAGAGTGAAGGGCAGCCAAAAAGCACCCTAGTTTTCAAGAAATTAATAGAAAGCTTGCCTCGGAGGTTTCTACACACTCTCTCTCTCCTTTACCACTTTATTTTTAATTATGCAATAGATATTAGGGCCATGTAGTCGTAATTTTAAATTCTGCAAATAAAAGGATAAAAGCGTATTTTCACCGGTTTATTTATTTAAAGTAGCTAGCCTATCATAGGGAACCCGAAAGGGACGTCGTAAGGGAACTAACACTACCCTTACACGTAACTAACTCCCTTACCCAACTCTAGTTCTAATGAGCAAAGTTAGTTTTTCGAAAACCAATGCCTTTTCACTCCTTTCCCGATGTTTCCGGTAAAAACATCGGTGGCGACTCCAGAAGAACTCTTCAAAATTAGTTCTTGGGTTAGCCCGGTTATCGGACAATCCAAGAACGCCTTTTCGAAAACCTCACCTCTAGGTTCAGTCCGGTTATCGGACAATCTAAAGGCGTTGTAACCATACCAATAAAAACGCGAAAATTGGAAATTCGGAACCATCGCTTTGCTCCGACCGCCTCGTTTTGATGGCGGCGACAGATGGCGACTCCGCTGGGGAAGCCTAGAGAGTTGATCCCATTTAGTGATGGGCTAGCCTAAAGTAAATAAACCAAAAAAATTACGCTTTTACCCTACCTTGTATTATAACATGTTTTAATGCTTGGCTTTAATAGCTGTTGTCTGTTTATATTTATGCAATTGTCTGAAATACAAACTGTACACAAACCCTCGCACACTACAATTCCCTCTATACTCGGGGGCAAGTCAGAAATCCATAGGGAGTGGGTGGCAGGTACGGTTCGCTGTAGTGATGGCCTTGTGCCCACCAGTGTGATCCAAAACCACTACTCAAGGTGATAATCTTCCTCTTTTGGCACAAAGACTGACTATGGCCTTAGTGCTAAGCATGGTCAGAAGGCTGGAGAGTGGGGACCCTATAATGGGGGCACCTTGGGGGCCTTAGCCTTGGTGAGAACAGTTAGAACCTACCTTCGCCAAAGCACTTTTCTGCAGGAAAACCCTACCTCGTGATTAAAACGACTTCTCGCCTGTTCGCAGATGATCGAATTGTGTGCGCGTTTGTTTGTTGCATTTGTTTGTTGCATAGCATAACCAAAGAACAGAAAAATCACAAAAAACATTTTCTGCAATAAACACCCCTATCTCGGACAGTCTGCCTTTTAGCTAGCCTGGTTTCAGGTTCTTTGTAAGCTAAGTAGCCACACAGTCCGACAGAAGAGATAGGGGATGCTAAATAATCCTTTCGCATAAAGCTTTTTTTTTATCTCGGACAGTCTACCTTTTAGCTAGCCTGGTTCCAGGTTCTTTGTAAGCTAAGTAGCCACGCAATCCGACAGTAAGAGATAAAAGGCTAAAAAATAATAATAAATAAATCCAAAATTAATAAAATATTAATAACAAAATCAAAACATTTATAAAAAATTTTGACAAAGTCATATCATCCATATTACATCATATCATGAGTAAAGAAATACTAAGAGAGAAAATAAAAAGTGAGAGCGCATCTAGCATCATTTAAACAGAATCTCTCATACATAAACATATCCATGTTAGTTCAACACTCAACATGCATTAATAAATTTCTTCCGGGCATTCTAGAAAGTGGTTGGTCCTCTCCCCACCCGAACTCGTGCACAAAAGGCCAGAGCAATGGAAAACCTAGAGGAACAAAATCGAAAGCTCACTGCAGAGGTCAATACCCTCCGCGAGCAAATGGATCAACTGATGGAGGTCATGCGCCAGGGTCAAAACAAGGGTGAAGTCCAAACAGAACACGCCTCTCGCCATGAAGAGGAAGAAGAAGAAGAAGAATACTTCTACGATGGAAAGGATGCTAAGACTGCACGCATCCTCACCCCGGAGATGTCCAAACAACAAATCTCTGCCCTAGAGGAAAGGCTGAAGGCGATGGAGGGACACAACTTTGACGTCAAGGAGGTGGCGGACATGTTCCTGGTAAAGAATATCCATTTCCCTCCCAAATTCAAAATCCCGGACTTCCCCAAGTACGCCGGGATGACCTGCCCAAAGAACCATCTTACGATGTATTGTCGTAAGATGGCCGCACATGCCGAAAACGAGAAACTCCTGATCCACTGCTTCCAGGAGAGTCTGGTAGACACAGCTCTCAATTGGTATATGCAGCTGGAAAGAGGGCAGGTCCAGAACTGGAAACAATTGGCTGACGCTTTTCTTCGTCGTTACCAATACAACATTGATCTGACCCTTGACAGGTAAGATCTCAGGACTCTAAGCAAAAGGAACGACAAACCTTTTAAAGCGTACGCCCAGAGATGGAGGGAAATGGCGGCCCAGATAGAGCCTCCTTTGATGGATAAGGAGACAGTGGCTATGTTCATAGATTCACTAACTGGAGCGTACTACGATAAGGCAATAGCCAGTACCTCCAACCTTTTTTCAGATATAGTCACTGTGGGTGAAAGGGTAGAGCAGGGACTGAGGAGTGGGAAGATAGCACAGTCTTCCCAAGTTGGTGTCTCATTCAGAAAGCCTGCTGGAAAGAAGAAGGACGAAGCCGTACATGCAATCAACTTTACCACTCCTTCTTCTACCCCGCAAACAGCTAGGCAGCCTTGTGAGAAAGAGAGGAAGTTCACTCCAATCTCCACTTCCTATGGTAAGTTACTGCCACAACTGTTGGAGGCCAAACTCTTAACCTGCGTTCCTCCCAAAAAGCAGATGGAACCTCCCTACCCCGAGTGGTACAAACCAAACGAGAAATGTGATTACCACTCGGGTTCACCCGGACACTCGATAGAAAACTGCTTGACCCTTAAGTATCAGGTCCAAGAATTAATAGACGCCGGGTGGATAACTTTTGATGCCTCTGCTTCCGATGTCGATGTCAAAACTTTATCGAAGCCAGAGTAGCAGAGAGGGAGGACTGGGAGGATCAGCCCTAGGTTTTTTTTAAGCTTTCTCTTGTATTTCCTGCGGTCCCCACCCGTGGCCGCAGGAACCCTGATTAAAAGGGCTTGTACATACACTCTCATTTTCTTTAATACATGAGGCATTCTGTCATATTCATTATTTTCCCTCTTTCATTTATTATTCCTTCAAAGATAATTGAATAATAAAATCTATGATTAAAACAGAACCTAAAACACATCATGTATGTGATTGATGGATCTCTGTGGAACCCGGAAACTAAAAGTGAATGGGTCGAGTCCGATAGTGAGCAGGAGACCATTTCTCCGGACATGCAAAGAATGCTGGAAAAAGAAGCACGCATTATACAACCGCATCAAGAAGAAACAGAAACTGTTAATTTGGGAGAAGGGGATGATGAGAAAAAGATAAACATCGGCACCCAGATAGAGAGTAGCATAAAAAAGGGATTGATATAGCTTCTAAAAGAATATATGGATGTATTCGCTTGGTCTTATCATGACATGCCCGGGCTCGACACGAATATAGTGGAGCATAGATTGCCATTTAAAGAAGGGTTCTGACCTGTAAAGCAAAAGCTCAGAAGAATCAAACCCGACTGGTCCTTAATGATAAAAGAAGAGGTACAAAGACAATTGGACACCAATTTCCTAGTAGTTTCCAAATACCCAGAGTGGTTGGCCAACATAGTACCCGTCATCAAAAAGACCGGGAAGGTCAGGGTATGTGTGGATTATAGGGACCTCAATCGAGCAAGTCCAAAAGATGACTTCCCCCTACCACATATAGACACGCCAGTAGACCATACCGCTACCAACACACCTTACTCCTTCATGGACGGGTACGCGGGGTACAACCAAATTAAGTTGGCCACCGAGGACAGAGAAAAAACCTCCTTCATCACACCATGGGGCACCTTTTGCTACCGTGTAATGCCTTTTGGACTCAAGAATGCAGGGGCTACTTATCAAAGAGCTATGGTCACACTGTTCCATGACATGATCACAAGGAAATAGAGGTATATGTGGATGACATGATTGCCAAGTCCAGAAATGAGATGGACCACATTCAATACCTCAAAAAGCTTTTTGACCGACTTCGGAAGCACCAACTTAAACTAAACCCAGCAAAATGTACTTTCGGAGTACGTTCAGGAAAACTATTGGGGTTCATTGTCAGCAAAAGAGGAATTGAAGTGGACCCCGACAAAACCAAGGCAATTTTGGAAATGCCTCCACCAAGCACGGAAAAGGAGGTTAGAGGTTTTCTAGGTCGGATTAACTACATTGCCCGTTTCATTGCGCAGTTGACAGATAAATGTATACCCATCTTTAAACTGTTGCGCAAAATTCAACCAACGGTGTGGAATGAAGAATGCCAACAAGCATTCGATAAAATCAAAACATGTTTAACCAATCTGCCAGTATTGGTACCACTTGTTGAAGGAAGACCTCTGATCCTATACTTGTCAATACTTGAAGAGTCCATGGGATGCGTGCTCGGTCAACAAGATGAAACTAGGAAGAAGGAGCGAGCCATTTACTATCTCAGCAAGAAATTCCTAGACTATGAAACCCGTTATACACAATTCGAAAAAACCTGTTGCACATTGGTATGGGTCACTCAGCGTCTCCGACAATATATGGCTCGACATACAATATGGTTGGTCTCCAAAATGGACCCAATCAAGTACCTCTTCGAGAAGCCTATTCTGACCGGAAGAATAGCTAGGTGGCAGGTGCTCCTTTCAGAGTTTGACATCATTCATGTCACCCAAAAAGCTATCAAGGGTAGCCCCCTAGCAGACTATCTAGCCCATGAATCAACGGACGAATATCAGTCCCTACAAGACGACTTTCCCGATGAGCATATCATGCATATTGAACACGAAGAGACCAAAGAAGAGGCATGGATCATGTTCTTCGATGGGGCCTCAAACATGCTTGGACACGGGATAGGAACTATTTTGATATCCCCTGAAAAGAAACACATCCCCGTAACAGCCAGGCTTAATTTTGATTGTACCAACAACATGGCCGAATACGAAGCGTGCGCGCTAGGAATCCAAGCAACTTTAGATCATGGGGTTACTAAACTCAAAGTCTTCGGTGATTCATCCCTTGTCATCTACCAACTTAAAGGTGAATGGGAAACCCGCAACTCTAAATTAATCCCATATCTAGAGCACATCCGAGATTGTCTCAAGAATGGAAAGCGTCACCTTCTAGTATATTCCTCGGGAAGACAATTAATTTGCTGACGCCCTCGCCACTCTATCATCCATGTTTTCTTTGGGTCAAGAACATGAGATGCCAATCATCCAAATTAAGCTGCATGACAAACAAGATTTTTGCATGACAGTAAATGGCGAGCACGACCAAAATCCCTAGTATCATGACATCAAACAATATCTCATGAGGGGCGAATATCCCGAAGGAATTAATGACAATGATAAACAAACCATTCGTAAAAGGGTCGTAGGGTTCACGTTGATTGAAGGAACCCTCTACAAAAGGAGTCTCGATTCCACTCTCTTAAGGTGTGTGGACCAAGAAGAAGCCCAAACCTTGATAAGAGAAATCCACAAAGGAGCTTTTGGGACCCACGCACCTAGGCATGTCATGGCAAAGAAGATCTTAAGGGCAGGATACTTTTGGACCACAATGGAAGCTGATTGTCACCAGTATGCTAAAAAGTGTCACAAGTGCCAAATCTACACCGATAATATCCATGTGCCGCCCGCACCTCTCAGTACCTTGGCTACACCATGGCCATTCTCGATGTGGGGCATGGACGTCATTGGACCCCTTAAGCCTAAAGCATCCAATGGTCATCGCTTTATCTTGGTGGCCATTGACTACTTCACCAAATGGGTTGAGGCAGCGTCATATGCGCATGTGACTCGAAAAGTGGTGACCACCTTCATCAAGAAAAATATTCTATGTCGATACGACATCCCTCATAGACTCATTACTGACAATGGGACCGATCTCAATAATAAAATGATGGAGGAACTATGTCAAGACTTCAAAATTCAACACCACAATTCTTCTCCGTACCGACCAAAGATGAACGGTGCAGTAGAGGCAGTCAATAAGAATATTAAGAAAATCATCCAGAAGATGGTAGTAACCTACAAAGATTGGCACAAAATGTTGCCCTTCGCCCTACACGACTATCGAACGTCAGTACGAACCTCCACAGGGGCTACTCCATTTTCCCTCGTATACGGAATGGAGGTCGTACTACCAGTAGAGGTTGAAATACCCTCCCTACGAGTTGTTATGGAAGCAAAATTGACAGAAGCCGAATGAGCCAAAGTCGATACGATTAGCTGAACCTAATCGAAGAAAAACGGCTGGACGCCATATGTCGGGGGCAAGTTTATCAAAAGAAGATCAAGAAAGCCTACGACAAGAAAATCAATCCTCGCATCTTCCAAGAAGGGGATTTAGTAGTAAAGAAGCTGCTTCCAGCCCAGAAAGACAAAATCGGGAAGTGGACAGCAAACTACGAGGGACCCTTTGTGGTCAAGCGAGCCTTCTCAGGAGGAGCCCTCATCCTCACCAACATGGATGGAGAAGAGCTTTGACATCCTGTCAACTCAGATGCGGTAAAGAAATACTACTCCTGAAAACATTGCTCATGACCCGTCAAGATGAAAACTCGCAAAGAGCGTCCTGAGCAAAAGATAGGGTCTGCATTCCTCGCTAGGATACGTCCTAGGCAAAAATTAGAGGTTTCAAAAAAAAAAAGAAAAAAAAGAGAGCAATGATTACCTTAGCCGAAAACCGCAAAGGCGACATGTTCTCGTGGTCGGACAAAAACCAAGAGGGGGGGTGAATTGGTTTCTTAATAAAAATTAGGTTTTCAAAATTTTCCCCAAATTTTACCGATTAAAATCTGTGTAAATGTAAATAGAGAAAGGGATAGAGTCTTACACAAGAATTTTATACTGGTTCGGATCAAAAGACCCTACGTCCAGTTGCTAATCACTCAAATAGAGGATTAACGTTGTCACTATAAACAAATTTATTACAAACAAGTTACAATGGAAGAGATAAAGTAAAGATAACACCTCTCTTGAAATCCACAAGAGATGAAGAACAGCTTTTCCCAGAGACGACACAACACACAATCCACTAAGAACTCCACTTAGTGATTCTTATCGCTTCTAGCCCACACCAGGTTCCAAAAGCCCCTTTTTCTTGCAACAAATAGTTCTCTGGCACTACAGCACTTAACTTTTGTATGAAAAATGTTGTTCTTTTTTTCTAAGTGCCATAGAAGAGTTTAAGTAGAGAAATTAGGGTTTGGGAATTGGGATTTTCGGAATTAGGGTTCTTGGGAAAAGGGTTTTCGAAAATAGGTTTGATTTGAAGCTAAAAATCAAAATCTGACTGAAATAATCGATTAAAAGAAATATTAATCGATTAAAACAGAGCCAAATATCAACAGAACCCAAACCTCTCTGTTTTAATCGATTAAAAGATGATTTAATCGATTAAACCACCTGATAATCGATTAAAAATTGGTTTAATCGATTAAACCAGTGAGTTGTTACGGAAAATTATTTTTCTCACTGTTTTAATCGATTATTTCCCTATTTAATCGATTAAAGCCGAGCCTGGATGATAAACTTGAGCTTTTTGAAGCTTCTAAGGTTCAGACTATGTACCGGCTATCTCAAACACTAAAATTATAGACTCAATCTAATTAAAATAGAGTTATTACACTACAAAACAAGTCTTCAACTCTCTAAGTTCTTGAGTTCTTGAATCATCATCAAAATCAACAATCTTCATGTCCATCAAGTGCAACATCAAGTCCTTGAATGTTCAACAATCTCCCCCTTTTTGATGATGATCAAAATTATCTTTTAAAGCCTTTGTAATAACCTGTTTTATCTGTCATACTAACATACCAGATAATATTTAAATGCAATTCATGAGAGGCTTTAAATATTTCTCCCCCTATTTTGATTATAATCAAAAATAACTCTGCAAATAACAATCATAAGGGCTCTCCCTCAAAATATGCATAAGTTGGAGATAACTCCCCCTCAATCAAAGCATCAAGGAAACATCATATTTTATTGTAGAAACAATCATTCATTACAATAACAAGAGAAAATAACAAAAAGAAAATAATTAACAAAATTTAAAATTCTGCACTATCATCATCATTAAAGTGTGCATCAAATCTATTTTCTAAACGGCACACTTTATCATCTACATCAAATATATGGCGAATTAATTCCTCATGCCGTACTCCAGAAAGAGTGAAGAATGATTGCATCCTCTGATTCATGTCAGATAACATGTCTTCCATGGATTGTCAGGTTTCATGATGAGTAGAGGAAGTTCCAACACTTTGGATTTGGGCAGAGGGAAACTCAGCAGCTGGAGGCATATCTTCATCAGAATCTTCATTAGCATCACCTTGATTAGGAACATCATCTTTGTGAACATAAATATCATTGACACGCACCATATGGAGTTGAATCAAAGTGTTGTCCAGTATGCGGTTCAAGTTATTTGTTCTAACTGCTTGTTCACCTTAAACATTCACTCCTTTATATTCAAGAATACGAGAGACAAGTAAAGCATATGGAATTTTGAATGTGGGATGACGTTTTGCTTTTAACATGGTCATTGTGACAAGAACACGCCAATCTAAAGGTTCATTATTCATTATGGCATGAATAATTCTAAGATCAATTGAAGAACATTGGGCATGATTTGTAGCTCGAGGACATAGGATCCAAACAATTAGATGGAGAATCATGCGTTCCTCCTTCTTTAAAGGTCCAGCATGAAGGAGACGCCCAATCTCCATGGAGGGATTTCGCAGAAAAGAACGGTAAGCTAAAAACCTGTCAAAGTCATCTAACTCACCATAAATGTTAATAGCATCTTCTCTAATTGGAAAGTGAGCGACGTTTTCCCAAATATCATCATCGAGAATAATGGTGACACCCTTTACTCTAGAAGTAGCAATTTGATCTCTAAATTTAAATATAGAGTAAAATACCCTAACAAGGTCAGGATAATACGTACCTTGCATTTGGATGAAGGGAAGAACTCCTTGAATTTCAAGAAGGTTGGGAAAATTGAATCCCCTATTGATGAATTGTTCACCAATAAGGAACTTGGGAGAAATAATAGCCCTTTCCTTCCAGTAGGTCAGAAATTCTTGTTGGCCATCTGTATCAGAAATCCATCCTTCTACGGAATTAGGATGGGGTCGAGATGAGGGTGCAGATCTTCTTCTAGTAGGGATCTTAGCACGAGAAGATGAGGCCATTGAAATATTAGAAGAGTAACAAGAAGATTTAGAAAGCTAAGTTTATTGAGAAGAGGGCAAGGTAGCTAGAATAAGGCAAGATAGCTTGATTTCAAGAGATAGAAGTGAGTAGAAGTGAAATGAAGGTCCCTATTTATAACCAAGCATCTCCAACGTTCATATGGAAGGGAATAATGGTCAAAATATCCGTTGGCAACGGCTAGGAAGCAAACTTGGTCGGATTTAATCGATTAAAATTCAAATTAATCGATTAAATCACTTCCAGATTCGTTTAATCGATTATTTTGGGTCGTTAATCGATTATTACTGGTTTTAATCGATTAATGGACGAATTAATCGATTATTCCGAGAGGAATACCCTGTTTTAAGTGTTTTGGATGCAAATAATCGATTATTACTCCAATTAATCGATTATTCCAGAGAGGAATGCCCTGTTTTGAGTGTTTGAACACATGATAACCTATGAACATCCTACAAAATGAATTATAACATTACAACCATCCAAAAATAGTCAAATTAAGCAGAATTTGAGCTATTTCTAATATCCCTAAGTCTCTTCTAAGATCATAGAATCTATCCTTGGGTAGAGGCTTAGTAAAAATATCTGTTAATTGACGTTTGGTATCTACATACTCTATTTTATAGTTTCCTTTGCTGATATGATCTCTCAAAAAGTGATGTCTTATTTCTATATGTTTAGTCCTAGAGTGCATTAATGGATTCTTAGTAAGATTTATTGCACTCGTATTATCACACATCAACGGAATGTCATTTAAAAAGATACTATAATCTTCTAACTGTTGTTTCATCCACAGAATTTGAGCACAACATCTACCAGCTGCAATATATTCAGCTTCAGTGGTAGATAAAGAAACACATGCCTGTTTCTTAGAATGCCAAGATATTAAGGATGAACCTAACAAATGACATGTCCCACTAGTACTTTTCCTATCAATTTTACATCCATCATAATCAGCATCAGAATATCCTATTAAACTCATACAAGCATTAGACGGATACCACAAACCAAAACCAGTAGTTCCTTTTAAGTATTTTAAAATATGTTTCACTGCAATTATATGAGATTCTTTAGGACAAGCCTGAAATCTAGCACACACACAGACAGAATGCATAATATCATGTCTACTTGCACTTAAGTATAACAGTGATCCTATCATACCTCTATACATAGTTTGATTAACTTCTAAACCTGATTCATCCTTGTCTAGATAGCATGAAGTTCCCATGGATGTGTTAGCTTCCTTTGAGGTGTCCATTCCAAACTTTTTAAGGATCTCTTTGCAGTATTTGGTTTGAGAGATGAAAATGCCATCTTTAAGTTGCTTGATTTGTAGTCCAAGGAAGAATGTCAATTCTCCCATCATAGACATTTCAAACTCTCCCTGCATTATCTTAGCAAATTCTACACATAACGAATTATCAGTTGATCCAAAAATAATATCATCGACATACACCTGGACCAATAAGATATGTTCTTTAACTTTCTTTATAAACAGTGTAGAATCAATTTTTCCTCTAGAAAAATCATTTGATGTTAGGAAACTACTTAACCTTTCATACCAAGATCTAGGAGCTTGTTTCAACCCGTATAAAGCTTTCTTTAATTTAAAAACATGATTAGGAAAACTAAAATCCTCAAAACCAGGGGGTTGCTCCACATAAACTTCTTCTTTAATAAAACCATTTAAAAATGCACTTTTAACATCCATTTGATATAGTTTAAATTTCATTAAAGATGCATAGGCAAGAAGTAGGCGTATAGCCTCTAACCTGGCAACAGGAGCATAAGTTTCATCATAATCTATACCTTCCTCCCGACAATAGCCTTTTGCAACAAGTATGGCTTTATTCTTTGTTATGTTCCCATCTTCATCAAGTTTATTTCTAAACACCCATTTGGTTCCAATAACTTGATATGATTCTTCCCTTGGGATTAATTCCCAGACTTGATTTCTTTCAAATTGGTTAAGTTCTTCTTGCATGGCTATGCACCATTGTTCATCTTTAAGTGCTTCCTCAACATTCTTGGGTTCAATCTGAGACACAAAAGCTACAGACATACAAAAATTAGTCATATTTCTTGTTCTTACCCCTTTTGAGATGTCTCCTATGATATTGTCCATTGAGAGTCCTCTAGGTGATTGCCATTCTTTTGCTAATTCAGGCGTTTGAGAAGGCTCATTTTCTTCCAAATATAATTCATCAAGAGCCTCTCTTATATATTCATCATCACCTTGAAGCCTTTGTCACAAAATTGACTTATACTAAGGAGATTATGCTTAAGTCCATCAACAAGTAGCACATCCTTGATCTCCAAAGTGTTTGCACTGCCTATGTTTCCAATTCCAAGGATCTTCCCTTTGTTGTTGTCCCCATAAGTTACATATCCTTGTTCCTTAGCTTTGAAACTCACAAATTTAGATTTATCTCCGGTCATATGTTTTGAGCATCTGCTATCAAGATACCACATAGATTTCTTTGATTTGGAAGTTTCCTCAAAATCGGATGATATGTTGTCATTTGCCATTAAGCAAATGTTTGCTTCTATTTCCGAGTCACTTGATTCCGAACTTGAGTCACTGTTGTCCCAAGCAATGTAAGCTTTCTTCTTGAAGTGCTTTTTGACTTTAACTTCATCGTTCTTCTTATTTGGACATTCGGTCTTTACATGTCCTGCTTCACCACAACCATAGCATTTTATATTTACGGAAGAATTTTCCCTTACCTTTCCTTTACCTTTGAAGGGATGTCTTCCTTTTGCTTTCATGAATTTGGTGAACTTCTTTATCGTAAGACTCAACTCTTCTTCTTCATTTTCCGAGTCTTCTTCTTCTTCCTTTTTATTTTTACCTTTGGAAATTTTGGTTTTGAAGGCTAGATTCTTCTTTTGATATTGGCCTTCTTCTTCGTTTAACCTTCCAAGCTCTAACTCATGTTCTCTAAGTTTTCCAAAGAGCACCGCCATTGACATTGTGGAAAGATTTTGTGACTCTGAGATGGCTGTCACCTTAGGTTGCCACTTCCTATCCAAAGATTTCAAAATTTTAACATTCAATTCATCAACGTTAAAGATTTTACCTAGTCCGGTGAGATGGTTCACGATATGAGTGAAACACTTTTGTACATCAAAGATCGTTTCGCCTGGTTGCATCCGGAACATTTTGTATTCTTGGATTAGAGAATTTTTGCGTGCTCTTTTAACGTCGTCAGTTCCTTCGTGGGTCACTCTAAGCATTTCCCACATTTCCTGTGCACTTTTACAAACAGAAATTCTATAAAACTCGTCAAGGGTTAGAGCAGATGAAATAATATTTCTAGCTCTAACGTCAAATTGGGGGTCTGTTGATAATTTTGACCAGAAAGGATAATTTTGACCCGCAAAAAGTGGGGGTCTGTTGATAGACGCACCTTCGGCAAAAGTTTGATTTTGTCTGGCCATTTTCGAAAATTTGAATGACTATCAAAGCAAGCTCTGATACCACTTATTAGAATCGCGCAGCGGAATGTTCGCGTGGTCGGACGAAAACCAAGAGGGGGATGAATTGGTTTCTTAATAAAAATTAGGTTTTCAAAATTTTCCCCAAATTTTACCGATTAAAATCTGTGTAAATGTAAATAGAGAAAGGGATAGAGTCTTACACAGGAAATTTATACTAATTCGGATCAAAAGACCCTACGTCTAGTTGCTAATCACTCAAATAGAGGATTAACGTTGTCACTATAAACAAAGTTATTACAAACAAGTTACAATGGAAGAGATAAAGTAAAGATAACACCTCTCTTGAAATCCCCAAGAGATGAAGAACAACTTTCCCCAGAGACGGCACAACACACAATCCATTAAGAACTCCACTTAGTGATTCTTATCGCTTCTAGCCCACACCAGGTTCCAAAAGCCCCTTTTTCTTGCAACAAACAGTTCTCTGGCACTACACCACTTAACTTTTGTATGAAAAAGGTTGTTCTTTTTTTCTGAGTGCCATAGAAGAGTTTAAGTAGAGAAATTAGGGTTTGGGAATTGGGATTTTCGGAATTAGGGTTCTTGGGAAAAGGGTTTTCGAAAATAGGTTTGATTTGAAGTTAAAAATCAAAATCTGACTGAAATAATCGATTAAAAGAAGTATTAATCGATTAAAACAGAGCCAAATATCAACAGAACCCAAACCTCTCGTTTTAATCGATTAAAAGGTGATTTAATCGATTAAACCGCTGATAATCGATTAAAAATTGGTTTAATCGATTAAACCGGTGAGTTGTTACGAGAAAATGATTTTTCTCACTTGTTTTAATTGATTATTTCCCTATTTAATCGATTAAAGCCGAGCCTGGATGATAAACTTGAGCTTTTTGAAGCTTCTAAGGTTCAGACTATGTACCGGCTATCTCAAACACTAAAATTACAGACTCAATCTAATTAAAACAGAGTTATTACACTACAAAACAAGTCTTCAACTCTCTAAGTTCTTGAGTTCTTGAATCATCATCAAAATCAACAATCTTCATGTCCATCAAGTGCAACATCAAGTCCTTGAATGTTCAACAACACCTTCACAGGAGCAAGCAAACTTCGCACAGTCTTCACTCCGAGTTCGAGCATCTCAATTGAAGTGACCAGGAAAAACAGAGAAACATAAATCACGGGCATGATTGATGTATCCTATACAGCTTAGCCGACCTTGGCCAGCCTTGCTTACAAATTCCTTTGTAAATCCTCATGAAAAATAGATTATTTGGTGATATCAATAAAAATTGTCTTTTCTTCTCTTTACCTACTTATGAGAATGTCTCTGTATTAACGAAATATGAGCATGCATAAAATAAGCAATAGAGAAACAAGACAAACAGCGCCGACCAGGACCATCCCGAGCAAAAAAATATAGGGTAGCCTGCTAGATCGAAAACCCACAAAGGGCGGTCTAGGCAAAAGATAGGGCTAAAGCAAAAAGAATAGTCACGAGAGAACAAAAAAGAAAGTACCAGTCACTTTCTAGATGCCCCCGACTAAAATAGATTGCATCAAAAGCATCCACGCACAAGTAGTTGCACGAAAAGGATTTTGTCAGAATCAAAACAAATAAATATACTTCAGATAAATAAAAGACCAAAAAGACATTCATATAAAAAGATCAGCTTCATGCTTGCATAGGGAGCACTCAGGGGTATCCCGGTAAGACCTTGTCAATTATGTATCCCCAAAACAACCAATAATTTTTTCGATGACCAGCAAAGTCGGCTAACCACTACCAAAAGATCAAAATCAAAGAATCTCTGGCAACTAACAAGGCTGGAAGAACACCAACAAAATCCCCAGCACAGACCGGATGACCAAATCTCAGAAAAGATGAAAACAAAGAAAGCATATCTCAACGCTCGGTGCATGAGCCACCCGAGCAGTAAGCCGCCACCACCACCAGTCCTACGCAGTGGACTGTACCAGCCTGATAGGGGTTTATACCTATCAACCCGCGAACGCAAGTGTGCTTGATCTGCGCTCAAGCCAGATCAGTAAGTCACAACTACCAGCCTAATGGGGGGTTCATACTCATCCAGTCCAACACACAGCGGACTGCAACTACCAGCCTGATGGGGGGTTCACACTCATCCAGTCCAACACACAGCGAACTGCAACTACCAGCCTGATGGGGGGTTTATACTCATCAACCAAAGGATCGGCTACCGTCAGAAGGAGTATGCTGAGGTTCTACCATGTGTCAACCAAAGGGATTGGCTACCGTCAGAAGGATTATCCTGGAGGTGCACAACAAAAATTTTCCCCAGAACATCCGAAGGGTAACCGGGTAAGAGGGTCAACTCCTTTACCTTCCAGTCGTTCCTCTTGGCACAACAGGCCAACAGCCGACTAGTCAGGTAAAGGGGGGGGGCCAGCTGTAGACCCCAAATCTTGTCCAGCCTCATAATAAAGACCAGAAGACCTTCTATTCGAAGATGGATGAAGCCTAAGAAGCCACTAGGAGAGACTATTAGGCCCCATACTAGGATAGGAAGGATTTTCGGCATAAAAATAAGGATTTTCGCCTTTTAGGGACGAGACCGCAGTCTCGGATTCGGGACCGCCGTCTCGCCTTGCGAAAGTGGCGAGACCGCCGTCTCGCCATTTCTGCAAGGCGAGACAGCCGTCTCAAATGGCGAGATGGCCGTCTCGACCTGACAGGTGCGAATCCCTATAAATAGCTGCGTCATTCCCCTCATTTCACAGAGTTCTTCCATTCTCTCTCTAGTCACTCCCTCAAATTCTCTTTCTAGAATCCTTCCGAAGCATTTCCGGAGTTTCTGAGAGCTTTTTTAGAGTTTTTGTAGCGTTTTCGAGAGATTCCGACGTTGTAAAGAGTGAAGGGCTGCCAAAAAGCACCCTAGTTTTCAAGGAATTAATAGAAAACTTGTCTTGAAGGTTTCTACACACTCTCTCTCTTCTTTACCGCTTTATTTTTAATTATGCAATAGATATTAGGGTCATGTAGTTGTAATTTTAAATTCCACAAATAAAAAGGTAAAAGCGTATTTTTACCGGTTTATTTATTTAAAGTAGCTAGCCTATCATAGGGAACCCGAAAGGGGCGTCGTAAGGGAACTAACACTTCTCTTACACGTAACTAACTCCCTTACCCAACTCTGATTCTAATTACCAAAGTTGATTTTTCAAAAACCAACGCCTTTTCACTCCTTTCTCGATGTTTCCGGCAAAAACATCGGTGGCGACTCCAGAAGAACCCTTCTAAATTAGTTCTTGGGTTAACCCGGTTATCGGACAATCCAAGAACGCTTTTTCAAAAACCTCGCCTCTAGGTTCAGTCTGGTTATAGGACAATCTAAAGGCGTTGTAACCATACCAATAAAAACGCGAAAATTGGAAAGTCGGAACCATCGCGTCGCTCCGACCGCCTTGTTTTGACGGCGGCGACAATTGTATTTGTTCTTTTCTGGGCACTCCATTCTTACATGACCCTGCTTACCACAGCCATAGCATTTATAGTTAAAAGAATCAGATTTCTTTTCATACCTTTTGTGTTTTTCTTTATCTTGAATCTTTTTCTTGAGAAATTTGTTGAACTTTCTGACAAGCAATCCAAGATTTTTCACTTTCCTCCTCTGATTCTTGACTTCTTTCTTCAATCTTGAGTGATATACTTCTACCTTTTTTCTCAGAGATTTCTTGCTCATTGAATCTGTTAATTTCCATTTCATGTTCTCTGAGTTTGCCAAACAAGGAAGTTGTTGTCATGACGGATAAGTCTTTTGATTCTGAGATTGTTGTGATATTGGGCTGCCATGACCTGTCAAGACATTTCAGAACTTTAATATTTAATTCTTCTTTATCAAAAGTTTTACCTAAGCCCATTAGATGATTGATGATATGAGTGAAGTGCTTCTGCACATCTGCAATACTTTCTCCAGTTTGCATTTTAAACAACTCATATTCTCTTATGAGAGTATGTTTTCTGGTTGTCTTTACATCAGTTGTTCCCTCATGAGTAACCCCAAGAACTTCCCACATTTCCTTGGCAAATTTGCATTGGGAGACCCTGAAAAACTCATCCATATTTAGTGCAGAAGTATTTATGTTTTTAGTAGTACAATCACTTTGAACTTTTTTCTTTTCTTCATCATTTAAACTAGACAATTCTTTTTCTGTAATTAATGGACCATTAGCAATTACATCCCAAACATTCCTATCAATAGATTTAATAAAGATCTTCATCCTAATCTTCCAAAATGGATAATCTGTTCCACAAAATAGTGGAGGTCTATTAATAGAAGCTCCCTCAGAAAAAGGTAATTTGTTTTCAGCCATTAAAGATTTGGACCGAAAGCCTTGAGTATTTTTCAAGACCCTTACTCTGATACCAATTGTTAGAAATGTAGGCTGAGATCAAGAGGGGGGTGAATTGATCTTTGAAAGATTTTTGCAATTTACAGATTATCTATTTCAAAGATTAAGAATCCTGACCAGTTCTTGAATCACACACAGCAAGCAATCAAAATAAATGCAATCACAGAATTAAAGGAGAGAAAGGTTTAGAAAGATACAACCAAGATTTATACTGGTTCACCCAATCCCAGGGCTACGTCTACCACAAGAACCAAAATTCCAGTCCCTGCACCTAAACCTTCACCAAGAACCAAATTCCAGTTCTTGACCAACCCTGCAGCCAAATTCCAGCTACAGAAACCAGTGCCCACAATTCCAGGCACCCACAATACAGTAAAGAAAGTAAAGAAACAAATAGAAGAAACTAGAACGCTCAAACCAGATTTATGCAGCTCTGTAGTATGAGTTTCTTCTCCAAAAGAATGCAAATTTTGCCTCAAGAAAGAACTCCTATGATTCGAACCCTGATTCTAATTCTCTCTCCATCCTTGTGCAAAATTGTTCAGATAGTTATTGGAATTAGAGAAATTACTTTATTTTCCTTAATCACTACCACTTTGAGCACCCATATAATGAGCTTCTTCTTATGGTTTTCTTTGGTAAGAGCAGTATCCATTTGGATGATCACCTTCACAAAAATCACAACTCATTTGTTGGTTAGGAGTGGATTGTATTGCATGCAATTGTTGAGGTAGTTTCGTCATTTGTTGGGTCAATGCTTCAATCTATTGAGTTATAATTTTATTTTGGGCTAAGAGAGCATATGAGGTGTTAAGATCAAGTACTCCTTTCCTTTGAACTGGATGCCTATCATGTTGAGCTTGTTGGTCTGTAGAGACTAGTGCATCAATAATTCTTGTGACATGTTCGACGTCTACATCCATCATGGTTTCTCTTGTTGCAGCATCTAATAACATCTTTGTATCAGGTCTCAGGCTAGTGCAGAATATGTTCAACTGGGAAATGTCTTCAAATCCATGATTTGGGCACCTCCTTAACAGTGAGTTAAATCTCTCCCATGCTTCACAAAAGGGTTCATCCGCTCCTTGTCTGAAAGTAGAAATGTCGGAATTTGCTTTGATGTAGCGAGATGGTGGAAAAAATCTGTTCAGGAACTTATCTTCTACAATCCCCCAATTGGTCAAACTTTGATTAGGATGTGCTTTTAACCACTCCTTTGCCCTGCCTACCAAAGAAAAAAGAAATAATCTCAAGTATGCAGATTCAATATCTCCTTCTCTAAACCCCATGGTACCAATCAACTCATAAAAAGTAGACAAATGAATATAGGGATCTTCATGATCCATTTCAGTGAATTGATGAGCATTAATCAAGCTTAAGAAGGTTGGCTTCATCTCCAAGGACTGGTTGGCTAGTATTGTAATGCTGGAGAAGTGTCTCAGACCTAGTTGCATAACATAATCTCCGAGTGTCCTTCTAGGTGGATTTGGATTTGGATTTTCTCTTTCACCCTCCATGTCTTCTATGATCGGATCTGGTAAGTTGAGTGTGGGAGAAGAGTTGACTGATTCTCCTGTTACTTGTTCTTGAGTTTCTCTTCTTCTTCAACCCCAGCTGCGAGCAGTCTTTTGAATCTCAAGATTAAATTCTAGTTGATCTATAGGAACCTATCCTCCTAAAAGCATAAATCAAAAGAGCAACTCAAGCAAGGATTAGCACAGGACAACAAATAAGCAAAAGAAAACTAAAAGAAAATAAAAAGACAAACTAAAAAGAAAATATTCACAATACTTAATAAGCTAAACAAAGAATTTCCAAGGAATGTTTTTCCCCGGCAACGACGCCAGAAATACTTTTTGATTATTTGGCAAGCGTACCAAGATTATCAATCATAATATAGTATTTCGATTAAATAAAAATCGATCCCACGAGGAATGGTTTCACTAGAAATTCCAAATCATATGCTTACTAAGTGGATTAAAGCAAATTGAGTTTTTCATAAAGATTTGGCTTGAAAATAAATGACAAAGAACTGTAAAGTGCGTTTAGAAAATATCAAATAAAAGAACTTAGGATTGACTTCCTTCATTTTCCCTCTTTTGCATGATGGTTAGGTCAAATTAAGAACATCAACTAACCTATTAATGTTGGTGCCACCTACTCAAATCATTCACTTTGATTCCTCGCATGTGAAATTCATAAGAAAACCTGATAAACGTCGATTCCTCACACAGTTAAAAGATTTTCTAGCATTAGGTTTAGGGTGTTAAGCAATTGATACATTCATTCCACTCCTAGAAATTAACGTAGCAAATATTCTTACCTGATCTAGGGTTTCAAGATATATTTTCCAATCATATCCCAAACATCAAGATAAATCATTCCAAAGCACACAAGATAAGAATAACAACATCAAAACATAAATTAATATCTCAAAATATCACCATGATACAAAATAGTTATAAGGAAGTGCACCCAATCCTAAGAGAATGAAGTTAGCCACTCATGGTGGCCATTACAACGCTCTAAATGAGGAATAATTGAAGAATCCTTGAATAACAGAATAGCAATTGTTCCTCTTCTCCAAAAATCTAAAATTACATCTCAAAACACGTCTTATCTTTTTATAGGAAAATTTGGGTCGGCCTCGCATCATTCATTCGCTCAAGCATTCTTCTTTATTTCAATTTTTCTTCAATTACTTCACAATTATGATCTTTGCTCTTGTATCCAGGTATTATGCAAATTCATCCTACATTGGGAGAAAAATATATTAGAATCACTATAATTTAAGTGGTTTTATCACAATTGATATCATAATTACATCAACTTTTACCACTTAACAGTCATCAAGGATCACATGCTTAAAGTAAAGTAGTTGGTAGATTTTTGTTTCCCTTACGTCATCCTTATTTCAAAACTTCTAAAACACTTTGGAGTTGATATTAATGGTGAATTAGCTGGAATTCAGATGAGGAACATAATCATTGACAACTCCACTTTGCATAAAATGGGTTATATTAAGATTGATGGTAGTTGGATCTCGAAAATAGAAGCTGACATGGAAGAAGAGAATGAAGAAGAAGAAGATCAAGGTGTAGGTGCAAGAACTTCTTCTGCTACTCATGTTGTTGAGGTCAATATTGAAGAATAAGGCATTACTCCTCTAAACATGGAGATGATGCCATTCGTAGCACAGTTAGATAGAGGAACACCTTTATCCCAATTTGAAAGGACATTGTTGTCTCAGATGACCAATCTTCAAAATGAACAGAGGAGGCACATGGAGATGACCTACAAGCATTACACATAATCTAATACCAGACTTCAACATATTGATGATCAACTTTCAGACATCTACAATAGGATTGAGGATTTGCAATTTAATCAAGGCTCATGGGATGACTAAGAGTTCTTATATCTTATTCTCATGCTTGTTGAACATTTGTTTCTATTTTTTTTTTCTTTTGATGGTGTTTTTTATTTACCTGGTGTTTACTTAACTACTGATTTTTCTAACAATTACACATCTTGCACTTATTATATTATGCATGAAAATTTTCTTTAGCTATTTTGATGAAGTCAAATAGGGGGAGAAGATACACACACACACACATTACATCATCTGTTATCTATTGAATTTTCTTTTTGCAGGAAAAGGTATTTGTCTCCATCAAATAGGGGGAGATTGATGAATAAGAAAATTTGATGAAGACAAAGTAGAAGTTTCAAAATCTTGAAGAAAATAAAGGACTAGTATTATATGTATGTGTACTAGGCGGTATTAATTTTTTTTAGTCCTTAAGTTAATTGTTTCCTAAGATAATGAGAATGCCTTAACATTTTCTTAAAACTAGTTTAAAACGTTTTAATGTTTAATCGGTTAAAATTATTTTGAAATCGAGTTTTTAATTAATAAAAAATCGAATTAGTTGATTAAATTCACATAGGAAATTATTTCTTTTATGTTTTGCAATATTAATCAATTAAACTAAATCTTATCAATTAAAATATTCATCTAACATAGTGAAAATATGTTGTAACTGATTTAATCGATTACTCTGAGTTTCTTATCAGTTTAAACAACTTACTAGAATTTTTAGAAAGTTTTACCTCACTATTTCAATTGATTAAAACTCGAAAAAATCGATTAATATAATGTTTTAGTAAAAACAATCGATTGAAAATAAGATTGAATTTATTAAAATCTATCATAATCTCTTATATAAGCAGATTTGATATCAATCTTCATACACACACTTTTTATGATTTCTTAAGCATTCTTTTGGGAGATCATTGAGAGATAATAGTGCACTTTTCATCAAGTTTTTACAATCAAGATTTGTTAAGGCATTTCTTGTATCAATCTTGGAAAGGATTTCCTTAAAGGTGTATTTCTAGAAAAGGTCTAGTTTGTATAGAAGATATTTCCAAGTGAACTCTTTCTTTTAGATTTCTTTTTGGTATAATTGTGGTACCTGGTTGTTGGTACTTGGTTGTTGGTACTGGTGGGTGGTGATCTGGTGTAGACTATTGGGTGTGTTAGAGTGGTTCTTGAGTTTCAAGAAGCTCTTAGGGTAGATTGAGTAAGTCTACTAGTGAAAATATATATTTGGATAATTGATATAGTGGAACTTAGCTAGTATTGTTGAAGAACTGAACGTAACCCAAGCGGTTTGAGTGAACCAGTATAAAACTGTGGTGTTATTTTCTCTTCTCTACTTCTTGCACCTACTGTACTTTTCTTCAGTTTATTCTGGAAAAGATTCTGAACTAGTCTTAAAGAATTGATATCTTGGTTTCTTTTTAGAAACTACAATTAAAAAGATTGTTTTTAAATATCAATTCACCCCCTCTTGATCTTGGTCATTGTAAGACCCAGGAAAATAATTATATATTTTAAGGTAGAAATTGGAAGAAAGGGAAGTAATTAAATTAATAATTTAATAATATTGCAGAGAAGAAGAGTGGCTCATTTGGTTAGATCCTTGCCTTGAGATGTGGGGGTCATGGGTTTGATTCTTGCATGTGCATTAGAATAATTAAAATTTTCTATTATTTTATAATTGTTTAGAAAATACTCATGTGTGTGCCTGGACTTAGCAAATTTTAAATTACACGTTTTGAAATTATTGGTTGATGGTTGTTTTCTTGTATACATTGTGTGTGTGGGTACATAGTAATTTTTACTATGTGTGTAGATTGACAAGAAACATATGATGACTGATATGGTTTGGAGTAATGTTTGAGTCTTAGGGGTTGTGAGTTCAAATCTTGACTAGAGTAAAAAGGAGGAAATAATGTATATTTTTTTCGTAAATTGTGTGGTGTACCTTGGAAGGTGAACAATTGAGACAGATACATTGAATCTGTACATATACACCGGATTAGAAAAATAATAATAATATATAATTTTTAATTTAAATTTTTTATTTATATAGTCTGGTAAAGGAAAGAAAAAGGGTTAGGAGAGCTAATTTAAAAATTAGGGTTTGGGGGACTACAAAGTGGGTGAGAGAGTAAGTGAGACTGGAAATTGGGAGAGGAAGGGCTTGGATTAGAATAATAATAATAATATATAACTTCTAATTTAAATTATTTATTTATATAGTCTAGTAAAGGAAATCAAAGGGGTCAGGAGAGCTAATTTAAAAATTAGGGTTTGGGGGACTCCAAAGTGGGTGAGAGGAAACGTGCATTGGGAGCCAAAAAAATTAGGGCAAACCAAGTGATCTTGCAGCAAAAATATCCAGGTAAGGGGTACCAAAACTTTTTTTTTGAACCGGTTGATTTCTTGAGTTGTCAACATGGAATTGTGAGGAGAGTATTCTTGCCATCAATCCTAGGTTAAACCACCATTTATCTCATTCCTACATGAATTGGAACCAAACAAGAATATTGGATAAAAATTTCGTATGGTTGTTCTAGTACATTTTGGATACACTACAATGCTCCTTTCACATTTTAGAGTTTAAAAATAGATTCCTTGGATGACCAAACCTAGAGTTAGCCATAAAAATCACTTCAATTGGATTTTTTTAGAGGAAGATGATGAAAAATGTGTTGAGAGGTATTGCTGGAAAAATATGCATGTAAACAAAATCTTTTAGAAATTATATAAAATATGTACTTGGTTTTTAATTTTGAAATTTTGGTTATATGTTCCTTCATATGTTTAGTTCATGTGTCATTTATTTCAAAATTTTCTAACAAGTAGTTTTTCCATGAAAAATCTTGGAATTTATTAGGTTTTGAGTTGGGCGAAACAGAGTTGCTATGTCCACCCAGCAACTTCGAAAAATCATATAAAATTGAGATTGAAGTGTTTTGAGATAAAAAAATTATCGTATTTGTGATTGTATGTATATGTTAAGTATATTTAATTTCGTAATTTTATGACCATTATTTTATTTTAAAAAAATATATCTTTGAGTACTGCCCTGGTAGTGAAATCTTCAAAATGATGTTATTCTTATTTTCATTTCATGTTGCTACTGCTGCTGTTGTTTATATTATTTTGGTGCAGAATTTGTGGGAGTTATATGTTAAAATCCTTAAATGTAAGGAAAAAAAATATTTGAATTGTGATATGATGTAATTACATGATGATTTTAGGTATGTTTGATCTGTGATGAGATAATGTATGCATATGTGTGTATATAGGTGAGGGAACAGTATGAGTTCTTTGAGTTCTTTGATAGCCGTAAATCCAGAATGAATTATTTACCTAGAGGACTTTTTGAGTCATGGTAAAGGGGTTTCGTTCCTCTATAAGTCTTTAGCATGAGCTTAGTAAGAGTGCTCCCTCTAAGGCTTTGTCGAGCGGGTGGAGTTGTTGCTTGTAAGTCTATGGAAAGCAGGGGAAGGGACTTTTCCAAGAGGCGTTGGTGCACAGGAAAAGTATGGGGATTGATTATGAGAGAATTTTATACCGTTTGTTTTTACTTGGTGGTAATATGATAGGGATTTTTCCAAGAGGTGTTGGTGCGTAGGAAAAGTATGGGGGTTGGCTATGAGAGAATTTTATACCATTTGTTTTTACTTGGTGGTAATATGATACAGATTTTTCCAAGAGACGTTGGTGCATAGGAAAAGTATGGGGGTTGGCTATGAGAGAATTTTATACCGTCTATTTTTACTTGGTAGTAATATGATAAAGTGTTATTGTTGTAGTGTTGAAAATATGTATTTGTGGATATTATGAATGAGTTTTGTTACATTATGATAATGCTAAGTGAATTATACGATGACATGCATGATATGTGATGGGATACATGTTTTGCTCATCCTTACATGTTTGCGGTGTTGGTTTCCACCTGCGATGATCGTATGACTTGTGTTATGCGAGAGTAGATATTGATGCAGATACTGTTAGAGAAGCTTAGCGATGAGGAGCTCGCGGAAGCTTTTTGAGAGTTTTTTCAAGATATTTGAAAATGTCCTTTTGAATATAACATAATATTGTAGTGATTTTGAGTTTGCACTGGAAATATTTTATATTAAGTCTCATTTTGATGGTTTAAGTTAGTTGTTTGGATGAACAAAATTTTATTTTGACAAATAAAGAGGTTTAGGATCAATCTTTTATCAAGTGTTATTTGAGATAAAATAATTGTGAAAAAAATAATTACACGTGGCATCTCGAAAGGGGTGTTACAGTCATTGTTCTTAATATGAAGGTCTTCAATAAATAAGTCATCCTTTCTTTATTTCTTGTATTAATTTTCTGTATTGTTCTTATTTCCTTTGAGTCTCTTAGATTTAATTCACTTTCTTTGTATGTTTTTTGCCTATTTTTTTCCTTTAATCAATTCATTATATAGTTCCTTCTTGAATCAATTACGTATGGTATAAGAAATCTAAAACATGTTTTTTAAGTTTTCTATCCTAGTTTCAATTTGGTATGTGATATTTTATTACTTATATTTGTTTTTTATATTCTTCCGAGTTGTTTAAAGTCATGTTTAGTCATTTGCTTGTTCATAATTCCATTAGAATCTTTTCACATTTTTCTATGTTTTCAACATGAAAACCAAATTGTAGTTTGGCTTGTGCTTCTTAATTTGAGTTCTTCATTTGCTAGCAAATATCAAAAACATCCTAATCTACTTGTAAGGTGAAGGTCGAGAGTTCCTCAAACACTTTCTTAGATCCTAAGTTGAATAATTTGTTTAGAATATGTTACACTTTTTGCTTGTTGAATTCAAAGTTGAATTTGATTAAAAAAATTTAGTTGCTCTTGAAAATCAAATTGAGGGAAAAACAAATAAAACAAAAGGCATTGTCTCATGAATAGAAAAAATAAAACAAAATTAGAGAAAATAAAGAGTGAGATTAAGACTTATACAAAAGAAAAACAAGAGGATAGAGCAACTCACATCATAAATCACACTCTTTGATGCATTTTGCTTGTATTTTGACTTAATCTTATAACTTGATAGAAATTTTCTTTTTCTTCACCCAAGAGTAACAAAAAATTATTGAACTATCCAAGCTTCTAAAGAACTCAGTTTACTCTCTCTTTAAGGATCTCAGTTATTCAATTATTGAATATTACTCCCATTTTTACTCAAAGAACAAGTCAAGAAAATAGCAAGTACAATTCAAGTTTCATAAAAGTTACCAAAAAACAAGGTGCAAGAGGCTCTATTTATAGTTGAGCTTCCCCTTTGCATTTCATAAACCAAGCAATGTGGGACTTGGGAATTCACACGGTTGGACTCTTCCTTGAATGCAAGGAATAATTTAGCCATCATTGGCCTATTTTATTGAGTGCAGGACTTGGTCGCTCTAATTTTGTATTTTTATTTGATCTTTGCCCACTCTATTGATAAATTTTCTCTATAGATGTCCTCTTTAGCCAATTCTTGTTCTATTGGATTCCTTATTTCTAGGGCTTCAATTTTCATATATGAACACATGGAATTCATTATCCAAAGCTATTTTAATGAATTTTCTAAGTTGTGACTTCCTTCTCCCATAACGCATATATAACTTAGTTCTCTATGGAGATGGATGAACATAAGGCTCAATTGAAATGTGTTTCTCCTCAAATATTTTTCCATGATACCCTCCCTCTTAAGAGGGATCTGTCCTCAGATTTAGATTATCTTCATGATTGGTAGCCCTTGCAAAAAAGAGATAAATCACAATTAAACGTAGGACTGACTCTATACTTAGGTGGGAGATCAAATCTTGGAACAATACAATATAAGTGGCAAATCAACTCAAAGAAGAAGTATACTAAGATCAAAGAAAATCTATCTCAATTGAGATTTGAATCTCATGAAAATGAAAATCTCTTGTGATCAATGGACTTCTACAACATCCTCTAGGATTAATGACCATCTTGTGAGAATCATCAAACTATTAGAATCGCGCAACAGAATGTTCGTGTTTAGGGACTAAAACCAAGAGGGGGGTGAATTGGTTTCTTAAAAAAATTAGGGTTTTAAAAATTTTCCCCAAATTTCACCAATTAAAATGCTTGTAAAGTAAAGAGATAAGGGAAAGAAGATTACACAGTTGATTTATACTGGTTCGGATCAAAAGACCCTACGTCCATTTGTTAATCACTCTAAAAGAGGATTAACGCTGTCACTATAATCACAATTTACAAAAGATTACAAATTGAAAAAGATAAGGATTAGAAAACACCTCTCTTGAGTCACACAAGAGATGAACACCTCCTTTGAATCCACAAAGGATGAACAACAGCTTTTCCTAGAGACGACACAACAAACAATCCACCAAGAAACCCACTCAGTGATTCTTATCGCTTCTAGCCCACACTAGGTTTTCGAAAGCCCATTTTTCTTCCCTACAGAAAATTCTCTAGTAATCACAACTCTTAACTTTTGTATGAAAAAGGATTGTTATTTTGCAGAGAGTCTTAGAGAACCTTAAGTAGAGATAATAGGCTCTGGGAAATAATGATTTTCAAAACTTGAAGTATTGGAAAAAGAGTTTTCATAAATTGGTACAAATTTGAAATTCAAAACTCATAACAGATGTAGATAATCGATTATCTTAAGTGATAATCGATTATTACAGAGTCATTTTCGCAGAAGAGTAAAGCATGATCAGGATAATCGATTATTTGGCTTGATAATCGATTATTTCAATTGGGATAATCGACTATCAACCCAGATAATCAATTATTCCAGTTAGGTTTTCACAAAACATATTTCAATGCAGGATAATCGATTATCACAGAGTGATTTTGATAAAAATGAACTTTCAAAGGATGGACTATGTGCTGACTATCTTGGACCCTAATTTTACAGACTTAAAAAGATAAAACAGAGTTATTACAAGTAAATACGAATGATTATAAGTCTTTAAGTCATTTGTTCTTGAATCGTCATCAAAATCTTCAAGCATCATATCCTTGTATTTTCAACACAAACAACTTTAAAGTCAAATTGTTAACCATAAGTTTCAAAATCAATTAAATCATGTGCAAGATATGAAGAATTGACGAAGTTCTCCTATGAATTATATTAGTAAAAAAATCAAACTTGAAGGATGTAGACATTTTAGAAATGAAATTTGTCCGCTTATATTTTGCATGCTTATAGACCTCATCATTCACACAAGCAACATCATGCAATGAAAAATATCCATGAAATTCCATACAATGTTATCAAGCTTGAAAATACCAGACTTAGTATGCTTAACAAATCCAATAACCACAAATTTGACATTCAATTGACTAGTTTGGTTTTTTACTTTATCTGTCACTATGTTTGTTCTACTTTGGTCTCATTTTCTTTGCTCGATTGGGGTTTCCTTGGGTCTTCTTTCCTAGTTAGTAATGTAAGGGATTTTTATTTATTAACAATTTCAAAAGAACAGGTAGAATCTTTTTCCTTTTCTTTCTTACCCTTTGTTTTCTTCAATTGTTCTCTTTTCTTTTTTCTCATTTTGTCTCCTCTCTTTTTCTTCATTTTCTATTTGTTTTTCTTTTTTTTTTTAAGTTTCTCTTTTTCTCTATCCATCTCATGTGTGAAGCACTTGTTGGATTTGATGAAGACATATAGAGTTTATAAAGTTTATTTTGTGGGTGTGTAGGTAGATAGGTTATAGGTTTAGAATTTAATCTCTTGATAATTTCAGTATAGCTTGTGATAAGCGCCTATAACTGTTGCATTTCATAGAACTTATCTTACAGCATGAAAACCAATCTTTAAGTCTTGAAAGAACAAACTGAGTTTTTTAATATGTTAAAAAGCAGTTTTAATCTGTTAAAATCACTTAAAATAGGAAATGTATATATACAACCAATATTTTAATTGATTGAATCGTAGAATCAACAAGTTAAAATGTTCTTGATGGTTTTTCCATATTAAGGGTTTCGCAGTATTAATCTGTTGAATTGATAAATCAATAGATTAAAATGTTCTAAGCCATTTTTCATTTCAAACGTATCTCAGATTTTTAATCTATTGAAATCAAGTTCAACCTGTTGAAATAGAGAGATGTCATTTTTCATCTTAAAGTATCTCAGATTTTTAATCTGTTGAAATCAATTTTAATCTGTTGAAACAGAGAGATATCATTTTTCATTTTTAAGTATCTCAGATTTTTAATTTGTTGAAATGAATTTTAATCTGTTGAACCAGAGAGCTACCATTTTTCTTCTAACTGTTTCAATCCATTAAAAGCTCGAATTAACCGATTGAAAGAGTTTTAAATAAAATCAATCGATTGAAACATCATTTTAAATCGATTGAAACTGTCAGTTTCTCTCCTTTACTCTATAAATACAATTTTGATTTTTCTTTCAAATACAAAATTTGGAAATCGATTGAAAGCAATCTCGGAGCTCTCATATTCGTGTTTTTCTCTGAGCATTCATACACATTTCATATCATAAGGCGTTTTTATCAAGATTGTTGCAAGATCTTCAAGAAAGAAAGTTATGAGTTACAAAAATTGCTTCTGGACTTCTATATTGTAAAAGTTGCAGTCTAGGTTTATTCTTTTCATATACTTGTATGAATTCTAATTGTGTAGATTGGGTTTGAATCTGCACTGGTTACAGTAACTGGGTTTGGTTGCTGGGTGGTTTTTCAAGAGTCTATCTTGTGGTTTTGTAAGGTAGTTCTTGGGGTAGATTGGTGTATATCTACTGGTTTGTATTTTCACTTGGTATTAGTGGAACTTGGCAGATTTGTCAAGAACTGGATGTAGCTCTTGGGAAGAGTGAACCAGTATAAACTCTTGTGTTGTATTTATGCTTTTATCTCTTTTCATTTCTGATTTATATTCTTGCTTTGTTTAAAACCAAATCTTCCTAATAAAAGATTGGATAAAGATCAATCATTCTTTCACAAAGAAATAGTGTTTTTCGAAAAAGATTTCTAAAGTTCAATTCACCCCCCCTCTTGAACTCAACCATTAATTCTTACAATTGGTATCAAAGCTGGTTTTTGTAAGTCACTCAAGAATTCGGTCCAAGAAAGTTTAAATGGCTGAGGGAAAGATGAATTTTTCTGAAGGAGCCTCCATCAATAGGCCTCCTCTATTTGCTGGTGTGAATTACTGCTTTTGGAATGTTAGAATGAAAATCTTTATTGAATCTCTTGATAGGGGTATTTGGGATACAATTGTTAATGGTCCTTTCAAACCAACTCATACAGTGGATGGTAAAATTGTTGAAAAAGAATGGGCTGACTTAACTGATGCAGAAAATAGGAAAGTTCAATATGATTATACTGCTAAGAACATTATTACCTCTGCCTTAAATCTTGATGAGTTTTTCAGGGTTTCTCAATGCGCCTCTGCCAAAGAAATGTGGGAGATTCTAGAAGTCACTCACGAAGGTACCTCTGATGTGAAAAGGGCAAGGAAGCATTAATTAATCAGAGATTATGAATTGTTCAAAATGCAGCAAGGTGAAACCATTGCAGATGTGCAGAAAAGATTCACACATATAGTCAACCATCTAATTGGATTAGGCAAGACGTTTGACAAGGAAGAGTTAAACATCAAAATTCTAAAATGTTTGGATAGATCTTGGCAACCAAAGGTGACAGCTATATCATAATCAAGAGACTTAACAGAGATGACTACTGCATCATTGTTTGGTAAGCTAAGGGAACACGAGTTGGAGATCAACAGGTTTAAAGAGTAAGAAAATGCAGAAAAGAAAAGCAGAAACATTGTTCTCAAAACAATTGAAGAAAGTAGTGACTCTGATGAAGAAGGATATGAGAATCTTAATCTGTTGGTTAAGAAGTTTGGGAAATTTCTTAAGAAGAAGAACAGAACTGGCCAGATTAAAAGGTATAATGATAAAAGAACTTATTCTATTCAAAATACTTATACTTGTTATTCTTGTGGTAAGCAGGGACATATAAGAAGTGAATGTCCAGAAAAATCCAAGAATCAAAACAAGAAAGATATGAAGTACAAAGGGAAAAAGGTCTACATAGCTTGGCAAGGCAATGATTCATCCTCGAGTTCTGAATCTGAAAATGAAGAAGTGAATCTATGCTTAATGGCTGGTTGTGAATCCTCTTCATCCCATGTAAGTTCAACCCTCACAGAGAATGAAATAAATTACAGCACATTACTAACTACTTTCAATGAAATGCATGATGAAGCTAAGAATTTATCCTATACAAATAATCGTTTAAAAGGACTAAATAACTGGTTAGAGAATAGGGTTAAAGTTCTGGAAGAATAATTATTAGAAAGCAAAACAGATATGGAACATCTTGAAATAATCTACAATAATTCATCTTCTGATAATGTTGCTGCTAACAAAAATTGTGAAAAGTGTATCTCTCTGTAGAAAAAGGTTGAGTATTTGATTAAAACCTTATCTAAGTTTACTCAAGGTAAAGAAAATTTAGATACACTTCTTGGGTCTCAAAACTATGTTTTTGATCATACTGGCATTGGTTACAAACCTAAGTTTGGGGTTAAAACTAAAAGGTATTTGAACTTCTTTTCTTTCAGAAAATCAACAGCATCTCCCTTCTCATCTTGTCACTATTGTATGAAAAAAGGGCATACTGTAAAATTCTGTCATATTAGAAAACATCTTGTGCCACAAGGTAAAATGAGATGGGTTCCAAAATATGTTAAACAGAAAATTTGACCACTAAGGACCCAAAGTATTTAAGGGTACCAAATACTTGATGCTTGATTTTTCAGGAACAGTAGCAAGAATCACTTTGGTACTTGGACAGCGGATGCTCAAGGCATATGACAGGTGATATTTCCAAATTTCAGAAACTAAGATTGAAGACTGGAGGTCACGTGACATATGGAGATAACAACAAGGGAAGAATCTTAGGTTCTGGAGATATAGGAGATGGTGAAACCGTGACCATTCACAATGTTCTTCTTGTTGAAGGTCTTAAGCACAACTTAATCAGTATAAGTCAATTATGTGATCTTGGTCACGAGGTTATCTTCAAACCAGAAATATGTCTAATCTGTGAGCCAAAATCTGACATGGTAATGTTGGTTGGTAAGAGATTAAACAACATTTACATGCTAGATATCAAGCATTCTATCTCATCTCAAAATTGTCTTCTTACTAAAGAAGAAGAATCTTGGTTATGGCATAGAAGGCTTTCACATATTCATCTTAATCATCTTGACAAACTAATTTCTAAAGATTTAGTTTCTGGACTACCTAAGCTTCAAATTCTGAAAGACAAAATCTGTGAAGCTTGTTCAAAAGGCAAACAAACTAGAAAATCCTTTTCAAATAAAAACATTGTTTCTACTTGTAGACCTTTGGAACTGCTCCACATAGATTTGGTTGGTCCTTCAAGAAATAAAAGCCTAGGTGGTAATCTTTATATCATGGTAATTGTTGATGATTTTTCCAGATTTACATGGACTATTTTTCTAAAAGCCAAATCAGATTCTTTCAAATCTTTTAAAAAGCTTGCCAAGGTTTTACATAATGAGAAAGGTTATTTCATTACTTCTATTCAAAGTGACAATGGTGGAGAATTTGTAAATGAAAAGTTTGAATTATTCTGTGAAAAGTATGGCATAAAACACAACTTTCTGCTCCAAGAACTCCTCAACAGAATGGTGTTGTGGAAAGGAAGAACAGATCCATTGTGGAACTTGCTAGAACAATGCTTTGTGAAAACTCTTTACCTAAATACTTTTGGGCAGATGCTGTAAACACTGCTTGTCATGTTTTGAATAGAATTTTGATTAGACCCATTCTTAAGAAAACACCATATGAACTATACAAAGGAAGAAAACCCAACATAAACTATTTCAGGTTTTTTGGATGTACATGTTTTGTTTTAAACACTGGGAAAGAAAATATTGGCAAGTTTGATGAAAAATCTGATAAAGGGATCTTTCTTGGCTATTCTTCTAACAGTCATGCATATAAAGTCTATAATTTAAGACTAAAATATGTTGAAGAATCAATACATGTTGTTTTTAATGAGTCTCCTCGAGTGTTGCAGAGTAAAACAACAGGTACTGCAGAAGATGATGAATTAGCTGATAATTCTTATCGGTTAAAACATCCCAGAGATACAGATTAGTGTACTGTCGAAGAAGGTGATCAATCGATTGATCCTACAAAAACTGTTCCACCAGAAAGAATTGTTGGAGAACAGGAAGAAGATACCTTGGATGAGCTTCCTAAAGAATGGATTGTCCCAAGAGATCTTTCTCTAGACAATGTTATTGGGCAAATCAATAAGGGAGTATCCACTAGAAATTCTCTTAATCAATTCTGCAATCATATGGCATTCAATTCACAAATTGAACCTAAATCTGTTAAGGATGCATTAAATGATGAATATTGGGTTAGTGCCATGCATGATGAACTTAATTAGTTTGAAAGAAATAATGTGTGGAAATTAGTTCCTAAAACCAAAGATATCAATATAATTGGTACTAAGTGGGTATTCAAAAACAAATTAGATAAACACGACATTATTACTAGAAATAAAGCTAGGTTGGTAGCCAAAGGATATAATCAACAAGAAGGAATTGATTTTGATGAAACCTTTGCACCCATAGCTAGACTTGAAGCTGTTAGACTGTTATTAGCTTATGCTTGTATTAGTGGTTTCAGATTACTTCAGATGGATGTCAAGAGTGCCTTTCTAAATGGAATCATCAATGAAGAAGTCTATGTTTCTCAACCGCCTGGTTTTGAAAATCACAAACATCTTGACCATGTCTACAAGCTGAAAATGGCTCTTTATGGATTAAAGCAGGCCCCTAGACAATGGTATGAGAGGCTAAGTAATTTCCTAATTGATCAAGGATACAAATGAGGTGAAGTTGATAAAACTTTATTCATTAAGAAATCTGGATCTGACATTATTCTGGTGCAGGTTTATGTTGATGATATCATTTTTTGTTATACTAATAATGCCTTGTGTAATAAATTTGTTAAGGAAATGCAAAGTGAATTTGAGATGTCTATGATGGCAGAACTGAATTTCTTCCTTGGTCTCCAGGTTAAGCAATTAAGGAATGGTATTTTCCTAAATCAATCTAAATACTGTAATGAGTTGTTGAAGAAGTTTGATATGCATAATTGCAAATAATCCTCCACACCCATGTCTACTAACTGCTGTCTAGATTTAGATGAAAAAGGGAAATCTGTTGATCAAACTAAATATAGAGGTTTGATTGGATCTCTTCTATATCTGACTGCTAGTAGGCCTGACATTATGTTCAGTGTTTGCCTTTGTGCTAGATTTCAGGCAAATCCAAAGGAATCTCACCTCACTGCTGCTAAAAGGATTCTCAAGTATCTTAAAGGAACCATTAATGTTGGACTATGGTATCCTGAAGCCGCCTCTCTTAAACTTGTTGGATTTTCTGATTCTGACTTTGCAGGTTGTAGATTGGATAGGAAAAGTACCTCTGGTACATGTCATTTACTGGGAAGCAGTCTCATATCATGGAACAACAAAAAACAAGCATGTGTAGCTCTTTCAACTGCAGAAGCTGAATACATTATAGCTGGGAGTTGTTGTGCTCAGAGTATCTACCTCAAACAACAATTGAAAGATTATGGGGTGTTTCTCAACATGGTACCTCTGGTTTGTGATAATACTAGTGCAATCAATATAACTAAAAATCCTATTCAACACTCTAGAACTAAGCATATTGAAATTAGACATCACTTTATTAGAGAACATGTCTCTAGGGGTGATTGTGAAATTTTATTCATTGATACTGAGAAACAATTAGCTAACTTGTTCACCAAACCACTACCTAGAGATAGACTTAATATACTTAGAACTGAATTAGGAATTTTGGATCTATCTAGTATTGTATAATTGATTCTTTATTATGGTTCTGTGCTTTTTAATAGGTTGATAATATGTTTAATCGATTAGTTGTCTGAAATTTTTGAAATATTTTTCAAACTATGTGTTTTAATCGATTGAAATTGTGAAATAATTTGTTAATTTCCTGATTCTCAATCTCTGTTCATGATCTATTGCCAAATTAATTGATTAAATAGGTTTTTAATCGATTTATTTCAACAACTCTTTAGCTCTGCATGTTTTCTTTTTTGAATTAATTGATTAAATCTTCAATTCAATCGATTCATTTTGCTTTTGATAATTTGCGTCCATATCATTAATTGAAAATTAATTGATTTTATGGTAAATCAATTGGTTAATTTTTCTAGGGCTAGTATTGTATGCTTTGCTTTTGATTATTTACTGCAGGATGAGTTAAGCGCACTTGCAACTACAAACAACTTCATCTACTCTCTTAAATGTAATGATTATCCAAATCCATGCTGGAAGACTGTGATTGGAAATCAGAGGTGAAGAAATCTTGAGTGATGCAGGTAATCGAGTGTTGCAGTACCCATTTTTCTCTCTCTCTCTATCTTTTCCATCTGTGACACAGGGAACAAAACTGAGGTAATTTAATAAAAGAAAAATTTGACTATTCAAAGTAGATGAAAAGTCAAGATTCTTACATTCCTTTTAGTGTGCATTAGTTGATTCGAAAACCTTGTATTCTCTCTTGGAAAAATATTCTCTCTTTTCTGTATTCGGTTCACCTCTCAAACATCATGTTCAAGCGCACCAAATCTGAAAGGAGGAAGTTCAGCAGAGGAGAATCCTCAGTTGTTGTCCAAGAAACATTAGGAGGAGGGCGCATTGAAACCTGGTTCAATGGGAATCAAGAGAAGATGGGGTTATTCATTCACGAAATGAGCAGAAAATAGATTAATATTCCCAAGATTCTGAAATTCTCGTGGTTGGACGCTGAAGGGTTCAAAGGGGTTCGAAAGCTGCTGCAACACCAGAAACTTCAGAAGTTCCTAGAGCTCAATGGTAGAATCTATCCTGACCTTATCAAAGTTTTCTTTACTAACTTGTCATTTGAAGGTTCTACACTTAAAACTCAAGTTAAAGGAGTGGAAATTGAGATTACTGCCACTGTCTGTAAAAATGTTGCTGGACTCAAGGATGAAGGGGTAAAAGTCACTAAAGGGTATACCTCTGATGTAGAAGAATTCAACAAAGTCCAATATTTTTGTTCTTGTTTGAGAAATAAGCGTGACTCTATGAGTTTCTTCAACACTAGGAAGCTTAACCTTGAAGAAAGAGTACTTGCATTCATAGTGGCCTGACAGCTTACTCCCAGGGAGAGCAATCATGCAGTACTGAATGAAGGTGACTTGGTACTGATGTATTGTATTCACCACAAAATCAGAGTAAACTGGGTATTTGTTATCAAGGACCATATGATCAAAGCAAAAAGGCTAAGTGATTTTAGGTATCCTTATGCTATCTTAATTTCTAAATTTCTAACTCAATTTGGTGTTGACTTAGAAGGAGAGTTGTCTGAAATTGTTCGCCCCACAAATGAGATTAACAATTCCATCCTTCATAAAATGGGATTCATTAAGATTGATGGTGATTAGATTTCAAAAGAAGAAGTTGGGAGAGATGAAGAAGAAGAAGAAGAAGAAGAGGAAGAGGAAGACGATGAGAATACTGGTGCTCCAAGTGCTACTGAAGCAAGACAAACACATCCCATGGAAGATGTTATGGCTCAGCAGTCTCCATTGGAAATGATTCCTTTTGTGGCACCACCTGACCGTGACACACCTCTTTCACAGTTCGAAAAGACTATGTTGTATCAAATGAATGAAGTTCAAACCAATCAAAGGAGGCACATGGAGATGACATATGCTCTGCAAGCTCGCCAGCATCGGCTTTATGAAGACTCCATTTCCAGATTTCAGCACATTGATAATCAACTGGAGGATATCTTCAACAGAATTGGAGACCTCCAATTCAATCAGGGTCCCTGGGATGGTGATGAGTGAAATTTCTTTTTAAAAACTTTCTTTCACTTGTGTTTTTGTTTGTTTTTGGGTACCAGAATGGTACTTATGGCTTGTATTTGAACACTTTTTGATGAAGTCAAATAGGAGGAGAAGTATTCGCTTTATACTGACACTACACACACACATCACAAAATTATATGTCTCTATTGTCCTGTTATTTTTTCTTTTGTGCAAGTGTGGTGGTTATTTGTCTACATCAAATAGGGGGAGATTGAAGCACTTGTTGGATTTGATGAAGACATATAGAGTTTATAAAGTTTATTTTGTGGGTGTGTAGGTAGATAGGTTATAGGTTTAGAATTTAATCTCTTGATAATTTCAGTATATCTTGTGATAAGCGCCTATAACTGTTGCATTTCATAGAATTTATCTTACTGCATGAAAAACCAATCTTTAAGTCTTGAAAGAACAAACTGAGTTTTTTAATCTATTAAAAAGCAGTTTTAATCTATTAAAATCACTTAAAATAGGAAATGTATATATATAGCCAATATTTTAATTGATGGAATCCTAGAATCAACAGGTTAAAATGTTCTTGATGGTTTTTTCATATTAAGGGTTTCGTTGTATTAATCTGTTGAATTGATAAATCAATAAATTAAAATGTTCTAAGCCATTTTTCATTTCAAGCGTATCTCAAATTTTTAATCTGTTGAAATCAAGTTCAATCTGTTGAAACAGAGAGATGTCATTTTTCATCTTAAAGTATCTCAGATTTTTAATCTGTTGAAATCAATTTTAATCTGTTAAAACAGAGAGATATTATTTTTCATTTTTAAGTATCTCAGATTTTTAATCTGTTGAAATGAATTTTAATCTGTTGAAACAGAGAGATAGCATTTTTCTTCTAACTGTTTCAATCCATTAAAAGCTCGAATTAACTGATTGAAAGAGTTTTAAATAAAATCAATCGATTAAGACATCATTTTAAATCGATTGAAACTGTCAGTTTCTCTCCTTTACTCTATAAATACAGTTTTGATTTCTCTTTCAAATACAAAATTTGGAAATCGATTGAAAGCAATCTTGGAGCTCTCATATTCGTGTCTTTCTCTGAGCATTCATACACATTTCATATCATAAGACGTTTTGATCAAGATTGTTGAAAGATCTTCAAGAAAGAAAGTTCTGAGTTACAAAAATTGCTTCTGGACTTCTATATTGTAAAAGTTGCAGTCCAGGTTTATTCTTTTCATATACTTGTACGAATTCTAATTGTGTAGATTGGGTTTGAATCTGCATTGGTTACAGTAACTGGGTTTGGTTGCTGGGTGGTTTTTCAAGAGTCTATCTTATGGTGTTGTAAGGTAGTTCTTGGGGTAGATTGGTGTATATCTACTGGTTTGTATTTTCACTTGGTATTAGTGAAACTTGACAGATTTGTCAAGAACTGGATGTAGCTCTTGGAAAGAGTGAACCAGTATAAACTCTTGTGTTGTATTTTTGCTTTTATCTCTTTTCATTTCTGATTTATATTCTTGCTTTGTTTAAAACCAAATCTGCCTAATAAAATATTGGATAAAGATTAATCATTCTTTCACAAAGAAAGAGTGTTTTTCGAAAAAGATTTCTAAAGTTCAATTCACCCCCCCTCCCTCTTGAACTCAACCATTAATTCTTACAATATGGCCCTTCATGCCTAGATTTTGAAGGGTATCCCTCCCTTTTGTAATCCTTCTTAGGGGCAAAAGTATTAGGGTAGTCCTTCCTATAAATACATATTCTTTTTAGTTGTTGCTCTACCTTCAACTCCCAATGTAAATATTTTTCAACATTATCTTTATCATGGAAAGGAGGAAGGTGTACTTTAATTTCTCAGGGATAGTTATTTTGTCTAAGCCTATGATGGTGCCTAGGGGATGGTTGATAATAATTATCATTATTGTACATCCCTCTATTTTGAGAGTGGGTTCCTTATGGTATTTTATTCTTCCATGTGAACCCTTTTATTTCCTTATCTCTATTTTTTTTTTAATTTCTTTTAAATATCTAAGCTCATAATATCTTAAGGAGGGTTTTTCACTATGGTCACTATAACTCCCATACACACTAAAATGTCTAGAATATGATGATCACTCATTTTTTATCAAAAATAAATTTTCACAAAATTTGAAACGTTTTTACAAAAATGGGGCGATAAAAGTTTTTAAGTGTGTGTATGAACCCTATGGATCAAAGGAAAGTCTTTCTAGAACATTTTGAGATGAGCCTTAATTTTTATCATGGAAAAATGAACTACTAAAGGAAAAACTTTTAAATCAAACAAAATATAAACTAAATGTATCCTAATATGAAACTTCAAGTGATACATAAGAGCTTCTTGGGATACTTCTACAAGTTCATATCTAACTACTACAAAATTCATGTTGAGAGATGATATAGTACCAAAGAAAATTTTCCAAAACACACTTAAAATAAACAAAAGTACACAAAAACTAGAAAATACAAGAAAATTTTCGTGAAAAGAATGATAGAGAAAGTTAGCCAAAGAATTTTTGCTACAAATTATGCTTTCTGTGACGAAAATTCTACACCATAATTTTTCTTCTCTTTGGATTTTGTATCTAACTTTGTCCAACCTTCAAATTTCTTTTTCTCATAAATGTTTTCTCTCTTTTGGATTTCTTCTTTCCTCTTAAAATCACCAAAGAATAATCTTCACTATTCTCCTATCAACACCTAATATGTTACCTTGAAGAGAGATATATTTTCAAATGAAAGATTTAGATGTGATAAGCTCAAAGAATTCCAAATAATGACATACAATAAAATTAATGTTGCATTTAGATAAGGTACTTTGTAATTTCTGGGAAATTAAAATACAATAAATTTGAATTCCTTTCATTTAAAATGATTTAATTTTTTTGAATGATTTGTTTTAATAAGGCAATTCAAGTTTACTGAAATGTAATTTTCTTATTTGGACAAAGTATTTCAATTTATCAAATATAAAAATTCATTACTATATTGTGAATTAAGTCCAACTCACAGTACTTGAATCTTATCCACATAGGTAAGGTTAGACCAAAATGGACCATGATAAACAACATCGAGTCTGGTGAGATCAGGACAAACCAAATTGGTAAGGTTGAGCCTAATAAAGAGAAATTGTACTTGCTTAGGAAAGTTGGGTCAAGTCAGGTTAGAATGAGTTTATTCATGTTGGGTTTTATTGGGATAAGTTAGGTTGGGTAAGAACGAATCAAACCATGTGGAGTCAAGTTGGGTTTAGATGGGGCAATTCGGGTCACAAGTGAATAGGATATACAAATATTAGATAGGTTGGCGTAAGTCAAGACAAGATATGTTGGATTAGGAGGTGTTAATTCGAGATAAATCATGTTAGACTAAGATGAGTAAAGTTGGGATAAGTTAGATTGAGGTGAATTAGGCTTAGTTTGGGAAGTTAGCTCGAACCTTATTAGGAAGGGTTGAATTAGGTTATGGAGCAATTAGACTAGTTCTATCTCTCCATGAAGATGAGAATTACCTGTTTCAGCTAGAGTCTCACTATTAGACTCCAACTATCTATACTATGAACATGCAGTGATTGGTACAATGTTAACTACTTTTCATGAAGAGAGTGTTGTTTTGACGATCTTTCCTAATGGGAGGATAAAATCATTGAGTCAAGTGTAAGAAGTATTAAATTGGCAAATAGAAAATGTCAAGGCCCAAAACACAATGCTTCTCTAGAGGATGGAGTCCAATCCATGGACCTTTTCTGGGTTCAAATCTTCTATAGGAAGAGTACCGTGGTTTGCAAGATCCACCTTGGTCATTTTCAGCTTCTTCATTTCTTCTTCATCATTGAAATCTCCAATATGTTTCCAGTAGTTGCAATGAGGATCACACATTTTAGGAGTTGTATTCCATATGAAATATTCGTTAACTTATTAGTGAAGATTGGTTTTCTATCAAGATAAATATTGACAATGTAAATCTTTCCTTCTTTGGTAACATGTAAAATCATCATGGATATCAAGGTACTTGCACTAGGAATTTTTTCAAGATTTTTGAAGATAGTTTTAACGGAACCATTTGCAAATCTTTTGAAAGTGGCTTTAATAAATTAAATAGTTTTTTTGGCTTATGTATAACTTCTCATAATTGGTAACCTATTACATGGGAATTAGCTTTTGTAATTATTGTTGGGAGATGTTTCTGGGCATTTAGACAATAAAAGGTATTTCGTCTTGATTGTTAGAAAGAACAAAATAAGGCATTACCTTTGCATGATGGTAAGGCAAAATTGATAGCATGGTCTTATAAATGGTAAGTTATTTGGTGGTGAAGAATTGTGATAAAATATTAGATACTTGTTTACATCCAATAATTTTAATTTTGACTTCAATATTTGTGATATAGTTAGATCTCTCACACTAACACTAAAGTTAGGAAAGATCGTCAAAACAACATTCCTTATATGAAAAGTGTTTAACATCATACCAAACAATATTTGTTCATAATACAAATAGTTAGAGTCTAATAGTGAGACTCTAACTGAGATAGATAATCCTCGTCTTTCTTGGAGATGCATAATTAATTTAGTTGCTTTATAACAAAAATAAGTGTATCCTTAATTTTGTCAATTCATAATGTAATATTTGCATATCTCAATATTAACATTGATCTATTTTAAAAGATTAGATACATTTTTTTTATATTAAGTCTCTTACTAAAAATAAGTTTAGTCATAAATATAAAAGTATATATTTGTTTAAAGATATTATAAGAGTATAAGAGAGAATTGTATGTTTATGATATCTAAGCATTCTCAAGAATACAAAAGTATTTTATGAAGATATCAATTTTTAGGAAAAATATTTAAAAAAAAAGAAAGAATAAAATTTAATAGAACGAGACTTAGATTGAGTTTAAAAATTCATATATAAAGATTATCATATTTATATTTTACATATAATTTATATTATTTATTAGATTCTAATATATTTAGAGACAAAATTCTCTCTTAATTAAAAAAAATTAAACTAATAAAATAAACATAATTAATATTCTTATTTCTTAAAAAACTCTAATACAAAGACATCTGAATGAGTAATAAATATAACAAAAACCAACATTAATTAAATATGCATTTAAATATAACACAAAAACCAAAATTCAAAACGTGTAGTGATTGCAAAATACCCATGTCCGATCCGACCCTATACGTATCTCCTTTAGTTGCGTGTGTGCGCTCTGCGGTGAAGTGGATAGCACCCAAACCCATACCCGTTTTTATTTGGATTTGGATTTGGATTTGATTTTGAAGTGTGGTCTAAACCACAATCTCTGCTTCGTTTCTGGTTTCTTCTTCCTATTGGATTTTGGCGCAACGCAACGCAACGGGGAAGGGGTTATTGTGAAACCCTAACCTAACCATGGCGCACAGATTGCTCAGAGACCATGAAGCCGACGGTTGGGAGCGCTCTGATTTTCCTATTATCTGCGAATCCTGCCTTGGAGACAGCCCCTACATTCGAATGGTTCGCTTCTTATCATCTTATCTCCTTAGGTTTTATAATTATTCGATGGTTCTGTTCTGTTTTCGGAGATTGAACGGGTTATTGATTATTTTATGGTTATTAATTGCATGGTTATGTGTATGAATCACTTGTCCTATGTGTGATAATTTTGATTGTTGTATGTTTGTTGGGGAATTGAAAGGTTGAAGGAACATCTGAGTTTGATTTGGTATATGCAACTTCGTCATGTGATCAGTAATTAAGAATTAAGTAGTAAATCTGTGGAGTAGTTCTCGGTTAGGTTGCGCCTTGAAGTATTGTTATTGTGAGAATGGGGGATATCTAGATGCAGGTGTTAAGTTAAACCTTTGTTGTTAGTGAGCCAAGGCAATGGTTTTTGTTTTCAACTCTGAACTTGATATCCTGAAGTGTTGTAGATTAATTCTTCCAGGGCTTTTTGCATGGAAGAGCCATATTATGTTTCCTTATTTGCTTTCAGATTCAGAAGAATTACTGAATAACGAGTATGTTTTCTGGCTGTCCATTCATTGTTTGATAATTTAAAGCAACGTAATTATGTTAAATTTGTTCATATTGGTTACATTATGTTTGTAAATCATGGAGTAGTTTGAAACTACGATTATATAAAATTGGTGATTTCCTGGTGTACTATGAAAAACCATGGTGTTGAGAGTGTCCATGTATGTGCATAATTGATAGTTTTCAAATTTCAGCATGTTTTATTAAATATTAGATTGTGGGGGTCCAATTGTATGTTTAATTGCTTTTTGTTATGTTTATCTCTCTGGGTGCAGACCAGAGCAGAGTATGACAAGGAGTGCAAGATTTGTACACGGCCATTCACTGTTTTTCGATGGAGACCTGGTCGAGATGCAAGATATAAGAAAACAGAGATCTGCCAGACGTGTAGTAAATTGAAAAATGTCTGTCAAGTGTGCCTTCTGGATCTTGAATATGGACTACCAGTTCAAGTTCGGGACACAGCTCTCAGTATTGATTCCAATGATGCCATTCCAAAGAGTGATGTTAATAGGGAGTATTTTGCTGAAGAGCACGACCGGAGGGTATGTTTTCCTTAAGTTAAGTTATATTCATGGTTGCTGATAGTTGAATCGAATTATTGATTGGAAAATAGTGTTTTGACATTATAATTAATTCAAGATGCTAGATGTTTGCCCCTAGTTTTTTTAATCTTCCGTCTGATAGCTTAGGTTAATCCTTGAACTTGCTCATAATCTGGACGGTTCTTCTGGATGATGCAGAAACCTAGTGTATATGTTCAACTCTAACATTGTATAATACAATGCTTTGGTTTATTTCAATTCCGGTTGTGCATTCCAACTGAAATTACGGACCTTATCTGGTCCCTGTCACTTTTTTCTTAAAAGAAAGTGAATCATTGGAGTAGTGAGTTTTGGGTAAATGTGTATGTAGTTGTGAGTGAATTGTGATTTTTGTGACTTACATGGTTTTTGTAATATTGTGGAGTTTTTATTTTTATTGCAAAACTCCTCAACCATAGAAATCTGATTTCCACACACCCATTTGACAACAGTTGAAAATTTCAAGTTTTCATTATTAAAGAAAAGAAAATCTGTACTCTTTTGACTTATGTTTGGTCTTTACTTGATTGAGATCTTTTTACTAATAATAAAAGGATGGTGCAGGCCAGAGCTGGTATAGATTACGAATCCTCTTATGGTAAAGTACGTGCAAATGATACTATCATGAAGCTTCAAAGGACAACACCATATTACAAGAGAAACCGGGCTCATATTTGCAGTTTCTACATAAGGGGTGAATGTACCAGAGGAGCTGAGTGCCCTTATCGACATGAGATGCCAGTAACTGGGGAATTGTCTCAACAAAATATTAAGGATCGTTATTATGGGTATGTGTGTGTTGACAAACAAGTATCTAAATAAAGCACTCCTTGTTTGCTTTTGACTTTACTTTATCTCTCTTTCAATTGTTATTCCAATATTATATTTCTCTGTATTGTCTCTTTGGCACTGGGAAGCCACTCAATCATTTTCCATTTCTGCTATGGTAGTTGTTGGTTTATTAGGCATTCACTTAGTTCTTTTATGGTGGTTCTGTGTGATGACCTGCTGAATAGCAAGTTTGCAGGTTACTTTTTCCAGCAAAGTCATTTGATAGTTCTGCTTGTAGGAGCTGTGTTAACTACTATTTGACATTAACATTTGAGTATCTTTGAAGTGGGGAATTTTATTGACTACTAAATTACTAACTGCCAATTTACTTGGAATTTTGGCTTTCTTTGTTTTCCTCTATATGTGGCATGTATTTTATTGTTTGTGTTTTGTGAAATGGAACGGCTAATCTTGCCTTCATGGTTCTTAGTCTGTAATTTTTCACACTTTTAAGAACATTTTTGTATGCACTTTGCTACTTGTCAATATGTAGTAAGAGAATTTTTTGACATGGGCGAAGAACATTCCTTTATTTCTTGTATGTTACCCGTATTTCTCCATTGTAGCCAAAAATGATGTAGCAGACAGTCAGTAGCTATCAAAATTATTTATGGTTTCTATATTGTTGTCCATCATGGGTATAATATGATCGTTCTTTTTGAATCTCATGTTAACCTATTGTTCATCTTATTCTTAGTTTCCTGTGCACAATTTACTTGTGACTAAAGACACTGATGTTATTTCGTAGTTGTGTATTTGATGACATTTTAAATATTGCTTTGTGCTTTTGAGTTTGTTAATTTTCCATTCATGCTTCTAAATGTTCAGAGTGAACGATCCAGTGGCTTTGAAGCTACTTGGCAAGGCAGGAGAGATGACTACTCTGGAGGCTCCTGAGGATGAAAGCATTAAAACACTTTATGTTGGTGGACTTGATGCTAGGGTCACTGAGCAGGATTTGCGGGATCACTTCTATGCCCATGGAGAAATTGAATCCATCAAAATGGTTCTCCAACGGGCTTGTGCCTTTGTAACATATACAACCAGAGAAGGTGCAGAAAAAGCAGCAGAAGAACTCTCCAACAAATTGGTTATTAAGGGCCTAAGGCTAAAGCTAATGTGGGGCAGGCCTCAGACATCGAAACCTGAGTTTGATGGTTCTGATCAAGCAAGGCAGCAGACATCTGTAGCTCACAGTGGATTATTGCCTCGAGCAGTTATATCACAGCAGCAGAACCAGGACCAAACCCAAGGAATGATTTACTATAACAGTCCACCACCTCCTCAGCAGGAAAGAAGCTACTATCCATCAATGGATCCTCAAAGAATGGGTGCTCGTATTCCATCCCAAGATGGTCCTCCTGGTGGGCCTTCTGGGTCAGGGGAGAACAAGCCTGGTTTGGAAAAGCAGCAGATGCAACATTATCCCCATTCCATGATGCCTCCTCCACCTGGCCAATATCATCATCAATATTATCCTCCATATGGTTATATGCCACCAGCTCCCCCCTATCATCAGTATCCACCATACAATGCTGCAGGGCCACCATCACAGCCACCAGCTGCTAATCATCCTTATCAGCATTCTATGCAGCCAGGGTCTGGACCGGCCACATCTGCCCCAGCTGAAACTGGAACATCAACTTCAGGGTCACAGCAGCAATAAAATTGCCCATATACTGATGTTTCTAGTTATGTTTAATTATTGTTCAAAGCTTTTCCATAAACTGACCATGCTGACGGGGAAGATATTCACACTCAAGCTGTCAAATTACTATCGCTGCTAGCATGATATTGCTTGTTGGTGGCTTGAACAAATTATTGTATGATTTGATTTTGTGCTCTTTTAACTCGGGGCTTCCTGTTTAGATCATAGTCGTGTTCAGCTTACTCTGCATGGAGTTCTAATGTTACAACTAATTTTTGGATATATATACCATTCGGGAAAGATGGTCAGTTGATTTTTCTTAAAACTATGCAAAATGGCATTAATTTTCAGCCTTGGCGTAACTTATTTTCATTTTTTTCATTTGTTAAATTTTTGTTGAAGTGGCAATATTTTGTTTGTGAAGTCAAAATAATTTATTCTTTAGCACTTGTGATGCACTTGGAATCACCATGTTCACACCGGGTAATTTAAGCTCAATCTTACAAGTGGATGAATTTAGTCAAACTGTGATTCATTCCTTTCTGTATATGATTTTCGTTAGTATACAACCAACCATTATTTGAATGGCCTAAAATGGAACAAAACCATAACATTCATCGTCCCATGTCCTTGAAGTGAAGATTTGTACATCAAAGTATGCGTACACATGCTCATTCGGCGTGGTTCACGTAAATCCCATGGCAAGAGACAAAGAATACCTTGAATCTCACTTCCCCACTCGTCATTACATAAGCAGCAACACTTAATGCCAACATAAAAGCTTAGTATAGGCAAAAAGAACAAAAATGTTTAGCTAGCGCTCTCCAAAACCAAGAAATTCTCACCTACTAATCATGTGTATAAGAAAATTAACATTAACCCAGTGAAATTAATTGCTAGTAAAATGGTTCAAAATCATGTAACTGTTGCATTGGGTTTGTTGGTGTGTGCTTGGTCATGGGTGCAAAGCACACATGGTGAGTACTTAATTGGGGTTGGGAGCTATGACATGACTGGTCCTGCTGCTGATGTGAACATGATGGGTTATGCCAACTTAGAGCAAAACACTGCTGGTATTCATTTCCGGCTAAGAGCTAGAACATTCATTGTGGCTGAGAGCCTTCATGGCCCTAGGTTTGTTTTTGTCAATCTTGATGCTGGCATGGCATCTCAGCTTCTAACTATCAAGGTGCTTCAGAGACTTAGTTTAAGGTACCAACTAATTTGGACTTAGTTTATACACCAAGTACATTACTTATTTAGTTGCATCTTAGTAAACACTTAACTCGTTCATTCGTTCGATTAGGTCTACCCAGTGTGAGAACAATTTTGGTATTACTTATGTATGATTGTATAACAAAAATGAAGTTACATTATTACCCCTGTATTTATAAAAAAAATAATTCATTAAGAACAATTAGAGTAGTTAAGTTAATTACTTTTAATTAAAAAAAACATAAATACAAATTTCATCCCGAACATACCACTAGTATTAAATTCAATATATATATATATATATATATATATATATATATATATATATATATATATATATATATATATATATATATATATATATATATATATATATATATATATATTACAACATGTTCCAATAATTTTCACGTAGGTTATATTTGACATTCATAAACTAGTTAAAAGTTTAAAAAGATAGTGAAATTTTGAAAAACTTGCTAGTAATTAAAAGTTGTTGGTAAGAATTTGCTAAAAGTGGTTAGTTTAAACTTATTAATTTATTAAAAGTATTTTGTAAAATTAGCTATTAAAATAATTAATGAATTTAAAATGACATAAATGTTCATATTTATATTATAATTTTATATATTCTGGATAAAAAAATATATTTTCGTTGATTATAGTTTAGTTTGTGAACTCTTATGCTTTTTTATGTAAAGATTAATTATTTTAAATACATTTTTTTACTTTCAGTATTCTTCATATTATACACTAACATCATGTAAGATTTTAAATCCAATCAATTTTAAAATAAATAAAAATAAAATAATTATAATTAGAGGTTATGCTTTCATCAATTTACATTTTATAAAATACTATTTATATTAATCCTTTCTAAATGCTAAAATATTTTTAGAATTTAAAGTTTGACCATTTATTTATATTGTTTCGATCATTTTACTTACCAACTTAATTTTTGAGCAACAATAAAATTAAAACATAATCTCTAGCCTAGATAGGATTTTTTTCACTGTACCTCTCTTTCAATATTATTAGAGGCGGAAAGCGGCATGTAAAAATTATTTATTATATAAAAATAAACATATTACATATTTAATATTATTGATTAAATTTTAATTTTTAGAAAATAAATCTAATCTATTTTTTTAAATGAGTTTATACTTTTATTATTAGATATCTTTAAAAATTAATTTCTTTTTTTATATTTTAATATAAAAATAGAGAATGATAAAACATTAAAATAACTAACTATAATAAATAATATATATATATATATATATATATATATATTTCATATTTTTTTACTACACTAATTATTATAATAATAAATACAAATAATAAAGAAAATAACTTTACTTATTTTATATTTTAAAAAAATTAGTGTGAGATATATCTCTTTTATATTTTTTAACATTTTGCCTTCTGCCTCTTAAATAGAAGACAAAAAAAATAAAAAATAAAAACAAATTAAAAATTAAAAAATATAATTTTCATGTTATAGGAAAAAAATTATATATGTTGTAAAGTGAAACAGTGAAAGAGAAATCACATGAGAGTTAATCAGTCGTACAAGATAGAGATGTGAAAAGAGAAGATAAGTATATGACAAGAAAGTTGGAGTGAGAAAATGAAAAAAATATATCTAAAAATAAAAGAATATGTATGTGTGAAATAATGTAAAAAAATAATATCTATTATAAATAAAAATTAAAAGAAAAAATAATATAAAATAATTTATTTAATTTTTTAATATATATATATATATATATATATATATATATATATATATATATATAATATAATATAATATAAAGAAATTAGTTTGGGTTTGGGGCATGACCCTCCCTACCCCTTGGAACCATCTTTAAATATTTATATGACATTTTAAAATAATAATGAAATGGTGACCCCTTTCTATTATTATATGCTTGGATATAAATTTATGATTGATTTTTAGATTAAAAAATATATTATTAATAAATATTAAATAAATAATAAAAGTGAAAATTTATGATTGATTTTAAGATTAAATAATATATTATTAATCAATATTAAATAAATATATAAAGTGAAAAATAAATTATAGTGACAAAATTTAAATATATATATATATATATATATATATATATATATATATATATATAAATATATATATATATATATATAATCATTAAATTTAAGAGACTTAAATCATAAATTAATTGAAAATTTTAAGAAATAATTATACATGTTTCTTATTTATTATTGTAATTAAAAAAATATTTTTTATTGTTTAACAAAAAGAAATAACGGGTTTTTATTTCATGGTTAACTTTATTTAGGTTTGGAAAATTGTATAATGAAGAAAATGTAGCAATAAGTGGGACTCATACACATGCTGGCCCTGGCGGTTACCTGCAATATTTGGTTTATTCTGTGACTTCTCTGGGTTTTGTGAAAGAATCCTTTGATGTGATTGCAGATGCAATTGAACAAACCATTATTCAAGCTCACAACAATCTTAAGCCTGGTTCCATTTTTATGAACATAGGTAACACATGTCTCCATGCCTTATTAATCAACTCAAGATCTTAACATACTGGTTCTGTTGCCCAGGAGATGTGAAGAATGCAGGCATAAACAGGAGTCCAAGTGCATATTTACAAAACCCTGCAGAGGAGAGGGCAAGATATCCCTCCAATGTTGACACACAAATGACCCTTTTGAGGTTTGTGGATGGAGCAAGTGGTAAGAGTGTAGGAGCATTCAACTGGTTTGCCACACATGGAACCTCCATGAGCAATGCAAACAAGCTTATCAGTGGAGATAACAAGGGTGTTGCTGCTAGACTTTTTGAAGATTGGTTTGCCTCCCAAAACACATCTTCCAACACCAACTCCACACTACCAGGTATATTCAAATTTTGTTAACCTCTCTTCATGTCAACACTCCATATCAAATTAACCAGACTTCTCGCCAGGTTATATCCCACACTTACTATAATAGAATATGACAATTATTTTAATCCAAATCTTCAAATCATAACATCTTTCTCACTTGTAAATTAATCAATTTCTTCGTATCATCAAATTTAAATATTCAAAATCAAATTCTCAATACTCTCTAATAAATAAAAAATTAACTAAATCATATAATAATAATAATAATAATAAAATAAAGTAATACTTTAGCTAGTTTTTGTGTCAATTGTATATATTAAGTAAAAAAAGTGCAATAATTAAAATTAGGGTGACAAATCAATAATTCATTTTGATTCCTAAAGTAATTAATTAAATCTGATTTATTTAATAAAAAACATGATATAATCTATCCATTAACACTATTTTGATGATATCCTATTCATCCATAAAATAATGTTTTTAAAAATGATTTTAAGAAATTGGAAAAAAAATTAAATTAGTTTTTGTAAAACAAAATTGACATATATTTTTTAAAAGCTTTAGTTGGATTAAGTTTAATGTGATAAATATTGATGGGATGATTTATTATTAATTTTGATTTTTTTTATAACAAATCAGATTAATTTACTTAATAATGATGGATAAATTGACTGTTTTCCTTTCATAACTATTTTTAAAATAATGAAAATAAAGTGTAAGGAATGTAAGTATAAGCTTTCAATAAAAAAAAATGCAAATCTTATTAACACTACTTTCATTTTTAAAATTATATACATAAATTTTTAAGGGTTTTTTTTTCTTTAACAAAATGTTCTTGCCTCCTTTATTTTCAATCTGGCTTAAGCTGTTTATACTTTTATTTTTGTCCTTACCTATTTATTCTTCTTAGTATGTATTTACTTCACCTACAATTAAATAGTCATATCAATTTTCTTCACTTACATCTAAGTTATATATTATTTATCAAATATAACATATAATACTAATATGAAAAAAAAATTAATTTTATGATATAGAATTCAATTTTAAAACTGTTTTTTTTAGTAAAAAAGAAAAAAATATATTTAATAATTCTAATTTAAAAACTATTTTAATTGAGAAAAGATATCAAATATAAAATATTATAATTGTTAAGGTTCCAACATAAAACCAATTGGCAATATGTGGAGTAGTCTAACATGTATTTAAACCATACCAAATGATATGAGATATGCGATGTGGGACTTTCAACACACCTCCTCCAACGAAGCTCTACGGACCAGGCAAAGGGTACTTTTGACCCAATTAAAGGGCAACTTTTTGGCCCATGACAATAACCGGAAAGATGTTAGGCTTTGACTCTGATACCATGTTAAGGTTCTAACATAAAACCAATTGGTAATATGTAGTGTAACCTAACATGTATTTAAACCATATCAAATGATATGAGGTAGGCGATGTGGGACTTTCAACAATAATAAAATTAGAAAACTATTTTAATAAATTCATGTTAATAAATTATGTGGTGTAAAATTCTTGGAAAACAGAAAATTAAAATTCTTTTATTAGTTATGATTTTTTTTAGTTTTTTATAAGATGAATAGAAAATAAGTATGGTGGTGGAGTGTTGACACGTAGGGATGGCAAAACGGGTTAGTCCAGTCCCATTTTGACCCGCCCGTCTTTGGCTCATAAAAAACGGAGAGGGGCGAGCGCGAGCTAGTCCGTAATAGTCATGACGGCTGTAGACCTTGGCCCGCCCCACCAAGGGGTGGGTTGGCGAGTCGACTCGCCATAATTTAGAAAAAAATAATTTATTTTTTAAAATAAAAAATTTCAATAAATTTAATAATAAAATTATTATTTGTTTGTCAATAATTCAATATATATATATATATATATTATTTTAATTTAATAATATAAATCAATACATTGTTTTAAAAATTATAATTTAGAACAATAATAAAATTTACATAATAATAAATAATAACAAATATAATATATATATATATATATATATATATATATATATATATATAACGTTAAAACTTATAAAATTTATATTTTTTATATTGAAAAATTTAAATACCTATATCTTTTTTATTTGATAACACTTCACATTATTCATGTTTTACTAATTTTTACACTTTTAATTCAAGTCATAAAGATAAAAATAATCGAGTGCTTAGGAGAATAAGGAGAACAGGAGAGTGAATGTTGTGTTTCAGTAAGGAGAATATTTTCTGTGAGAGTAAAACTTTTTTAATTATCTTTTTAAAATTTTTAACTTTATATATTATCTTTATAATTAATTTTATTATAATAAAAAAATTATTTTTTTATTAATTAGGCGGGTCGTGGGTTCGCCCGCCCGTCCCGCGGGTTGGTTCGATGGGTTGACAGGCTTAGCGGGGCAGGCCAAAGGGGCTAACGGACTAAAAATATCAACCCGCCCCGTCATATTATAGCGGACTGGCAAGTCTGACCCATTTTGCCATCCCTATTGACACACCACTAAGGGATGAGTCACCCTAAATAAGTGTTGGTTATTGTCACTTGAACCAAAGTTCAAGATAAGACACTCAAAGAGATGAGATATTCTAAAAATCTCCACACACTTGTCATAAATCATCAACCTAATTACATGAAGGGAAGTCTTCTATTTATAGGTTTTTCGGGAAGGACCTAAATGAACTTACAAAATGAGACATAAACTTAACCTAAACCTAAAGACTAATAGCCCCATGACCCAAATATGTTAAATTCATCCTAACCCACCAAAAATGCCTCTAAGGATGTGAAAAAAATGAAAAAAAAAAGTGTGTTTCTCTTTGGGTTGTCCCAAACCTACCAAACCTACAATCTGAGCTTCTTTCTCTCCAAATAGAGGTATAGGATATAAAAAATGAGTGTCTTACACCTTTGAACAACTCATACAATCATCTTGTACGTCCAAACCTTATTTTCCACCAAAAAAAAAAAATCAAAATGACGGTGAGAAGGAGATCTCCTTTCTAGTCATATTCTTAGTGATCTTCCTAGGGATGATCTCTCCTTTTTCCAGGGCAACTAGGGACTCATCGGATTCTAGATATAAATTTGATGAAAAAAATTTGAGATAAAGATTTATAATTTTGTAAAATATAGAAATGATAAAAATTATAATGTGAAAATAGTTTTCATAAAAGGTAATTTTAAATAAAAATATAGTAATAAGAGTTATGGAGAATATGTGATTATCTTAAAACTTCACAACATAGGTTTGAGAATGATTACTATGTGTTGATTTATAACATTTTCTCTTGATTTGATACTTGTTTTAGAGTGACAAAGATTATAATAATGAGTAATGATGGATCATGTAGATATTAGGCAACTAGTGAAGAAAGCACAATCAATTAAGGCGACAGGAGGAAAGGACTGTAACAAACAAGCAAGTCAAGCATCAAAGGTGAGGAAGACTGATGGATCCTTATTTGTTGGAGCATTTTGCCAATCAAATGTTGGAGATGTGTCACCAAATGTTCTTGGAGCCTTTTGCATCGACACTGGAAAGCCTTGTGACTTCAACCATTCTTCATGCAATGGCAATGACCAACTTTGTGTAGGCAGGGGACCCGGGTAATGAGTCTCTCTAATCAAGCATGAAATCTAAAAATGCTTGTTTTCATGAAAACACAAACTTTTAAACAGAAATGTCTCTGATCCAATCATATTCAATAAGGTTGAGTATGTAGACTCTTATGTATTGGCATGATCAACCGTTCTTCTAATAATTTTCAAATTTTGTTATATGTAGATGTTTGTGTTGTATTATTGTATGTATCCCTTGAGTACAAGGTTTCTTATTGTTCCTCTACTTGTAGAAAATTATGTGCTTATAATTTTACATGGAGCAGGTACCCGAATGAAATATTAAGTACAAAGATCATAGGTGAAAGGCAATTTAAAAGTGCTATGGAACTGTTTCAGTCGGCTTCAAATGAACTGGTAGGGAAGATTGAGTACCTCCATGTGTACCTGAACTTCACAAACATTCAGGTTGAATTGGATAGCAACAAGGTGGTTAAAACTTGCCCAGCAGCACTTGGTCCTGGTTTTGCAGCTGGCACTACAGATGGGCCAGGTGCTTTTGGGTTTCAACAAGGTGATACAAAGGTACTATTTATTTTGATATAATGAGAAAATTTTTATTCATTTTATTAATAGAGTCAGAAATTTACTTATTCATCATTATATATTTTTTAATCTAATAATCTAAAATATTTATCATCTTAACTTACTAAATTATAAAGAAAAAAAAGCTGTGAAAATACAAAATAAATTTCTCACTATGGTTGTTAAAGTAAAATTTCTAACTCTTATTCTTAAAGTAAATGAATATTTATTTTATGTAACTATCTATCTATTTTTTTAACATGTAAGTACTTCCCAAGGATTAATGAATGTGTAAGTGAAACATATGAAACAAAAAAAAACAAATAGCCCATATTTCAATCCAATGATCATTCCTGTATCGATAAGTAAGCGAAAGGGTAAAATAGGAATGAAATAGTTTCTTTCTTTAATTTTATATGACTATGAATTCAAATAGGTAATTAAAATAAACTTGAGACACACCAAATGAATTTTTTTTAAGGTTAGAACAAGAAAATCAAATAAATCATTTCATATTATTGTATGAATAGATAAATACACAAAATTATGCAAGTCTTTAAAGTTACATTACATTTTTTATCAAAATAAAGAATGTTTATGGAAAATGAGGTGAAGAAATATGAGTATGCATGTAATGCCATATGTGAGAAAAATTATATCTGAATGGCAACAAGATGACATACAACGAGAAAGAGAACAATGAAAAGAAATACGTGAACCTCATTTGCATAAAGGTTGACTTAAGATCTTTAGGGTTAGAACCTTATAGAAAATTTAGGAAATTAATGAGAAGATGAATTAGAAAGTGGTGAAAGTTTTAAGGTTTGGGAAAAATTTTAGAAACGTTGATATCTCAAGCTATAAAACTCCGACTGATGTGATCCAAAAATGAGGTGAAAGTTCTCGTTTAGAATTTCAATTTAAGCTAAAAAAACACTCAATTTGGATGAGTAGAACATAAGTTATGACGACGAAATAAATCTGGGCAAAATTTAGTTTTCTAGGTTCTGGTGAGGAAAGGACAAGAGGTGAATGTGAAAGGTCAAAGGAAATAATCACTCTTCCCAAGGGAGACAACTACAAAGGATGTGAAAATCCTTTGATATAGCCAAGAGTTCTTGAATCACTCAAGAACATAGGAGAATCACTCTCACTAAGATAAAAGAGGTAAACTCTAATATTTCTGAATAAAATTTAATTTGTATTTTTGATAAAAATGGTTCAGCTTATATAAATGTTTTGTCATCAAAGTTACAAAGATTCAATAAAGAAAAATAAATGTTAATAATGATCCATTAATCTATGAATTGAAAACTACTTAATGGAAGAAAATAAATACTAATAATGATCCATTAACCTAGTAGTTGAAAACTACTTAATGGAAGAAAATAAATACTAATAATGATCCATTAACCTAGTAGTTGAAAACTACTTAATGGAGGCAAATAAATGCTAATAATGATCCATTAACCTTAATGACTGATTGTAACTGAACTTGTGACAACCAAAAGTCAATCAGGTATGCTCTCTCTTGGTCTCCCAAAGGCTCATGCCTAAGTTCCAATTGGACCCTTATTACAACTTGAAACAAAACTAAACTAAAGTCCATTAATTAATTAACTCAAAACATGATTTGGTCAGCGAATTTTACAAAGGATTAGGCCATTATTTAAACAAACTTAAAGACTTAAACAAAGTGATGCATTAGTCCTCCTCCATTTGGGCCATGATGCAATTCACAACTTTGATATTTTCTCCTTGAAATGTGGGCTTGTATTCAAATAATATGGACAACAGTTGTTGAAGAGATTCTTTTGCTTCCCTTGCTCTAGCCTTTGTCATAGGTACTCCAAGTCCTTCAAGTGGATCCTTGCCCTTGCTCATGGTCATGTCCCCATCAGAAGTGATACAAGATTTTATAGAGTTTGGATAAAAAAAAGAAAAGATAGAGTTAAGAACCCCTCAAGTTAGGAGTAGATGTCAAGCATTCCCAACTTGAAATAAAAATAATTGAACGTTGATGAGGCAAGGCTTTTTGTCAATATATTTGCAACTTGCATGTTGGTGAAAATTGAAAGGAGCTTTTCTAATCTATGGTTGACTTTCTCATGAACAATACGACAATTTATCTATATATGTTTCGTTCTTTCATGCAATACTTGATTAGAAACAATTTGGATAGCAAATTGATTATCACAATACAATAACGTAGAATGTATGTAGTCTATCATTAAATCCTAGAGGAGATAAGTGAGTTATTATAACTCACAAACCGTAGAGGCCAAGGCCCACTATTAAGCCTTAGTAGAACTTCTCGAAACATTAGGTTTCTTCTTGGATTTCCATGATATAGGTGAATTATCAAGATAGGTTATGTATCTAGTAGTGGACTTTTGAGTATCAATACAACTAGCTCAGTTTGAATCGTTATATCCTTTAAGTTGAACATCACTATTGGCAGCAAGGAATATTCATTTCTTGGGAGTTTTTTTGAGGTAAAGAAGGATTCTTAGAGCTCCTTGATGATGGACAATTATAATAGCAGATACAAATTGGTTAAGACATTGCACAACTTAAGTTATATATGACTTGATGTTGGTGAGGTAAATAAGCTTTCTGATGAGTATTATGAGTCTTCTATAAGAAGAGGGATAAACTAACGCCTTACCATCAGTGGAGTAGAACATGGTAAAGTGATCCATAGGTGTGGCAATAGGAGCATAACATGTCAATCCAACATCTTCAAGGATATTTAAAGTATATCTTCACTGACTTAGATGAATACCTATTATTCCTTGTTACTTCTAGTTGTAGAAAGTATGTCAAGTTACCTAGATTATTTATCTTAAAAGTTTTGTTAAGGATTGGTCACTCTATTAATCTCTACAGTACCTTCCTCAATAATAATGATGCCGCCCATATAAACCAAAATCACATTTTTGTTTTTAATTGCATTGCTTAGAAATAAGGAGTGATTTGCGTTTGAGTGAGTGCAACCATGTGAAAGAAAGAAACCAGAGAGTCTTTCATACTATTTCCTACTTGCTTGCCATAGACAATGCAATTTACAAACTTTGTCAATAGAAACACCTACCATACTGAGGGGAATACTCATATAGACATCTTCATGTTACTTAGTATGCAAGAAAATATTGTTAACATCTAATTGCTTCAAATGCCAACCTTTTATGGTAGCCATTGATAGAATTGTTCTCACCATTGTTAGCCTAGAAACAGAAGAAAACATATATAGGAAATCAAGGCCTTCAAGCTGTGAATGACCTTTAGTTAAAAGTTTGGCTTTATACCTATATATTATCCCATCAACCTTGTGTTTAATCTTATAAACCCATTTACAACCTATAATAGTCTTGCTTGGAGGTAGTGAGGTGATAGTCCATGTGTTATTGCTTTCAAGGGCACAAATTCCCTCTTCCATTAATTTCTTTAATGCAAATGCTTACGAGCTTCTTTATAAGACCTTGGTTGCTTATTGTCATCAATGTTGGATATAACTTGTTTAAAGGAGGAGGATAATCTGTTGTGACACAAATATGTCAATAAGATATATGTTACCTAAGGGCTTCGAAGATTTTGCAATATTTAGAGCAACATGATAGTCTTTCATGTGTGTAAGTGATTGTCTAACTCGTGTGGTTCTCTTAAATGTGTACTGGGAATGATGACATCATTATTTGTGCATTATGCGCCAGTAGTGGGTTAAGAATAATAATAATAATCATCTACATAAAACTTTTTGCCAAAACTTGTGTAAAGTGGTAACAAAGTGTCTACGATGTCATTGTTTGTAGATTGACTAGGTTAAGAAAATTTTTTTTCAAAAAATACTACATTTCTTGAGACGATAATCTTGTGTGTGGCAAGGTCAAAGACCAAATATCCTTTCACATTATTCTTGAATCCTAGAAATTTGTCAAGATTAGCTCTAGGATCAAGTTTTTTTTTCTATGAGAAATAATAGTACTAACATAATATAGACATCCAAACACTTTAAGATCATTGATATCACAAGCTTTATTTTATAAATTTTCAAATGGAGAAATGTTACCAAGATAAGAAGTGAGAATATAATTTATCATATAGGTGGTGTGTATAACAACATAACACCAAAATTATTGTGTAACATGGAAGCTTGGACTAGAAGAGTAGAGTTCATGTGACATTAAGGAAGTGTTGATGATTCCTTTTAGCAATTCCATTTTGCTTGGGTGTCTCAATGTAGGTGGTTTGATGTGTAGTGTCTTTGAATTTGAAGTAATCATCCATATCAAACTCAACCCTATTGCCATATCAAATACATATAGTGGTTTTCTAAGAATGATTTTCAACATATGCAATAAAGTTCATGATATGGTTATGAGTTTCTAATTTGAGATTCATAAGAAATATCCATGTGAATCTATTGTGATCATTTACAATAGTAAGAAAGTACTCATGCCCTTGCATAGAAATACTAGAATATGGTCCCTGTATGTCTACATCAATGAAGTTGAATGATTCATCGGCATAAGAGTGACTAGTAGGGAAAGGAAGTTTCTTCGGTTTGGAAATATGACAAGTATTGCAAATAATTTTTTTTTTACTATATATGTAAAGGAATTATTCTTTCATGATATCAAGCTTTTCAGGAGATAAATGTCCCAATGAAGCATGCCAAAGATCAATGTCCTAAGTTACATGATTTGAACTGACAATAGTATTTATACAACATGATTGTCTAGTATGATTGTTAAGAGTATACAATCCATCATCTACTTCAATTGAACCAGTCTTCACGATGGTCTTGACATCCTATATAATACATGAATTTTGACAGAAAACTAGTTTATAATTGCAATTGCACATAAGTTTAGAAATGGAAACTATCTTATATAAGAATATAGGTATAAGCAATATGTTTGTAAGGTATGATTCACTAATTTTTACAATGCCTTTGTGAGTAGCATAAACGTGGTTTCCATTAGGCAAATTTATAATAGTAGGGTTACCAAATTCATAGAAAGAAAATTTGACAAAGAAGAAGACACATGATTCATAGTACTAAAGTCTATAATCTAATATTTTGTGTTATATGCCTTTAACCATATTGATAGTTGAGAAATAGTTACCTTTATCCTTACCCTTAGGAGTTGTATTCTGTAAGATTATAAGATTTAAGGAACCCATACAATTAACCTATGATGAGCTTGAATCCTTCTCAATGTTTGGTTATTGTATTAATATTATGAGAGCTTGATATTGTTGTTGATATAATGATATCTCAATTTTTTTAGACGTTGTTCCAACCTTAATTATTGTAGTCTCCTCTAATAGTGTTTAAGTTGTTGATTGTGTTATTCTTTTCATTTTGCACTCTATGACCAAGAGGGAACCCATGCTTCTTATAGCATGTATCTATAGTATGACCACTTCTTCTATGCAAGTTTTTTTGTTTCTGCCATACTTCTTATCTTAGCTATTAGGAAAATCATGCTTCTTGTAACACACAACATCTACGTGTCTTGAGCACTCGCAATGTTTACATATGATTGAGTTATTGGAGACCACAACATTGATCTTAAGATCAAGATTTGTCGTATTTCTTTCAAGAATTTATCTCTTTTGTTAAATTAAGTAGGGAAGTATTTTTAACAGAGGAGGGATCAGATCCATGAGTTTTATTGTATTGTTCATTCAACCATCTAAAGAATTGCATAGTTTGGTCTTCCCTTTTGTGTTGTGATATGGTTGGAAGAGTTATGCATGAACATTTGATTGAACACACAGAGGTGGGATTCAATCTGAAGTTATCAAGTTCATCCTATATGACTCTAAGTTTGGTAAAGAACTTAGTGATAGAAAGATTGCCTAGTTTGAGAGAGGACACATTTAATTGAATCTCTGATATGTAAAGCAGGTTACCTTGGAAATATCGAGACTTTAAATCGTTCCAAATTTTCTCAGCTTTATTCATCCATAATATGTTTTGACGTATGGGTAAAGATATGTTGTGCACAATCTAGGAGACTACCATATTGTTGCAATGCCACTGTGTCAAATATGAATGATCATCTTTCATTGGTTATGAGGTAGTACCATCCAAAAATTCAAATTTATTCCTTGCACTCAATGCAGTAAGCAAAGATGTGCTGAATGATAGTTATCAGTGTCAAGGACATGAGAAATGAGGCTCATTGCTGAGTTTTTGCTAAGGTGGATATATAAGAAATTGTTAGGAGGAGGTTGATGCATTCCTTCTTCCATATTGGTTAAGAAAGAAACTAGAAGCGGTTCCGAGTCCATAACAGAGTTCTTTAAAAGAAGAGCTCTGATACCATATCAAAATAAATAACATTTTGGGAAGATGAGGATGGTGAAGAAACCATGAGTATGTATGTGGTACATGAGAAAAAAATACACAGAAAAAAAAAAAAAAGATCAACATGAAATACAATGAGAGATGGAGAAGGATGAAGAGAAATGGGTGAATATGTGTTTTTGATAAAGAAGTGATATAGGCTTTTATAGAAGTCGGATAGAAGGAGAAAAGAAAGAAAAAAATTTTGCGCTTAAATAGGTGCAATATGCTAAGTGTTGAGTCGTAGAGGAAAAACGTAAAACTATTAAGAACTTTCAAGTGATAATATGAATAAAAATAACTTTATATCTTGTGTAATCTTATGACGAATCTATTCCTCTTGCTTTTCAATAAAAGTATATTTTTCCTTGGTTATTTTTTCACACAAGAGACATATAGGATAACATCTCATGTGTATGTAAAAGGTTGAGAATAGTAAAGTAAAAATAATTCTTACAAAATTAAATGACTTTAAAAATTCACTATTATATGAAAATTTTTATTCATAACTTATATTAATAAAAAGGTTTTCTAAAAGTTTTTTAGTATAAATCTATTGATATTACATATTTTTAAAATATATGAAAGTTGATATTACATATTTTTAAAATATATTAAAGTAAAACATTTAATTATATTGTTGTGGTTGTTATTATGTGTGTAAAGGCTTTAGGAAGAAGCAAATGTTAACTCACTTGCTAAGTAGATTTAACACTCAGAAACATCCTCATGCATGCTTAATTAACTAACTTAGATGAAATTTCAATAACATTTTCTTGAGATTGTTTGCATCATATTCTTGATTATCTATTTGCCTATGTGTTATTAAATAAGATTAATTTCTTCAGATTAGTCCATTTTGGAAGAATGTGAGGGATTTCTTAAAAGAACCAAGCCAATATCAAGTGGACTGTCAAAACCCAAAGCCAATTTTGTTGAGCACTGGTGAAATGTTTGATCCATATCCTTGGGCGGTAAGACTACGGTTATGTACTTGTCAACTATTTTTGTGAATAAAGGTAACAATTTGCACATGGAAATACTCATCAAGAACATTTTGGGTGTTGGTACAGCCAGCAATTCTTCCAATTCAAATTCTAAGATTGGGAAAGTTGATCATTCTTACTGTACCAGGAGGTTTGTTTCTTTCCATTGTGAAGGTTTCAATTGAATAGAAAACAAAAGTTGGGTTTCAATTGCATTAAACAAATACCGAGAAACTCTTACAAAATTCTATTTAAACTTATTTGGTAGTAAGTTAGTTGTAGTTTATTGGAAAAACTTGTTTCATTTTTTCTTGTACTTTTTCCTCGTGAGTATTTATTGAAAAATTAATCAAAACAAGGTTTTTTGGTTTTATATGAATAAAGGCTTCAAAATTATTTGCATAATTGTTAAGTACAAAATGAAACACAAACATATGCTCTAATTCTTGAGTAGTACAGAGTTTACAACAATGGCTGGTAGAAGGCTAAGGGAGGCAATGAAAGAGACATTAATATCTAGAAGCAATGGAGAATTCAATAACGAAACACATGTGGTTATAGCAGGACTTACAAATACTTACTCACAATATATTGCAACTTTTGAAGAATATCAGGACCAACGGTATGAGGTATGATGAATTTAAGTGCATAACCAATTCATCAAGTTACTACAAACTTATTAGATATTTATATTGGATAGAAGCAATTGATGTTAAGGAATAATATTTGTCTTAAATCAAGCCTATTTAATATATGTTTAGTCAAATATAAGATAATTTAATATAATTTGTTTGTTTCAGCTTGTTTTTAAGAAATAATTGAAAGAGTTTTTGGAAAAAATATAAATTATTCTCAAAATTAAGCATTGACAAACAAACACTTGTTCTTTATTACCCTAACATTATGCCATTATTAAGCATAAGCAAGCAACACATGCTACCATAGCTTTTAGGCTTTATCTTTGGGATAAAATATACCTAAATTATTGCTAATAGGTAATAATATAATTTTCAGGCTGCTTCAACATTGTATGGTCCTCACACATTATCTGCATACATCCAAGAATTCAAGAAACTAGCACAAGCAATGGCTAAGGGACAAGGTATCACTATAAATGGTCCTTCTCCACCAGATCTCTCATCTGCACAAATAAGTCTCTTAGTTGGTCCCTTTGGAGACTCACCTCCAGAAGGAATCAAATTTGGTGACATAAAGGAAGACATAGCCTTTCCAAAAAAAGGTTATTTTAGGAAGGGAGATACACCAAGTGCTACATTTTGGAGTGCTAATCCAAGATATGATCTTCTAACAGAAGGCACATTTGCTTCAGTTGAGAGGCTGAATGGGGAAAGATGGGTTACTTCATATGATGATGATGATTTAAGCCTATTTTTCAAGTGGAAACTAGATAATAGTTCCTTGCATGGGTTAGCTACCATAGAATGGGAAATACCAAATGATGTTGTTTCTGGAGTGTACAGACTAAGACACTTTGGAGCATCAAGGATCACCATCATCTCCCCTATTAATTACTTTACTGGTGCATCAAGTTCATTTGCAGTCCAATAGGATAACACCTTTGTTTTATTGAATGTGAGTTATCAAATACAAAAGAGCTTGGAATACATGTTTCATGTTGCATATCATTATTCAAGGACTAGGAATACTTAACAATGTACTCATTTATCCATCCAAATCACACATCGAAGACACTCTCCTTTACTCAATAAATCAAAAGCTTTGTTGATGTCCTTAAACTCCACCTCATGAGTGACAAATTCTTCTAAGTGCAATTCCTATCAATATATGGGGCAAAAGTTAATAGACTACAAATGTCCCAAAAGATATGATATTTCATCATTTTGTCATTACTAATTTTACATAATTATATATGCTAGTCTAGTACATTATGTTAATATTGATTAGGACAAACAACATTGTTTAAAAATGAAAATAAAAGCAATTGAGTACTTTACCTTGTCCATGTAACGTTTAAGGAGAATAGGTACATGAGACTTGGGTTTGAGACCTCCAAACAAGGATCCCATGAGGCTCTTCCCATCATGAAGGACCTCATTAGAATTCAATGTTATCTTGGCTTGTGGCTTGTCCACTCCTAAAACAATTGTTTTTCCCCAACCCTGTAGGGAAATCATCAACTTGCAACTCATGCTTTCATGAAGTGTTGATTTGTGGAGGTCATATTATTGGCAATTTTAATTAAGCCTGTTTCTTTTAACCAAATATTACTTTTCAATAAGTACATGGAATTTTAGTTTAGTTGGATCAAAATCAATAAATGACTATAAAGTGGTGATTGGTCAAAATAATAATTTAGTTTTAGATTTTCATAATTTGATTGTGTGCCAAAATATGATTATTAGGAACTCTTGACATAATAACATGTAATGTACCTTTCTGCAAGCAGCATATGCTTCATGCACCATCGATGTCATACCAACACATTCAAAGCAATAATATGCTCCCCCACCAGTTATCTCTATGATAATCTGCTTACCAACCACATTTAATTACAATGGCAGACAAATAGTAAGAGCATTGAATATATACATATATATATATATATATATATATATATATAAAGTGCAATGTTTAGTAAATTCTTTTAATCTTTTCATTTCATCTGATGCAAAGAGAATGAAATTTCAACAAAAAAAATTGAGATTGATGTCTTCAAGAGGCTATACCGACTCACTGATTTGTCCCCACATTCTTTGGCATGGATAAAGTCTGTCACACCAAATCTTTTTCCTAATTTAAAAAGAACAAATCTATAAATTCAAAATTCACACATAAATAATATGAAAATAAATCATAAAAACACATATGATAGAAATTGAAATTGGAATTTGATGAGTCATTCCATTTTCACAAATTTATGTTTGTCCTTGGTTATATTTAATGTTAAAACCAATTGGGATAATAAAGTTGTCTAATAATACAAGTCACCCTCCAAATACTTAAAATTATCACATTGTCTTTCTCGTAATAGTTATATATATGACAATTTTGGTTATAATCGTGCTTATAAGATAAAATTTAACATTATATTAATTAAATAGTGTTAATGTCAATTTTAGTATTTTGAGAATGTTTTTTGTTATTAATGTGAAAGATCAAGAATCACTAGTTATGTTTATTATTTTGACCATAGACAAAATTTAAGGCTTGGAATTCAAAGATCAAATTCCAATCTATAAATTCATAATTATATTGTTTGATGAGAATATAACAAGAGAAATAAAGTATTCTGAAGAAAACTTTTATAAATTGGTATTTGAGCTTGACTATGATGATGAGTGTAACTAACAATGTGTCCCTGTCCCAACTAACGAAGACAAGGTGGTTCAAAATAGTTTTGAAGAATGGAAAACTAGCATGAGATACTCGACGACCCAAAATAAAGTGTTGAAAGAGACATGATTAAACATTAAGGCAGCTTTGTACATGTTGTATTGAGCTATTGATGATTTTAGCTTTGAGAAGATAACGAGCGCTTCAACTTCAAAGGAAGGGTGAAATATTTTGACAAAAGTATACAAAGGATCCAATTGAGTTAAACAAATTTGCCTTCAAACACTTCGTGGCGAGTTGAAAAGTATGGAGATGAAAAAGTAAGAAAAAATTTCCAAGTACTTCACATGTATTAAAATCATGGTAACTCAAACTAAGCAAAGAAGTGTTAACTAATACCCAAGTTGTGAAGAAAATTTTGTGGTAATTGACCAATAACTTCAAGAATATCATATATGTGATAGAAGAGTTAAAGGACCTTGCAATGCTCAAAGTAGATGAGTTAGTCGGTTCTCTTGAGGTACACAAGCAACGAAAGAAGAAGGACAAGATACTTGATAAAGCACTTCAAATCAAGTTGTCAATTAAAGACGAAAAGATCGTGGAGGTCAGGGAAATTGTTGCAATGGTAGAGGTCGTGGCCAAGAAGGATAATATGAGGAGAAAGAGCAATCAATCCAGTAAAACTGGCATAGAAGAGGATACAAATGTTGGATAGGGGTTGGTTTTTGAGTTATTCCAATGTTGAGTACTACATGTGTGACAAATATGATCACTATGCGAAAGATTATAACTTTGATAAGTGTTACAATTGAGGTAAGATAGGAAATTTTGCTAAAGAATGTCGAGCCAAGAAAAATTTGGAAGAGATGACCAATTTATTCACAAAAGATGTGGAAACTAAAGAAGTATTACTACTAATGACGCACAATGAAGGATACATGGGTATTGACAACAACTCAGAAGGGTACACGAGTTTCGATCACAACTTTGTACGGTATCTTGACACAGGGTGCAAGGAATCACAAGTGCAGGCACAACCACCTATTCAATAAATTAAAAAAAGGTTAAAATCAGATGTGTCATTTAGAAATGTGTCGAAGGTTGAAGTCTACGACTCAGGTATAGTTTGCTATTTAAAAAAGGATGTCCTGGTTGGGTCAATCCAAGGTGTTTATTATGTACCAGATCTCAAGAATAATATTTTGAGTATGAGGCAACTTATGGAAAAAGGTTATTCGGTACTTATGAAAGACCAAATACTACACTTGAAGAAGCATGGTGTTTGATCGCTTGAGTTAAAATGAGAAGAAATCGGATGTATAAGTTGAATTTGAGAGGTGCTCAAGAAAAATGTTTGACACTCAATGTAGAAGATAGGGCAATAATGTGGCATCTCTTATTTGGTCACTTACATTATAGTAGTCTAAACGAGTTGGCAAAGAAGAACATGGTGTATGGGCTACCGAACATGGATTACAAGGGAAAATTTGTGAAGAATGTGTACTCGAGTATCATGCAAAAACCTTGTTACAAAAGAAGGTTGAATATCATGTAAAGGAACATGTCGAGTTGATTCAAACCAACTTTTGTGGACCTATTACTCTTAAATCCTTTAGTGGTAAAAGGTGTTTCATTTGTTTCATTGATGAATTCTCACGTAAAACTTTTGAAAGAGAAATCTGAGGTATTTGACATGTTCAAAAGATTCAAAGTGATGATGGAGAAGACAACTGATAGACACATCAAATAAATATGATCTAATAAAGGTGGTGAGTATACATCAACAAATTTTGTGAAGTATTATGAGGAGGAATGAATAAGAACATTTCTAACAACATCATACTCACCTTAACAAAATGGTGTGGTCGAGATGAAAAACCAGATTATTCTTTATATGGTTCAGTCAATGCTAAGAGTAAAAATATGTCAAAGGAGTTTTGGGCATAAGTTGTGCAATGCACCATCTATGTACAAAATTGGTGTCCATAAGCAAAATTAAATGATCAAACTCCACATGAGGCATGACACGGATAAAACCATCTGTGACTCATCTCAAAGTGTTTATCAGTATTGTCTATGCACATGTGTTAGATCAGCAAAGAACGAAGTTCGAGGACAAAATTAAGAAATACATTTTTATTAGTTAATTTGAGAAGAATAAAGGTTATAAGCTACTACACCCAATAACCAAGAAAGTTGTGGTGAGTCATGATGTTCGAGTTAATGAAGCAAGTGAGTGGAATTGGAGCGACTCCGTGGAGGATATTAATGGAAATGAAAGATTGACATTTACTATACCAACAATCACATCAAATTCTGAAATAACTAATGATGAAGATGAACCACAACAACCTATAATGCAAAGCTTGCAAGATTTTATGACTCAACAAACGAGGTACTCGTCGTATGTATTTTGGTGAATTCTTAAAATATAAGTTTTGAAAAGGTAGTGCAAGATGAGAAGTGACAAACTGTCATGGACAAGGACATTAGAGCACAACATGTCAGAGATGATGGAATTGTCGAGTGATAGTCGACCATTAAAGTGAAAGGGGTGTTCAAGAAAAAGGATGAATGCTCAAGAGGAGATAGAGGGTATAAGGGACGGTTTGTTGCAAAGGGATATAAGCAAAAGAATGAATTAATTATGACCAGATATTTGCTCTAGTTACCATAATGGAGACTATTTGGTTGTTCTTTTCACAAGCAGCTCAATTTAAATGACCGATATTACAAATGAACGTCAAGTCAATATTTTTTAATTGTGTGCTCGAAGAAGAAGTTTACGTTAAACAACAACTTGAATACATGAAAAGTGAAGAAGAGAAGAAGGTGCTAAGATTGAAGAAGGTCATTCATGGGTTAAAGCAATCACCTTGAGCATGGAAAGAAAAGTGGAAGTAATGTGTTATTTGTTGCTTCTTATATAAATGATCTTATTTTTATCGAAAATAATGGTGAGATGATTCAAGAGTTTTAGAACATAATGACAAGGGAGTTCAAAATGACTAACCTAGGTCTGATGAAGTTTTTTCTTAGTTTGAAAATCAAACAAGGTGAGATGGGCATTTTTATGTCTCAAGATACATATGCAAAGAAGATTATGAAAAAATATATAAGATGACATGTTGCCATCTAGTTTTAATAAAAAAAAAACTTCAAAACTTTCAAAATTTGATGGAGGAGACCGAGTCAATGCTAACAATATTGGAGCTTAGTGGAAAACCTTTGTTTTCATTTCGTCCAAGAACATGTGAAGGAAGGTAATTTGAAGTTAGTGCATGTGGTAATTTGAGATCAAGTTCCAAATGTATTCACGAAGCCACTATTGATAGTACTTTTTGATAATTGCAAGGTGACTGGCATGAAGGATAACAAAAACATCTAAGTTTAGGAGAAAGTTTTGTTAAATAAATTTAAATGTCAGTTTTAGTATTTTGGCAGTTTTATGTTGTTAATGTGGAAGGTCAAGAGTCAGTAATTATATTTATGTTTTGATCATTAGCAAAATTTAAGACTTAAAACTTAAAGATGACATTCTAATTTATAAATTCATAATTATATTACTTTTTTTAATAAAAATATAACAAGAGAAAAAAAAGTACTGTAGAGAATGTTTTTTACATATAAGGTCATCTTGGTTAACTAACTATTTTGATAGGTTGATTTGTTTATGCAAGTATATGTGGATGGTTGTGATCCTACATCACCTACATTTCTCAGTTTTTGAAAGATAGAAAGATACATGACAATACTCTTAGCACTGTTCCACCTCTTTCTACTACATAAATAATAAGAGCATGGTTGATATGATGTTATTAAATAGATAGTGCATTACCAATTTCAAATTTTTTTGGGTGGATGTCCACACCTATAATCCTAGTTGCTCCACAAAGTCTTGCTCCCTCTGTAACCTATCAAGCAAATGAATTACAAAGTATTTTAATCCAGATAACCAAATTCATGAAGAAAGAAAACCAATGTCAATAGAGTCCATACTGCTAATCCAATAGATCCTAACCCAAAAATAGCAACTGTAGACCCTGGTTCCACACTTGCAGTTCTCCAAGCAGCACCTACCCCTAGAAGTGGAAGCAAGATTTTATAAAATTGAATAAAATGATTGTTGTTATTTTGTAATATATGGTCATTTAACATTCAATTACAACCAAGTAAAGTGGCCATAATTAGAAAACAAAACACTTAAAGGTATGGATATGAAAATTTGAACTATCACTTGATTTATCAATTACATTTCCTACTTGTCAATGTTGCTTAAAGAATGCTACCAACAAACTTTTTCAAATATATTATCTATTATTAGTGAGACTCAATCATTTTTTGTATTAATAAATTTCAACTAATAAGAACGAGTTTAAAATAGTGTTTTGTCACCATTTTTTAAAAATTTTTGTTCTTGTCTACACAATTTATTCATTGTTTGAATTAATAGAGAAAATTACCTATTGAAACACCACATCCAAGAAGGCATGCTCTATCAGGAGGAATTTTTGGATCAATCTTTATAATATTGGCAATGTCCACCACGGTGTACTCACTAAAACTTGAAATAAATAAGAAATGGTATATGACCTCTCCATTTTTGTCAATGAATCTAGTGGTACCATCTCGAGGCATCCAAGGAGACACCTTGAAAGGAAAAACAGTACAACGATTGCTTTTGGTTGATATGCAATCTATGCACTCCCCACATTCTGGTAGGATAACTGGAACAACCATGTCACCTTTTGTAACTTCAGTTACATACTTCCCTACACTTTCCACCACCCTGTAATCAACATATAAAATTATCAAAATCGATTAAAAGACATCATTTGTCTAATCTTCAATGTTTGAATATGGAGAAGAAATAAGAGGATGCATAAGGCAAAAAATTATATATAGCCAACATAAGACAATGTTAAAATTAGTGTAAACTAGAGTCTCCACTTTAGGTAAGAATTGGACACACAAATCTAGTATCTTATAAGTGAAAAAGATACAAATTTGTTGTCTTAAGTTTTTTTTTTTTTGTTGAAAGTGAAGTTATATCTTCTTAGGTATCCCATAGGTAAACATTGGTCAAGTCGTAACCCTCTAACAAAAATCAAATAGTGGTATCAAATTGTTTGTCTGGTAACCAATTCAATCAAGTACAAAATGGGTAGGTGAGTTATAGGGGGTGTTTCAATGTGTAAGGATTCATACTTAAAGGGAATGATGGAATTCAAATGTGGACTAAAGTCTCATGTTAAATAGAAATAAAAAAGTTGAAGATAAAATCATTTAATCTTATATAATTACTTAGTATCCCATAAGTGAACTCTAACCTAATGAAAATCTTTTATAAAATAGTATTATATGATTATATTAAAATAGTATTATATGATGACTTACTTTCACAGTTTGAGTTCACCCATCATAATAAGTTGGATGGTGGTAATTTTGTAATTAAAATTTATTTTTTTATGACAATTCAAATTTAAACTGACATTTTTTAAATATGAGTCACTTTCTATATTAGTTAAAAATTAAACAGATCATAATAAGTATTTATTATGATAGTTCAATTTTGAACCAATATAAAAAGTGACTTTGTCAATTTTAAATGAGTCACTTTCAAAATTGAAGGTTGAAAATTGAATCATCATAAAAAGTGTCTAAATATAAATTTTTCATATTTGTTTTTATCTTTTTTGTCTTTCTCATTTTCTGTTTTTTTAAGAAAACTTCACTTAAATTTTTTTTTTTTTGTGTTTCATTGTTTCCTTATTACATTCAACTACTTTTGTTTTCTTCATACTTGCACTACTACTTCCTACAATATTGTTTCTTCCTCATCTACAATAAAGATAATAAATTGAAGCATTATTTCATTTTTCCGTATTAATTTGTATTTCATGATTTGGTTTAATAGAGTGTTCTAATATATATATATATATATATATATATATATATATATATATATATATATATATATATATATTAGATTGTAATTGTTATTATGAATTTTTTCTTTTGTCAATTATTTCTTATCTAACTTAAGTGAAATTATCTACATTTTATGTTTAATTGTTTTTTGAATGTAGATAGTATTTGTGTTTAATTTTTGAAATTTATTGTTGCATTGAAACTATTTTATTAAATATTTGTAAGAAATATGATTATATAAAAAAGTTTAACACGAGACTTTTTATGATGGTTATATTAAAAATCGACATAATTTATTATGTCGATTATTTAACAATCGACATAGAAAGTTAAACTTTTTATGTCGCCTAGATCTATATCGGTTGTAGAATCGGCATAAAAAATCTAAAATAATCATTATAAAAAGTCTTTTTTATACCAGTGTATGTTAAATAATCTAATATTAAATAAGATCAAATTAATATTAAAACTAATGGTTAAATAACATTAAAAAAATAGTTATGTTAATTGAAGAAATGAAATGCTTTATTTTAGTTAGATATTAATGCACTTTTTATTATTTTAGTTAGATATTATATTAATAGCATTTTTTTATTATTTTAGCTAGACATTAGTGTCAATTGTTATAATTGAGGTTTTAATTTTATTTATTTTATAACTTAAATTTATAAATTAAATGATTTTCTTTTCTTTTTCAATTTTTACTTCTTCGTCACTTTTTAGGGTATAAAGATGTATATAAATGTCAAAATTATGTTGATGAAGGAAATAATAGAAGGTACGATGATATTTACTCAATATATAGCAAGTTCTAGCAATGAGATAAAAGGTTAGATTCCTACATGTACGGGGATAATGCTTACTCAATTTTTGAGGTGACAAACATTAATGCTAATATAGTGAATTTGTCTTTCAAAGCAATTTGAATTCCTTCATATTCTATTTAAGTAATGAATGATCTTTCTAATTAAGTAAGATAATGTGGACAAGGACATAGAATTGGTAATTAGATATTGAATCATCCATTCAAGTACAAAAGTAAAAATTTATTTATTACATTATAAATAGTTCACATTTTAAGGTATTCACTAATTACATATTTATTATATCACGTGTATCCTTGACTTGATTAAAGTATTCTTGTAGGCATTTTTTTTTATCTTAGAGGCATCTGATCAAGGGGAATTAAAGCATTATTTGAAGCGACAACCAAAACTAAAGGAACTATAAAAAGAAGAAGAAAAGGTTTTAGTCATCAAAGTTGTAAGCTAAAGAGAACCATGATGATGAGGTGACATTGCTGGTAGAGTTAAGAAAAGATCTTAAAACCTTTGAGAAAGCAAGTGTCGAGGAGATCAAGAGACTAAAATAAGAAAATGCCTTGATATGTCGCAAGCTTAACGAGAGGCAAGAGGAGTGAACCTAGGACCATTCAAGATGGAGGTAGAATATCCAAGTGGCTGGCTCTTACTAATACCGTTGCATGCATTTAGTTATCCAAGGATTGGGACTTGTTTCTATGCCTTTACCCAAAATTCATTAGGTGTAAGAAGACAATAACAATATATTTTTGTTTACGACATCATGAAAATCTCCTTGTTTGCTGTTGGGAAAAATATGCTGAATCTTCCCATATGGTCAGATCTGTGAAAGTGAAATAAAAGCGGAATAATTGCACACACAAGTTGATAACGGAGTTCGGCCAATAATGCCTACGTCTCCGGACTACTACAGATCTCTTTCTGGGAGAAAAGAAAATACACAAGTGTTTACAAAACACTCTCAAAGCACTCACAACTCACAACCCAATTACACCCAGAAGCTAAACTAAAACTCTCTTGTTTTTCTGCCTCTCACTGGTGCCACTCTTTCTTCTCTAAGAGAAGTAGTATTTTGTGTGGGATGGGATGATTTGCTTGTAGGAAGAAGACCAATTTATAGCAAAAATTGGTACTGTGCATTACCATAAAAAAATGCCTCGTGCACCTCATGTTTGCATAAAATATTTTGGCAGAAAGTTTTGCAGCCACTTTCTTTGACCAACAATCTCCCACTTGAGGACCGATTTCAATCTGTCCTCACACCTTGATCAATAGTAGTCTTCTCTTGTCTGTTATCCTTGTAAGCTAACTGAAGTTGAGCACAACTTCAGTTTGTCAATAGTCACCACCTTTGTTAGCATATCTGCTGGGTTCTTACTTCCCACAATTTTCTTCAATGTTAGCATCTCATCCTCAAGTAGAGATCCGATGAAATGATAACGTATGTCGATGTGTTTGGTTACGGAGTGAAATGCTGAATTTTTTGCCGGATGTATTGCACTTCGACTATCACTCGTGCAAAACACTCCTTTCTTGAATGAATCCTAACTCGCCAACAATCCTTGAAGCCATATCAATTCTTTACTGGCTTCATCCATCGCTACATACTCGGCCTCCGTAGTGGATAAAGCAACAATCTTACGTATCCGCGACATCCAACTAACAGTTGTAGTTCCAACGAGTAAACACATACCCGGTGGTGCTTCTTCGGTGATCAACTTCACCTCCAAAGTTTGCATCTACGTAGCCACTGCAATTTTAGATCTCCCTTTCTAAAATACGAGACATTTTTCTGTTGTGCCTCGTAGATACCTTAGAATCCATTTGATCGCTTCCCAATGAGCTTTTCCTGGATTTGACATGAATCCGCTTACAACTCCCATTGCATGGCCAATGTCGGCCTCGTACGGACCATCGCGTACATCAAACTTCCAATGGCTGAAGCATACGGAATCTTAGCCATTAACTCTTCTTCTTCCTTCGTTTGAGGAGGCCGATCCTTGGATAGACGAAAATGGCAAGCCAAAGGTGTATTGACTGGTTTGGCATTGTCCATGTTGAATCTCTGCAAAACACGGTTGATGTACTCCAGCTTGAGATAACTGCAAAACTCCTTTTTGCTTATCTCTCATGATTTGCATTCCAAGAATCTTCTTTGCTTGGGCCTAAGTCCTTCATGTCAAATTCTTTTGACAAGCTGCTTCTTTAAGTTTATGATCTCATTCATATCTCGAACCTGCTACTAGCATATCATCAACATAAAGTAGCAAAATGATATAACTGGACTTATACCTCTTGAAGAAACAACGATGATCAGCGTTGCACTTCGAAAACTCTCCTTGTGCATGAAGCTTTCGAACTTCTTATACCACTTGTCTTGGAGCTTGTTTCGGGCCATACAAGCTCTTTTTCAATCTGCACACCAAGTTCTTCTTTCCTTCGAAAAACCTTCAGGTTGGTGCATGTAGATCTCCTCATCTAAATCTCCATGAAGAAATGCGGTCTTCACATCTAATTGCTCTAGGTAGAGCTCCTCACTAGCCACAATACTTAACACGATCCCGATAGTATTGAGCTTTACAAGCTGGAGCAAAGATTTCGGTGTAGTCGACTCCTTCTTTCTGCTGAAATCCTTTGACGACCAGTCGAGCTTTGTATCTCTTAGAACCATCATGGTCTTCCTTCACTCGATACACCCATTTGTTGTGAAGTGCTTTCTTTCCCATAGGTAACTTGACTAGTTCCCATGTCGATTTGAGATTAAAGACTTCATCTCGTCTTTCATGGCAAGCTCCCACTTGCTAGCATTCGTGGCTTGACAAGCTTCAGTATAATCTTCGGGCTCCCTCCATCGAGTCAACAACATATAGTCCATGTATCTCCTGTTAGGCACATGAGGCCGAGAAGACCTTCTCAATACGGGAGTTGGAGTAGGAGGTTACGCTTGCACATCAAGTTCTTCAGCTGATTCCTACTGGTGAGGACTCCTCATTATAGGACTTTCCGGGATATCTTCCACCTCTGCATAAACTGGCCCACTCGCTTACGAGTTGCTGGCACTTGTATTATGCTTGTCCTTGTACATCACTCTTTCATTGAAGATTATGTCTCTGCTGCGGATCATCTTTTTATTTTCATCGTCCCATATGCGGTAGCCAAACTCATCTTCACCATAACCAAGGAAAGTACATTTCTTTGATTTTGGATCAAGTTTGTTTACGCCTTGATCAGCGATATGCACATATGCTACACGACCAAAAACTCTAAGATGTGAGAGTTTTACCTCTTTTCCGCTCCATACCTCTTCCGGTATCTTGTGTTCCAATGGTACCGATGGACTTCGGTTGATCAAGTAAGCTGCTTGTGTTGATCGCTTACGCCCAAAGCTGCTTTGGTAAGCCTGATTGCACACGCATGCTTCGGCCCTTTCGATCAACGTTCGATTCATGCGCTCGGCTACACCATTGTGTTGAGGCGTACCGACACTGTTCTCTCCATTCGATTCAGTGCTCATAGCAAAACTTCTTGAATTTGGTGTCTACATATTCACCACCATTGTCGGATCCGAGCTTCTTAATCTTCAATCCTGTCTCATTTTCCACCATAGCTTTCCAAATCTTGAAAGCTTCAAATACTTCGACTTATATTTCAGAAAGTAAACCCATACCTTTCGGAGTGATCATCAATGAAAGTCACGAAGTAATGCTTCCCACCAACGGATGGGACAGTCGTTGGACCCCAAACATCGAGTGGATGAGCTCAAGCTTCTCTTTCTTTGGGGTTCTTTTACTTGTCTGAAAGCCGACTCTCTTCGCTTTCCAAGTATGCGATCTTCACACATGTCAATATCTACTGGCTGAAGACCTGGTAATTTTCCTCTCGAGTGCATGACCTTCATTCCTTTCTCACTCATATGTCCAAGTCTTTGGTGCCATATGTTGGAATTTTCATTTCTTTAAGCTGCAATCAAATGACATGCTCCTGCGAGTCTTGTAGAGAGTTCCACTCTTTTTGCCTCGAGCAATCGTCATCGCACCTTTTGAGATCTTCCATTCATCACCATGGAAGATTGTCGTATAGCCTTCACTAGCTAAGCCGACCTACTGAGATTAAGCTCTTTGTCAGGTCGGGAATATGTCGACATTTTTCAATTCCCATACGAGACCCATTCGAGCTTAATCCTTACTGCACCTTTGCCTACAATCTCACATGACTGTTCATTACCAAGGTAAACCTTACCAAGGTTTCAGGGAACATAATTCTCCAACGGTTCCTTCGTGAGGTAGCATGAAAAGAAGCTCCGGAGTCTAACACCCAAGACACTCCTCCCTGCCTTCAAGAGAGCATATCAACGCCTCATCTTTTCCCGAGGTGGAGGCAACGTTTGCTTCGTCCTTTGCTCCTTGATTCTTCAGTGCACTCTTGCACTTGGTTTTCGAAGTGTCCAGGTCTTCCCACAATTCCAACACTCGATCGTTTTTGAGTTGTGGGAACTACGATGATTTCTGGACTTGGACCGCTTGTCCTTTGATTTTCCATGTCCAATTTCTTTGGTTGAACTTCTTCCTCTTGACTCTGTATGCAATGCTGAAGAGGTTGATGCTTCACCCGACTCTCTCCGCCGGATCTCTTCGCTGAGAACCAAATTTTGAACATCATTAAATCTTAACTTGTTGTTTCTAGATGAGCTACTCACGAGTCTGTGACCGTAGCATTCCAACTCTCCGGTAGGGAAGACAAAAGTATTAAAGCCTGTACTTCATCATCGAATTTGATGTCAATAGAACTCAACTGGGTTGTTACGGTGTTGAGTTCATTGAGATGATTTGCCACCGAAGCACCTTCGGACATCCGCGAGGTTGAACAATCGCCTCATCAAGTGAACTTTGTTTGAAGGCGATGGTTTCTCGTACATGTTGGAAAGAGCCTTCATGAGATCTGAGGTCGTCTTTTCTTTCACAATGTTGAAAGCAACATTACGGGATAATGTTAGACGAATAACTCCAAGAGCCTGTCTATCAAGGAGTCTCCATTCTTCCTCTTTCATGGTTTACGGCTTCTCCCCTGTGAGTGGTTGATGCATCTTCTTCGATACGAGATAATCCTCTATCCGCATCTTCCAGAAGCCAAAGTACTGTACCGTCGAACCTTTCGATTTTCATTTTTCCTTCGTCTGCTGACCATCACTCCAACTCGATCGACTTATCTGTTGGATCGTTTCGACAATTTACGTGAGCTACCGGTGTTTCGGAACACGATTGCGGGCAAATTTGTAATGCCGACAAAATTTGCACTATTCACGTTTTCACTATTCACGGAATAGTAACTTACTATTCATATGAATAGTAACACCACAAAAATTACGGAACTAACAACCAGCTCCGATACCAGTTGTTGGGAAAAATATGCTGAATCTTCCCATATGGTCGGATCCGTGAAAGTGAAATAAAAGCGGAATAATTGCACACACAAGTTGATAACGGAGTTCGGCCAATAATGCCTACGTCTCCGGACTACTACGAGATCTCTTTACGGGAGAAAAGAAAATACACAAGTGTTTACAAAACACTCTCAAAGCACTCACAACTCACAACCCAATTACACCCGAAGCTAAACTAAAACTCTCTTGTTTTTCTGCCTCTCACTGGTGCCACTCTTTCTTCTCTAAGAGAAGTAGTATTTTGTGTGGGATGGGATGATTTGCTTGTAGGAAGAAGACCAATTTATAGCAAAAATTGGTACTGTGCATTACCATAAAAAAATGCCTCGTGCACCTCATGTTTGCATAAAATATTTTGGCAGAAAGTTTTGCAGCCACTTTCTTTGACCAACATTTGCATCATGGAAGAACTTAACAATCGAGAGGTGTAATGGAACAAAAGATGTTTATGTGAGTTAAGTTAGCTTCCCCCACAACACATGATGCTCTTTTATAGAGTTTTTCCTAGATAACAACAATATCTCGTCACACAAAATAATGATAAAATAAATTAATAAATAATTAAACTAATGCAGTATAACTAACTCATATCAAATCTAAAAAAATAATAATTATAAGAACATACTCGTTACTAAACATCATTCTCTCCAAAAAAAAAGTTTATAATAATAGAGCAAAAAAACAATTGAAGCCAAATAACAAAAATTAAAATCAAATTGAAGCAAAATAACAATAATTAGAATTAAAAAAAAATATTATTTTTAATTCAATTAAAAACTTACGAAATCGAGTGTAATGTCAAAAATTGTTTTTAATTGAAACAAAAGAGTGCAGATATCGATTAAATTTGAAATTGTCGAAATAGATAAACCTAAAATTAAGTTGAGATGTGATTGGAAAAATTGCATATGCTTGTCTAAAAGTGAAAAACAATTGTAGCTTAATAGTGATTTAAAATAAACAAAATAATTGGATTAAATGCGGAGATGCTAATCGAAGAGAAAATAACGTAAAATATGTGAGACAGTAAATTTGGAGAAGTTATGCATGAATAAAATAAAACTTAAATAATTATGAGTGTTTGTGAACATAATTAAAAAGAGATGAATTGAAAATGAAAATTAAACAAATTGAATATTGGAATTAAATAAAATTGTTATAAATAGAAATTAGAAATTAAACTGAGCATAGATGAATAAAACAAGTCAAACAATATTAAACTGGAGAATTCAATAAAAAATACAAATTAAATAACTGGAGAGAACAAACCAAGAGTATAGTAGTGCCCAACTAAGCTCGCAAACTAATAACTAAACTAAAAAAAAATTGGGAACGAAAATGGGAGAGAATGATGTAAAATAAAATAAGGTGCAAAATTTTAATCAATAAATCAAGCAAACACAAGGAAAATTTCCACTGGATATTAAGATAGTTACCTATCTAGATGTGAAGGTTCATTTCCAAGGATTATGAAGGGAGGAGGAGATGGAATGAAACTAGAAAAGAATAAAGACAAGGGTTGGAAAAATGGACCAGCCCATTGGATAAATAAATGGAGTGAAGAAATAAAGAAAAAAAAAGATGAAGAAAAAAGAAGTATGGTGGTGGTGGAGTGTTGGCACGCCACTAGGGGATGAGTCACCCTATATAAGTGGTGGTTGCCGCCACTTGAACTAAGGTTCAAGATAAGATACTCAAAGAGATGGAACACTCTAAGAAACCTCACAAACTTGTCATAAATGTTCAACCTCTTTACATAAAAGGAAGCCTTCTATTTATAGGCTTTTAGGGGAGGACCTCGATGGAATTACAAAAAGGAGACATAAATTTAACATAAACCTAAAGGCTAGAGTCTCCATGATCCAAATATGTTAAATTCATCCTATTCTACCAAAAGTACCTTTAAATGTGTGGAGAACATAAAAAAAAGAGGTATGCTTCCTTTTGGGTTGTCCCAAGCCTACCAATCCCACATCCTAAGCTTTTTCCTCTCCAAAAAGGGATGTAGGACATGAAAAAGGAGTGTCCTACACCTTTGGGTTGCCCATGCATGTATCCTATGGATCTAAGGCTTCTTTTCCACCAAAAAGAGGTGGTATTCTTCAAAATGGAGGTACAAAAAGTGAGTCTACAAAAGGAAAGCGAAAATAAGTGAAAAACGTAGAAAAATAAAATACTAAATAAATTCAAAATGGAAGGTGAAGATGAGGTCTCCCTTCTAGTCATGCTTCTAGTAATCCTCCTAGGGATGACCTCTCCCGCCTCTGGGGCAACTAGGGACTCATCATTCTCTTCTCCTTGGAGAGAATTTGCCCACGAATTTGCAAAACCTGCATCAAAAGGAGTAAGATCAACAACATTAAAAAAGTTACTAATGTTATATTCGGCTGGTAGATCTAACTCATATGCATTGTTGTTTATTTTCCTAACTATTTGGAAAGGTCTGTCACCTTGAAGGTTAAGTTTGGACTTCCTTTGAGCTGGGAACCTCTCCTTCCTCAAGTGAAGCCATACCCAATCTCTAGGTTGGAATATGACTTCCTTCCGTTATTGGCATGCTTGCTATACTGACCTACTTTCCTTTCGATGTTGGCTCTAACTCGGCTATGCAGGTCCTTAATGATCTTAGATTTTTCTATATCATCTTGGCTAGTCCAAGCTTCATGGGTAGGTAGAGGAAGGTGTTAGAATCGCGCAGCGGAATGTTTGCGTTTCCGGACAAAAACCAAAAGGGGGGGGGGGGGGGGAATTGGTTTCTTAACAAAAATTAGGTTTTAAAATTTTTCCCAAATTTTACCGATTAAAATGCTGTGTAAACGTAAATAGAGCAAGGATATAGTCTTACACAGAAGATTTATACTGGTTCAGATCAAAAGACCCTACGTCCAGTTGCTAATCACTCAAACAGAGGAGTAACACTGTCACTATAATCACAGTTTTACAAACAAATAAGAATTGAAAAGATAAGGTAACAAAAACATCTCTCTTGAGTCACACAAGAGATGAAGAACAACTTTCCCTAGAGACGGCACAACACACAATCCACCAAGAAAACCCACTTAGTGATTCTTATCGCTTCTAACCCACACTAGGTTCCAAAAACCCCTTTTTCCTCCAACAAACAGTTCTCTGGCAATCACAACTCTCAACTTTTGTTTGAAAAAGGTTGTTCACTTTGCAGAGAGCCTTAGAAAACCTTAAGTAGACGAATTAGGGTTTGGGAATTGGAGATTTTTGAAACCTGGTACATTGGGACTAGGGTTTTCGAAACTTGGTCTAATTTTGAAGTTTAAAATGCATATCTGACTGAAATAATCGATTATCTTGAGTGTTATCGATTATTACAGAGCCAAAATCAACAGAAACCCATAATCACGCCAATTAATCGATTATTTAGGTTGTTAATCGATTGACAACCCTATTAATCGATTATTTCAGCTGTTAATTGATTATTCCAGAGAGCTGATACAGAAAATGGTTTTTCTCTTTGTAATAATCGATTATTTAGCCTTTTAATCGATTAAACCAGTGTGTTTTTGATAAAAATGAGTTTTTGAAGCTTCTAAAGAGTAGACTATGTGCTGGCTATCTTAGACTCTAATATTACAGACTCAAAATCATCAAAACAGAGTTATTACACAAGAATACAAGTCTTCAACTCTCTAAGTCCATTGTTCTTGAATCATCATCAAAATCAACAAGCTTCATGTCCATGTAAGTTCAACATTCATGTCCTTGTATGTTTCAACAATCTCCCCCTTTTTGATGATGATCAAAATTTTCTTTAAAGCCCTGTAATAACCTGTTTTATCTGTCACACTAACAAAAATATTAAACATACCAAATAATATTTAAATTCAATCATAAGAGGCTTTAAATATTTCTCCCCCTATTTTGATTATGATCAAAAAATTAAGAGCTCCCCCTCAAAATATGCATAATTTGGAAATAACTCCCCCTCAAACAAAGTAAAAATACAAATTTTATTTCATAAATGAAAATAATTTACAAAACAAGAAGATATGAAAACAACATTAAAACTCTTCACTATCGCTATTAAAGTGAGCATCAAATTTATTCTATAAGTGACACACTTTATCATCTACGTCGAAGATACGGTGGATGATTTCATCATGCCGTACTCTAGAGAGAGTGAAGAATGCCTGCATCCTCTGGTTCATATCAAATAACATGTCTTCCACAGATTGACGGGTTTCAGGAGGAGCAGAAGATGTTCCAGCATTATGAATCTGTTCAGAGGGAAACTCAGTAGCAGGAGGCATTTCTTCGTCAGAATCTTCATCATCTGCATCTATGTTCAGAACCTCATCCTTATGAACATAAATATTATTGACACACACCATTTGAAGTTGGGTTAATGTGCTGTCCAACATTTAGTTTAAGTTTGTCGTTCGTACCGTTTGTTCCCCTTCAACATTCACTCCTTTGTACTCTAGAATGCGAGAGTTAAGGAGAGCATAAGGAATTTTGAAAGTAGGATGACGTTTGGCCTTCAGCATAGTCATTGTAACAAGACTTCCCCAATCTATTGGCTCATTATTCATTATTGCATGAATAATACAAAGATCTATTAAAGAGCATTGGGCATGGTTGGTTGCCTGGGGACATAAGATCCAGACGAGTAGATGCAGGAGCAGGCGTTCCTCCTTCTTTAATGGCCCGGCTAGAAGAAGACGCCTAATCTCCATGGAAGGGTTGCGGAGAAAAGAACGGTAAGCCATGATCCTGTCAAAGTCATCTAAATCCGCAAAAATGTTAATAGCATCATCTCTTATAGGAAAATGTGCAACGTTTTCCCATATATTATCATCAAGAATAATGATTACCCCCTTTACACAAGAGGTAGCTACTTGATCTCTAAATTTAAAGCGAGAGTAAAATACCCTACCTAAGTCAGGATAGTATGTACCTTGCATTTGGATAAAAGGGAGAACACCTTGAATTTCAAGAAGATTAGGAAAATTAAATCCCCTATCGATGAATTGATCACCAATAAGGAATTTTGGAGTAATGATACCTCGGTCCTTCCAAAAAGTGAGAAATTCTTGTCGGCCCTCATCATCGGAGATCCATCCTTCGACAAAATTAGGACGGGGATGAGAGGCAGGTGCAGATCTTCTTCTTGTGGGAATTTTAGCATGAGAATATGAGGCCATTTTAGGATTAGAAGAATAACAAGAGAGTTTAGGAAGACAAGTGATGTTAGGAGAAGGCAAGAAGGCTTGAATGATGCTAGAATGCTTGGATTCAAGAGTTTGAGGTGTGGAGGAGTGAAATGAAGGCTTCCTATTTATAAACAACATCTCTAATGGTCATAAATTGTCATTTGGGAGTGCATAGGGGCCAAAAGAGCCGTTGGAAACGGCTAGTAAACAAAAACTATCAGGTTTAATCGATTAAATCTTGAAATAATCGATTAAACCAGTAACAGACCCATTTAATCAATTAAATCAAGTTGTTAATCGATTAAAGTTGTAGTTAATCGATTATTTGATGAAATAATCGATTAATCTAGTGAGTAATTTCAGATTTTGGACTTCTTAGGTGCAAATAATCGATTATAACTTCAAATAATCGATTATTCCAGAGAGTTCATCAAATTTTTGAGGTTTAGACACATGATAATCTATTCATACCCTACATAATTGATTATAACATTACAATTATACAAAAACTGTTTAATCATGAAAAATTTAAGCAATGTCTAATATTCATAAGTCTCTTCTAAGATCATAGAATCTATCCTTGGGATGAGGCTTAGTAAAAATATGCGCTAATTGATGCTTTGTATCGACATATTCAATTTTACAGTTTCCTTTGCTAATATGATCTCTTAAGAAGTGATGTCTAATCTCTATGTGCTTAGTTCTAGAGTGCATTACTGGATTTTTAGTAAGGTTTATTGAACTTGTATTATCACACATCAATGGAATGTCACATAGAAAGATACTATAGTCTTCTAATTGTTGTTTCATCCACAAAATTTGAGCACAGCAATTACCAGCAGCAATATATTCAGCTTCAGTAGTGGATAAAGCAACACATGCTTGTTTCTTAGAATGCCAAGACACTAATGATGATCCTAACAAATGATAAGTTCCACTAGTACTCTTTCTATCTATTTTACATCCACCATAATCAACATCAGAATAACCTATTAAACTAGGAGACGCTTTAGATGGATACCATAAACCAAAACCTGTAGTTCCTTTTAAATATTTTAAAATTCTTTTTACTGCAGTTAAGTGAGACTCTTTAGGACATGCTTGAAATCTAGCACACACATAAACAGAATGCATAATATCAGGTCTACTTGCAGTTAAGTATAACAGTGACCCTATCATACCTCTATACATAGATTGATTTATTTCCAAACCTAATTCATCCTTATCTAAATAGCATGAAGTTCCCATGGGTGTGTTAGCTTCCTTTGAAGTGTCCATTCCAAACTTCTTGAGAATCTCTTTGTAGTATTTGGTTTGAGAGACAAAAATACCATCTTTAAGTTGTTTGATTTGAAGTCCAAGGAAGAACGTTAATTCTCCCATCATAGACATCTAAAATTCTCCCTGCATTATCTTAGCAAATTCTACACATAAAGAACTATCAGTTGATCCAAAAATGATATCATCAACATATACTTGAACCAATAAGATATGTTCTTTTACTTTCTTTATAAACAAACACTAGTACAGAAAACACCTTTAACATCGGTTCTCAACAGCTTTCTACATCGATTCTACAACCGATGTAGATACAACCGATGTAGAAACTTGGTGAGTTTTAACATCGATTAAGAACCGATGTAGAAAGTCTGACTTTCCACATCGGTTCTAGCCATAACCGATGTGGAAAATCAGACTTTCTACATCGGTTATGGCCTAGAACCGATGTAGAAAGTATAAAAAAAAGTGACTTTCTACATCGGTTCTAGGCCATAACCGATGTGGAAAGTCATATATTTTTTTTAAATACGAATTTTAGTTTTTGATTTTTCAGAACCTCTATAGCATTTTAAATATTTACAGCTACTCAGAACGTTAATCTATAAAGGACATGCATCAACACACAAGTAAACATAATGTATATTACATAATAACAAACATTGAACATTATTGTATTCTAAGTTTATATATACAAAGAAAATAGTCCTAATGTTTCACAATTAAGTATTCAATCACGACTATAGTTCTTAATAACAAAATCTGCCCAAAGTCGTCTAATGTCATCAATCTTTGCTTCACTTATTGGATGACCATCTTTGAATATCTACAAACAATAAAAAAAACATTTCAAATAAGCACAAGTAGGCAAATATATGTCAATGACATAGATATAGTCATAACACATACCAAATTCCATGAATCTGTGATATTTGCTGTGATGATTGTTAACATATGTCTCATCACATAATATCCGCACTCCCAACTTCCTTTTTGCTTATTACACTATAAGAAAAATAAGAAAAAAAAAACATTAAATACAGAAAATGAGTAAATTAAAGTTAAGAAAATGATTACATCTTAGTTAAATGCTTTAAGTGTATCAGTCCAATCATTATCATATAGTCTTATGAATATAAAAAGTAAAATCTGGATACTATTTAGCTCAAAGGAGTGAAGCACAGATCTTTACAGTTATTGAATCTGTCATGAACCAGACCTAGAGTATTTAGTCAAAAAGACAGATTGATATACAAGGGTGTTAGTATACTTACACATCAATAATCTGTTTAATTTCCTTTATTGGTTTATTCCATAAGGAGCATAACAAAATAATCTCATTACGTTTAGGACAAAGGATAAGCAGTTGCCAGTGACACCTACAAAAAATGTCACTCAATTAGCAATTCTTAAGAGATTCAAAGTTTGAGAGTAAGTAATTTAAAAAAACTTACCCATAATGATATGGTGCGAGATAAACTTCCTTTGATCCTTCACAAAATCTCTTTTGAATGTATGCTTGAATAGTATTTGGTTTGTTCCCCAAACTCTAAATGTGGACAGGATCAATGAATCCATAGACATCTACTACTCCCTTTTCCACAACAGCTTTGTTGAGGTAACTAGAAATTGAAAATATCATGTTAATTCCATTTTAGACAAGTTGGTATCTAATACGGCATACAACCAATTGACTTTGTTGAAAGTCCCACATCGCCTACCTCATATCATTTGGTATGGTTTAAATACATGTTAGGCTACTCCACATATTGCTAATTGGTTTTATGTTGGAACCTTAACATGGTATTAGAGCCAAAACCTAACATCTTTCCGGTTATTGTCATGGGACAAAAGTTGCCCTTTAGTTGGGTCAAAAGTACCCTTTGCCTGGTCCGGCAGGCTTCGTTGGAGGAGGTGTGTTGAAAGTCCCACATTGCCTACCTCATATCATTTGGTATGGTTTAAATACATGTTAGGCTACTCCACATATTGCCAATTGGTTTTATGTTGGAACCTTAAGTAATAGAATAAACAAAAGATATTGTTTGATATTGTGGTTAACAATATCTAACAATATCTTAACAATATCAAATAATATCTAAACAATATCTAACACTCCCCCTCAAGCTAGAGCATACAAATTGTATGTGCCCAGCTTGTTACAAATATAATCAATTCTAGGACCCCGTAAAGATTTAGTAAAAATATCTGCTAACTGATCACTTGAGTTAACAAACTCAGTCTTGATGTCTCCAGACATAATCTTTTCTCGAATGAAATGACAGTCAATCTCAATGTGTTTGGTCCTCTCATGAAAGACAGGATTAGAACTAATATGAAGAGCAGCCTGATTGTCACACATAAGTGACATTTGAGTGACATCTCCAAATTGTAGCTCTCTAAGTAATTGTTTGAGCCAAACAAGTTCACAAGCAGCTGAGGCCATAACTCTATATTCTACTTCTGCACTAGATCTTGCCACAACAGTTTGTTTCTTAATTTTCCATGAGACCAAGTTACCACCAATAGAGACACAATATCCAGATGTAAATCTTCTATCCGAAGGAGATCCTGCCCAATCAGCATCTTAGTAGCAAACAGCTCTTGTATGGTTATTAGAATCATATAACAATCCTTTTCCAGGAGATCCTTTAATATACTTTAAGATATGAATGACTGCATTCCAATGATCTTCACATGGGGAATTAAGAAATTGGCTTACCACACTGGCTGCAAAGGAAATGTCAGGACGAGTAACTGTAAGATAATTCAATTTTCCAACCAATCTTCTATACTGCTCAGGATCAGGTATAAGCTCCCCCTGATTTGGTGGAAGTTTAGTATTGGGATCCATGGGCGTATCAACAGACTTTGAATTCATCAACCCAGTTTCCTCCAAAATATCCATGACATAATTCCTCTAAGATATAACAATACCATCATTGGACTGTACCACCTCAATACCCAAGAAATATCTAAGTTTGCCAAGATCTTTGGTCTAAAAATGGTGACAAAGATGTTGTTTCAATTGAGAGATGCCATGGTTGTCACTACCTGTAAGAACGATGTCATCAACATATACTATCAAGTAAACACATCCAGCACTTGAGTGTCGATAAAAGACAGAGTGATCTGCTTCACACTGAGTCATACCAAATTGTTGAACAACCTTGCTAAACTTTCCAAACCAGGCCCTAAGAGACTGTTTTAGGCCATATAGGGATTTGCAAAGACGACATACCATCCCAGAAGACTCCCCCTGAGCAACAAACCCAAGAGGTTGCTCCATATAGATTTCTTCTTGCAAATCACCATTGAGGAAAGCATTTTTAACATCTAGTTGATAAAGAGGCCATTGTTGAAGAGCGGCCATGGCGATAAATAAACAAACAGAAGTCATCTTTGCCACAAGGGAAAAGGTATCTCCATAATCCAATTCAAAAATTTGAGTATAACCTTTGGCCACGAGACGAGCTTTGAGGCGATCAATAGTACCATCAGGTCCAACTTTGATAGAAAACACCCACCTGCAACCAACAACAGATTTCCCAGACGGTAACGAGACCAATTCCCAAGTTCCACTATTATGAAGAACACTTAGTTCATCTAACATGGCCTGACGCCAACCAGGATGGGCTAAAGCTTTACGGACAGTTTTTGGAATGGTCACAGAAGAAAGAGAGGAAAGACATGTATAAAAAGGTAATGACAGTCGATGATAACTCAAACCAATATAATGGGGAGAGGGATTACGTGTAGAACGGATACCTTTTCAGAGGGCAATGGGAAGGTCAGACTCAGGTGTCACATCCGGAGGAGACAGAGTAGTTGGCACTTGAGTAGAGTCACATGGTGGTGGTTGTGATTGGTTTCGACAACTATAAACCTGAAGAGGCAGTGAAGAAGAAGCTGACTATGGAGTAGAAACTAATGGTGAAGAAGACACAGTTAGAGGGTCACAAACAACAGGAACATTAAATGTACTAGGAGTGTTGACAAGATTGGATGGAGAAAGAGGTGAAGATTGACTTTTAAAATAAAAAGAGAACTCATCAAAGGTGACATTTACAGACACAAAATAACGGTTAAGAGAAGGAGAAAAACATTTGTATCCTTTTTGTGATCTTGTAAACCCTAAGAAAACACATTTATGTGATCTAGGAGAAAGCTTGTCAAGACCAGACTTGAAATTATGAACAAAACATGTAGACCCGAAAACTTTTAGAGGTAAGGGATGAAGTGGTTCATGAGGGAATAAAATGGAATGAGGTATTTTATTATCTAAAACCGAAGATGGCATGCGATTAACAAGATAACATGCAGTAAGAAGAGCATCACCCCAAAAATGTTGAGGAACCTCTCCATGAATTAAAAGAGTGCGAGTTGTTTCAATAAGATGTCTATTTTTATGTTCAGCTACACCATTTTGTTGAGGTGTATAAGCACACGAATTTTGATGTAAAATACCATGAGAAGCCATGAATTGTTTAAAATAATGAGAAACATATTCACGACCATTATCACTGTGCAAAACTCTAATAGAAACACCAACTGAGTTTGAATTTCATTGAAAAAAGTTTGAAAGATATGAAATAATTCAGAACGATTTTTCATCAAAAATAACCAAGTGCATCTGAAATAATCATCAATGAAAGTAACAAAGTATTGAAAACCTAAAGTAGACTTAACGCGGCTAGGTCCCCAAATGTCAGAGTGAACCATGACAAAAGGGGACGAAGCACCACGTGTGACACTACGAGGAAAGGAAGTACGACTATGCTTGCCTAATTGACACGACTCACATGCCAAACTAGACAATTTAGATAAGGCAGGGACAAGTTGTTGTAACTTGGCAAGACTTGGATGACCTAACTGAGCATGGAGAAGAGAGGGAGATTCTATAACTGCACCAACATGTGTAAAGGGACGAAGATGATAAAGACCATGAGACTCACATCCTGTGCCAATCACCTGTTTCGAACCCCGATCCTGTAAACACACAGAATTGTTGGTAAAAGAAACAACACAATCAAGAGAACAAGTTAGACGACTGATGGATAACAGGTTAAAAGGAGACTCAGGGACATAAAGAACATTATCAATGGTTAAAGAAGGGAAAAGTTTATCAGTTCCAACACCATGAGATGATACTCTAGATCCATCAGCCAGTGTAACAAAAGGTAAAGGATCAGGAGAGGATAAAGAGGAGAACAAAGATTTGTTACTAGTAATATGATCAGTGACTCCTGAATCAAAAACCCAAGGACCAGAAGAAGATTGGGTCAGACCAAAAAAAGATGTACCTGTGTGTGCAACAGACACAGTGGAACTAGAAGACTGTTGATCCTTATACCATTTGAGAAATTTGTTGAACATAGTAGGTGTGTATGATGAAATAGAAGGAGGATCCTTAGCAAATAAAGGTGGGGAAAGATCAGTCTCAGCAACTACAGCAGATCGAGGAGGACGACCATGTAATGCATAACACTTGTCAATCTTGTGACCTAGTTTGCCACAATGTTCACACTCATGTAATGCATAGCACTGGTCAATCTTGTGACCTAGCTTGTCACAATGTTCACACTTAGGACGCCTTTTTCCCTGTTTATGAGGACGAGTTCGGTCATCACGGTGAGATACCAATGCAGAAATAGGTGTGTCAGGGTTGGGTTTTGCTGGTATACGCAAAAGAGTGGAGCAGGTCGATGTCAAGGTGGGGACAATGAAAGCTGTTTAATTGATATGTCGCAGTTTCAACACTTTCAAATGAGTTCCCCTAAAACAGTAATAATGCAGTACAATGGGAACCAGAATATCAATCCGTGGAAGTAATAAGAGTATATGATTGAGTTATGAATGATTCAATGGGGAACTAAACTAAAAATGAAATTTAAAATCTTAGACTAAATTAAAATGAGGTAAAATCCTAATATGCGGTGAATGAAAATACCGCGAGAATGCAAAAATGGCTAAAAATATGGAAAATCACAAATCGACCCAAAATCACAAATCGACCGTGATGAACAGTAACCACGGTCGAGTATCGTAAATCGACCGAGCGTGAACGGTAATAACGATCGGGAATCACGGTCGGAATTTTGTGCTCTCGGTCAACATACAAAAACTAATGCGTTGTCTCGGTCAAAAATGGAAATTAGTTAACAAAATATATGATTGACCTATAAGAATGTAGACAGAAATGAAAAAAATATGCAGATGAATGAAGTTAAACGAAATTCATAAATCTGACCACAATGAATAGTAACCAAGGTGAGAAACCACAGTCAGAAATGTGAACTCTCGGTCAGAATGAAATGTAAAAACAATTTCTCAGTCAAGAATCAAATTCAAGGTGTAAAATATATGAATGACCGATTGAAATGTAAGTATTTTTGAGTTTTGAGTTTTTAAAATGGAAAATGACCGTAGTGAACAATACTGGTGGTCAGAAAAGTGGTCCGAAAATCAACAAAATAAAAGGTCTCGGTCAAAATGAATATATGAAGAAATGCCTCGGTCAAGAATCAAATGAAGTGTATAAAATGTATTGTTGACCGATGTAAATGCAAATATTTTTGTATTTTGAGTTTTAAAAATGTGAGATGACCGTGTGAGAGTGTTTTGGTGCGTGTGGCTGAAAACCTGACCGAGTGACAGTGGTCACTTCGGTCAAAATGTTCAAAACAGTGGTAAATGTGTGATGTGAATGATGGAATGAGTGAAGTAATGTATATTTATGAGTTTTTCAGTATTCAAGGGGAATTTGTGGTGCAGAAAATTAAAATGAGAACCTAACTACACTTAAACTATTCTAATCTTATGCTAATCTATGACAGAACCTAAAACAATGCAGTAAAATCTATCTAAACCTAAAACTAAGCTTCTACAGAGATTAAAGCAAGTAAACAAAGCAATAAAACCTAGCTACCATGACTGTAAAGCAATTAAAACATCAAAACAGTAAAGTAAAAACAGTAAAATGCAGAAAATTAAAGAAAGCAAGAACAAGAACTGTGGAGCAGATTCGGTGTAAGCAAAATTGCAAAACTACTGCGTTTTTGACATTGTGAAAACCTAATTAATCAATCAAGCATTCACCATACAGTTCACTAAAGTGATTGCAAGCTTCAATCCTCAACCGAGAGACATCCACAAGCTAAAGCAAGTCAAGAACACAAGTCTTAAACAAGTTGTCACATGCAATTCAGTTCCAGCAGATTTTGTTCGGTAAAAACCTAATCTAATTCATGAATTCAGTAAAGAAAAACAATTAAAGATGATAGAAGAAGGAAATCCAGATCCAATTCGTGAAGAACAATGAAGAAGAATGAACACATACATGGAAGATTGAGATGCAAGCAAGGAGAAAGAGCCATGGTGCAGTGGAGAGAACAACTGAGAGAATTCTGATCGATTTGATTGAATCTGAACTTGAAAACTTCGACTATATGTTATTACATTAAGTTAATTTACTATATACTTCAACTAATGTACAATTACAACTTACAAGGCCCATAACCGGACCTAATCCAATAAGATGTTGAAGAGTCGCACTATGCCTTCGTTTCAGTGCAGTACCGCGCGATTCGAAGCTTGCAGTTTTCTCAATTATTCTTCAAATGAAACGATTATGGTCTCATTAGAAAGCTTGTTAAGTTATCTTTCAAACGCCACCGTTTTGACTAATTTTGGCGGTCTATCGAATTTATGATAATTATTTTACTGAGGCATGCCCGGTGGACCGACTCTGTGCGCGTAACCTCCCTTAAATAATTTATATAAAATTCAATTTAGCTCCGAATTGAGTGTTTCTTGATCCGCTGGAAAGATGAATCTGTCCAACTTTCACTGCTTCAAGAATAATGATTTTAGGATCTCTGTAGAAAAAATAATAAATAAAACAGTAAACTAATATCAGTACCCGTATACAATAAAATACAGCTAATTTATTGTTTTTATGCAGAATTTTATATTACGGCTTCTAAAGGCCTAGTAATACAAATTATAGTTAATTAAGCTTTATTAACATATTATAAACAATAATATAACATTATAAGCTACTTAAGATGTGCTGAAAATCAGTGACATCAGACAATCGGAGAACCCAAAATCTGATAACGAATATGTGAATATTGATCAGCAAGTCCGTGTAATGCCCCTAACATGAAGAAATTTGATCGTTGTCCTATCTCAGTGGCAGGGTCAGGGGAAGGAGGCAATAACTCATTGAACTCATGAAAAAGAGCATGAATTTTTCCCATATAATCAGTCATAGAATCTTGATGTTTAGAGGCAATAACATCTACAAATTTAGAACAGACATCATAGAGACGTTGAGTATCATTGATGTATAATAACTTGGCATGTTCCCAGATTTTGGCACATGTTTTGTAGGAACGAAAAATTTGTTTTAACGAAGGATCAAGAGTACCCTTGAGAACCACACATAATTGTGCATCAATGGTGTCCCAATGGTCTTCCTCACCAGGAGTGAGAGTAGGTGCTTTCGGGGCGAGATGATCAAGATACTTCTGACTCTTAAGCCATAATCTGACGTCTGATGACCATGTGGCATAATTAGGGTTAGTTAACTTGTCAATGGATAAGTGCACATTAACATAGTTAGTGTATATGGAAGGATCAGACGCAGTACTGACAAAATTGGAAGTACTAAAAGGAGCAGAAGAAGTCATAAAGGGCGGAGGCGTGAACCAGTACACCAGGTAAGTTCCCAGGAAAGAGAGGTGGGTCACTAATGGACACGCTTAAATACCAAGTCTTTCCTTGTCAGAACTTTCCTAGACATGTACTTTCACACTACCAAATAACCAACAACGATAGCAGCGGTGGTGACGACTTCAATAGTGGTCAAAGGCGAAAAAAATTTTCAAAATAACCTTAAGCTCTAGATACCATGTTGAATATAGAAGAAATAGAGTTTGGGATTAATCTCCCTTGTGTATAAATCACACATAGGGTAGTCTATTTATAGTAGAGAGATACAACTAAAAGAGTAACTGAAAGTAACAGAATAAACAGAAGATATTGTTTGATATTGTGGTTAACAATATCTAACAATATCTTAACAATATCAAATAATATCTAAACAATATCTAACAGACTTAAATAAAAACATAAGACTTACATTAACCAGACTTGGAGAATTGTGATGCAAATCATGTCTTGACTCAAAACAACATCCATCATGTCCTTCTGACTCAAGTACAACGTGATGGGTTGCGGATTCCCAATCACATGAGGGTCCATCTGGATCTGTAAAGGTGTATGCTTTCCTAGCCTGTAAGCTAAGAGGCATAACCTTTGTATCAGATCTGAGTCCAGTTCCTCTTGAACTTTCTCCTTCCCCTTCTCCTTTCCTTTCTGCTGGGCACAAATGTCCTATACACATTAAGGAATTAAATTAAAATTTATGATAAAATAATAAAATTATAAACATGTATCAAATTATTAAAGAAAAGATATAATACCTAATTAGTAGGAAACTAGATAAGTGCTCTAGGCCACTGAATGAAATGATCGGGAGCCTCCCCCACTATTCTAACCTCGTCGGATGGAACAGGAACAGGAGCTTCAAAAACTTGCACCCATTCAACCACAACACGAACAGAGGAATCCGTCATTTCTACCCCGTGTATAAGTGGCCCCAATGTATGCACAGTACCATAAGCCACTAGCTAGCCTTCCTGTGTGAACAACTTGCATAGAGGCCTAGGAGTGTCTTCACCAAGTGGAGTTGACTCATCATCAGGAAGGCCAACCGGTGCACAACTCCCTTTGGTGCTAACACGTTCCTCAGGGCGAGAAGCTTCGGGAACACACTGTTGACCCCCTCCTGTGTTCCCCTGAGATAAGCCTAAGGAGACAAGTTCCTACCTTAGCTCCGCCCAAAGCTCTTCCCTAATTTGATCCCTGATGGCCTGCAACTCATCTCTAATTACCACACTTTTTGTGGTAAATTTAGGAGTGCCAAAATATTGACGGATGCCAATCCCCCATCTAGCTGCCCGCACACGACCTGGATGCTCTGGTTGTCCAATAGCAGTGGATAATATATCTTGTCGTCCACTAGGGGTAAAGGTCCCCTGTGAACTCTGCTCTAATAATTCATCCTACAAAGAAAATGTAATTGATTAGAGAATACACAATATATAATTCTATCTCATTATGAACAATTTTTTAAATAAATACTTACAATTTTCTGTCCCACAACATGACTCTCATCTATAGTATAGTCACCTTTCTTGCTCTGTCGTGCCTTCTTCCACTTCTCATGATGAGAAGGAGTTGATGGAGGTGAAGTCACACCTGAGGGATCACTTTGAGAGGCTTCTTGAGAAGCTTTACGCTTCTCTTCTATTAGCTTCCTCTCAAGTAGCTGGTAACCCCCTCGGGACAGCCTGTGAGGATATACATTTTTTTCTTGAATTGCTTTTGCCTTTTGTTGTTTCTCCTAATAAAGATACATTCAAAGAAAAGGTCAGTTAAAAATATGGGCAAGTTAAAAGCAGGCAAGCACAATATTCTTAAAGCACACGAACCTAAAAAGAAGGATCCATTCGGCTCTCAACAAACTTGTCCCATGTCTCAGTGTCTAGAAAGGAATATTGCTCACAAGGAGACACTCCTTTCTTGCTTCCAAACACATAGGTGGAAGTCAAATGGGTTGAAGGCCCTCCAACACTCACCAACGAATGATATCCACTTCCTCCTTAGCCCTTCAGTATTCAGAACATTATAAGTGAGCTACAAAAAAGAATACAAGATTAGTGAATCCCACAAGAATTAACAATACAAGTAAATTTAATAATAATAAAAAAAATTCATACCAAGATGCTTTGCCAAATTTGTTCCTTCACACGCGTCTCCACATCATCCCAATCCTTCTTTATTATGCTCGCTTTGGTCGAGTCATCAAACTCAATCAGTAACCTCTCATCAGCATTCTGACTTAGTGTCAACTCACTAAGTCGTGTTGCACGTCTCCCCTTCTTCGCAAACCTACTAGAATCGGCCATATTCCTGCCAAATAAGACAAATAAATAAGTTAGAATGCAAAGTAACTAATACAAAGACATGCAAAGTAAGTAATAGTGTAAAAACCATAATATACCTATTGTTTAACAATTTTCCCATATTCCTTCTTCATGATCAAATCAGGTGGCATATACATCATCTTGTTCATTGTCATCATTAGAAGGTAAAATGTGTGATGCTGAAGATGGACTAGTAAACTGTTGAAGTTGTAAATCTTCAAGGTCATCACTACCAGACATGGGTTTCCCTTGAAGCATTATTGATCAACTACTATTAACTGGATCGGAGATATAAAAGACTTGTTTTGCTTGAGTTGCCACAATAAAAGGTTCGTCTTTATAGCCAAGCTTGTTCAGGTTAACCAATGTAAACCCTAATTCATCCACCAAAACACCATTGTTACTGTCAACCCAATTGCACTTGAATACAACAATTCTAAATTTTGTGTAGTCAACCTCCCAAATATCTTGAATTACTCCATAATAAGAAAGGGATGCCATTACAGGAGAATTATCTTTTGAAGTAGCAAAGTGCATTGATTCAGCAACTATCATCACACCACTGTTTTGCATTGTACTCTTGTCATCTTGAAGCTTAGTATAAAAGGAATAACCGTTTACATCATATCCACTCCATGTTATGACATCAAAGTTTGGGCCATGAGCTAACCATTTCAAAGTGATGCAGCATCAGCTGTAACGATCTGTTCTTCAAACCACTTCAAGAAATTTTTATTGTGTTCATTCAACAACCATTTTTCATTCATCCTTGGATATCTTTGCTTGATCATTTCTTTGTGAGTAGATAAGAAAGGTTGAACTTCATCGATGTTATTCAAGATGTACAAATGTGCTTGTAAAACTTCTTCTCGACTCATGTTTCTACCATTAACACCTCGGGTTCCCTTCCCAATTTGTCTTCCATCATGACGAAACGTTGGAATCCCTATAGGACTTACTTCAGAAAGATAATCTGTACATAACTCAATTGCTTCTTCTGCAATGTATCTTTCAACAATGGATGCTTCAGTCCTTGATGGGTTTTTAACATATCCTTTCAAGATTTTCATATAACGCTCAATTGGATACATCCACCTTAGATACACAGGGCCACATAACTTAATCTCTCTAACAATATGAACAATTAAATGCACCATTATGTCAAAAAATGAAGGAGGGAAAAACATCTCCAATTTGCATAATATCAACACAGCTTCAGCTTCTAGGTTATCCAAAGTCTCAAGGTCGAGTACTTTATTACAAAAAACATTAAAGAAAAAACACAGATGCGTTATAACATGTCTAACCTTCTTTGGCAAAATGTCCCGAATAGCAACTGGTAAAAGATGTTGCATTAATACATGACAGTCATGGGACTTTAATCCAACTAACTTCAAATCTTTCATTGACACTAGCTGTTTAATATTCGAGCAAAAACCCTGAGGCACTTTGATAACTTTAAGACATTCACAGAGGCTTTTTTCTCCTTCTTAGACAAAGTATAACAAGCTGGAGGCAAATAAGTCCGCTTACCACGTGATTGGGGACCTAATTCCTGTCTTATGTTCATATGAAGCATATCTAAGCGAGAGTTCAAGCCATCTTTGGTCTTTCCTTGAATATTCAGGAGGGTTCCAATAAGACTGTCACACATATTCTTTTCTACATGCATAACATCAATAGTGTGCCTTACATCTAGACTAGACCAATAAGGAAGCTCAAAAAATATGGATTTTTTCTTCCATTTTTCCTTTTCATGGGAAACTGTTTGGGTCTTTCCAAACAAACAATGAATGTCTTTCACCTTCGAATACACTTCCTCTCCTGTTTTAGGGTTAGGAGATATTTGACTCTCTTGAAAGCCATTATAAGCCTTCTTCAACCTCCGATATGGATGATTAAGCTGGTAGAAATCTTCTATGTCCTAGGTACACTTGTCTTCTTCCCATGTTTCAGTTGATGATAACATGTTTCTTCCATACAAATAGGGCATGCATTATGTCCTTTGACACTGTATCCACTTAGATTTCCATAAACAAGGAAGTCATTTATCGTACAAAAAAGCAAAGCTTGCAATTTAAAGTATTCATTACGATATGCATCAAATACCTCAACACCCTCTTCCCAAAGAAGTTTTAAGTCTTCAATCAAAGGCCATAAATAAACATCAATGTCATTTCCTGGTTGTTTGGGGCCAGAAATCATCATCGACAACATTACAAACTTGCGTTTCATGCACAATCGAGGAGACAAGTTGTAAATTACTAACAAAACAGGCCATGAACTATGTATACTACTTAAATTGCCATAAGGATTCATCCCATCTATAGCAAGTGGTAGTCTAAGGTTTCTCCCCTCTTGACCAAATTCTGGAAATATGTCATCAATTTTTTTCCATTGCAGAGAATCAACTGGATGTCGTATCATCCCATCACAGTGTCTTTCATCTACATGCCACGTTAAGCTCTTTGCATCTTTGACATTAGCAAATAGCCGCTTAAACCTTGGAATTATTGGAAGATACCACACTACTTTGACAGGGGTTCCTGATGAAATTGTCTTATCAAAATTATCTTCTCCATCCTTGACTTTAAACCGTGATGTACCACAAACATTAAACCGTAATAATACAAAACCCAGAATAAAAAGTTCTACATATATTAAACCCAGGCAAAATCAGTCCACGACCAAACAAAATAATCCAGAATCAAGGAAAATGCATAAAGGTAATTGACAAAACAAGGATGCAAAAGCCAATAGGATAGACCCACGACCTTGGTCCGAATCACCTCTGGTTCGCGACGAGATCGAAGGCGCGTAGGTGCAATGAGGAGGAGCTCCTAGAGGGATTCAGAGAGGTGAAGACAAGGGTGGCGCGTCGTAGTTCTTGGTGCGCGTCGCAGTTCCTGGTGCGTGTCGCAATTCTTGGTGCACGGCAAGGGTAGTGCTAAGCGTACCTATTTCAATTGGGGCGATGGAGGTTGATTCGCTGCAGTTTGGTTCGTAGAGTGAGGGACACTAGGATGGGTGAAGGGAAACGGAGGTTAGGGATTCGATTGGGGAAGGAGATGGGAGAGACGGTGGTTTTCGCTACTACGATGGGGGCAAGGAGTAGGTGAAGAAGGTTTTGGTGCGGTGAAGGTGCAGGAGAATGAATTTGGTAATGGCTAGGAGCAAGGGAAGAATTCCAGAGGGAGTTGAGTCTGTAAGGGTCTGGGAGTCAAGTCTGTAAGGGCCTAGGAGTCAAGTCTGTAAGGGCTTGGGAGACGCTGTCTAAAATTTTTATTATTATTTTTTAAATAAAAAGAATTTCCACATCAGTTCATGGGGGAACCGATGTAGAAAGTACTTTCTACATCGGTTCCCATCTGAACCGATGTGGAAAGTCTTTTAAAAAATTTCTACATCGGTTTTTTAACAACCGATGTAGAAAGTCCGATGTTAAAAGGGTTTTTTGTACTAGTGAAAGTAGAATCAATTTTTCCTCTAGAAAAATCATTTGAAGTTAGAAAACTGCTTAATCTTTCATACCAAGACCTAGGAGCTTGTTTCAAACCATATAATGTTTTCTTCAATTTGAAAATATGATTAGGATAACTAAAATCTTCAAATCCAGGGGGTTGCTCCACATATACTTCTTCTTTAATAAACCCATTCAAAAATGCACTTTTAACATCCATTTAATATAATTTAAATTTCATCAATGATGCATAAGCAAGAAGTAGGCGTATAGCCTCTAACTTGGCAACAGGAGCATAAGTTTCATCATAATCAATACCTTCCTCTTGACAGTAACCTTTGGCAACAAGTCTGGCTTTATTCTTTGTTATATTTCCATCTTCATCAAGTTTGTTTCTAAATACCCATTTAGTTCCATTTACTTGATGTGATTCTTCTCTTGAAATTAATTCCCAGACTTGATTCCTTTCAAATTGATTAAGTTCTTCTTGCATTGCTATGCACCATTGGTCATCTTTAAGCGCTTCCTCAATATTTTTGGATTCTAACTGTGACACAAAGGCTATAGACATGCAGAAATTAGTCATATTTCTAGTTCTTACCCCTTTTGAGATATCACCAATAATATTATCCATTGAAAGTCCTCTTGGTGATTGCCATTCTTTTGCTAATTCTGTTGGTTGAGAAGGCTCATTTTCTTCCAAATACAATTCATCAAGAGCCTCTCTTATGTACTCATCATCACTTGCAAGTTCTTTATTTGACTCAAGAGGATTTCCCCCAAGGTCTACAATTTCATCAAAAGTAACATGTACAGATTCTTCAACATTTAAGGTTCTTCTATTAAACACTCTATAAGCTTTGCTAGTTAATGAATAACCTAAGAAAATGCCCTCATCGGCTTTTGAGTCAAACTTTCCTAAGTTATCTTTTCTATTATCTAACACAAAGCATTTACATCCAAATATTTTCAAATGAGCAACATTAGGCTTTCTACCATTTAATAGTTCATAAGGAGTTGATTTTATAATTGGCCTAAGAAGCATCCTATTCAAAACATAACATGCAGTAGTCACAGCATCAGCCCAAAAATATTTAGGAACATTTGATTCATTTAACATTATTCTAGCAAGTTCCTCTAGTGACCTATTTTTCCTTTCAACTACACCATTTTGTTGGGGAGTCCTAGGTGCAGAAAAATTATGCAATATTCCATTTTTCTCACAATAATTTTCAAACCTTTCATTTTGAAACTCACCACCATGATCACTTCTTAATACTTTAATTCTTAAGTCTTTCTCATTTTGAATTTGCTTTGCAAACTTCCTAAAGACCTTAAAAGCTTCACTTTTCAATGTTAAGAAAAATGTCCAAGTATATCTAGAAAAGTCATCAACAATCACAAGAGCATAATAATTTCCACCAAAACTTTTTATCCTAGAAGGACCAAATAAATCTAAATATAATAATTCTAAAGGTTTTGATGTGGAAATAACATTCTTTGATTTAAATGATGATTTTACTTGTTTACCTTTTTGACATGCATCACATAATCTATCTTTTTCAAATTTTGACTTAGGCAAACCAATAACTAAGTCCTTTGAAATCAATTTGTTTAAATGATGCATATTTATATGAGCCGCTCTCTTATGCCATAGCCATGGGTTTTCTTCCTTAGCAACTAAGCATGTCATACTAGTATCATGTATACAATCCAAATCAATCAAATATATATTATTATGCCTAATGCCTTTCAATGCTACTTTTTCAGAATCTATCAAATGTATGGTACAAAACTTACTTTCAAATATTACCTTAAATCTTTTGTCACATAGTTGACTTATACTTAGGAGATTATGCTTTAGTCCCATCAACAAGAAGCACATCCTTTATCTCCAAAGTGTTTCCACCACCTATATTTCCAATTCCAAGTATCTTTCCTTTGTTATTGTCCCCATAGATTACATATCCTTGTTCTTTAGCTTTGAAACTTACAAATTTCGTTTTGTCACCGGTCATATGTTTTGAGCATCCACTATCAAGATACCACATAGACTTCTTTGATTTGGAAGTTTCCTACAAAACAAGAACATAGTAAACTTAGGTTCCCATAACTTTTGGGTCCTTGGGGTTAGAGACAAACAATTCATTTAACTAAAGGAACCCAAATATATTTTCCTTTAGGAACACCAAAATGTTTAATTTTACATCTATTTGAAGTATGACCATGTTTCATACAATAAAAACATGCTTTAGATGTAACTTTTGAATATGATACATTTCTAACAATAGATGCTTTAGTTCCTTTTTCAACCCATACTCTTCTATTTTTCACTTTAGGCTTTTTTAAAGGAATATGATGGTTTTCTCTATTTTGAGCAATAACAACTTTATCCTTATTATTATTACTTATTTCCTTCTCGACTTTATCATGCAAATGATTAAGTATATCAATGTCATATTCATACTCTTTACAAGATGCACATGCTATATTCTTATCATCTTTTTCATCTATCCATGCAATTTTCGTTTCTAAGGTTTCCTTTTCCTCTAAACATGCAATTTTCGTTTTTAAGGACTCCACCTCCTTTTCGGATCTATTTAAACTCTTTTTCACAGCTTTGTATTCATTTTTAAAGTCCTTAAAAGAATTAAACAATTCTTCATAAGCTTTGTAATTCATCAAAATTATTTCATCATCACTTGAAGATGAGTCAGAATTACTTACCTCAAAATCGGAAGATATATTGTCATTTGTCATTAAACAAATATTAGCTTCAATTTCCGAATCACTTGACTCCGAACTCGAATCACTATTGTCCCAAGCAATGTAGGCTTTTTTCTTGAAGAACTTTTTGCCTTTGTTATCTTCATTTTTCTTGTTTGGACATTCGGTCTTCACATGTCCTGTTTCACCACAACCATAGCATTTGATATTTAAGGAAGTATTTTCTCTTACCTTTCCCTTACCTTTGAATGATGCCTTCCTTTGGCTTTCATGAATTTGGTAAATTTCTTAATCATGAGACTCAATTCTTCTTCATCATTCTCCGAGTCTTCTTCTTCCTTTTTACTCTTACCTTTGGAAATTTCAGTTTTGAAGGCTAAGTTCCTCTTTTGGTGTTGACCTTCCTCATCATTTAGCCTTCCTAGTTCAAGCTCATGCTCTCTTAACTTTCCAAAGAGCACTGCCATAGACATTGTGGCAAGGTTTTGTGACTCCATGATGGTCGTCACTTTAGGTTGCCATTTCCTATCCAAAGATTTCAAGATTTTCATATTTAATTCATCGACATCAAAATTATCCGTGCTCTCTTAACGTCATCGGTACCTTCGTGGGTCACTCTCAACATTTCCCACATCTCTTTAGCACTTTTACAAATGGAGATCCTGTAAAACTCATCAACGGTTAACGCAGATGAAATAATATTTCTAGCCCTAACATCAAATTGAGCTTTTCTATTTTCCTCCGTCGTCCATCTAGAAAATGGTTTAGGAACATCTACTCCGTTTTCAGAAACTTTAGGAATATAGGAACCGTTTAAAATAGCGTCCCAAACACCTCTATCAACAGACTCTAAAAAGATTTGCATTATAACTTTCCAAAATGGATAATTTTGACCCGCAAAAAGTGGGGGTCTATTGATAGAATCACCCTTGACAAACGTTTGATTTTGTCCAGCCTTTATAGTTCCCAATCGCAAAGCTAATGAGGACTTATTTATTGACCTTTATCTCTCCTTCTTCACTATGCCAAGAAAGCTTGTATGGCTTAGCATGAGGAGTAGTGGGCAAACCAAGCTTGTCTACTACCCTCGTGCTAGCAACATCACACAACTTCCTCCATCAATGATGAGTGAACACAATTTGTCATTAATAAGGCAACGGGTGTGAAAAATGTTTTCTCTTTGAGTATTATCAAGATCCTTCTGGACTTGATCCAAAATATGCCTTATTATTAACAAATTGTCTTCACAAGGTGTGATCTCTTTATCGCTTGAGAAAGAGTGTTCAAAGGAATTCTCTTTAGATGAAGAGGAATTTTCACCCTCGACATCTCCGTTTGTGCTCAAAATCATAGTCCTTTTGGTATGATAGTTTGAAGCAATGTGCCCATACCCAAGACATATGAAACATTTTATGGAACTAGTCCTTTGAGGCGCGAAGGTGTTAGGAGTGGTGTTCCTTGAAGAGTTTCCCGTAGGGGACACCTTTTGGAGAGCTTTGGAAGGGTTTCTCTCTGGTTTTTCCTTTTCCTTGCCCTTCTCCTTCCGATTTGAACTGTAGTAGTCATTATGCGAATAACTCCTTTTAGCCTCATCTTTTCTTTTCAATTGAGCTTCGCTTTTCAAGGCAAGATGTAAAACGTTTTCAATTGAGGAGTATTCGTATAATTCTACTAAGTCATGGATATCTCTTCTAAGACCACTAACAAACCTAGCTACCTTAGTCTCATTAGTTTCATCATGCATACGGACCCTAAGTAACAAAAATTCTAGTGTCTTGAAATAATTATTCACACACATATTACCCTGTTGAAGTTGTTGGAGCTTCAACAGGAGCTCCCTCCTATAGTAAGAAGGAACGAATATAGTGCACATTAAATGTTTAATATCCATCCAAGAAGTCGCGGGTGGCCCTTGGTAATTATCGTTACAAACCTTATGCCACCAAGTCATGGCATATCCCTCAAATTCTACTACAACTAAATCTACTTGTTCTTGGTCCCCTACTAGGTTTACATTAAAGATTTGGTCCACTTTAGCCTCCCAGTCTAGGTAGACTTTTGGATCATTATCTCCGTAGAACTTGGGTATCTTTATGTTGTTCCTTCTAAGAGTGTTGGTGCGCCTAGATTACCTCCTTCCATGGTATCTCCTATCTTCTTGGGAACTTAATGAGTATGAACATCTTCTCTCTCTTTGGGACTTATCCGCTTCAAGTCATTGGATTGTCTCTCTCAAATGTCTCAGTTTCCTTTCGGGACAATTCTATTTCTCTAATTAATTCAACTATAGTTTGTTCCATTGAGCCTTTTATCTATCCTTCATTAGATGTCCCCACATTTCTTGCCTTCTCTGATGAGGAATTTAACATGTCTGCAAAACAAGTTAAACTAACACAAAACACGAAAGATGAAAGGTTAAAATCTAAATCAAGTCACTCAAGTGTTTGGCTCCTCACACAAGTTTGATTGGTTGGATCACCCCACTCTTTAAGTAGAAAATTTTCTAAATGTTCCAAAATTCTCTTTAAAATCTTAAAAAATTCTCTTGAAAAATGGAAATCAAATGGAAAGATGTACGCCAACCAAAACACTTAAGAGTTCCAAAAAAAGAAAACTTTCAAAGACAAAACTTAAAGAAACCTAAGACAACAAGAAAATCCAAAAAATAAGAAAGGTATACTAAGAGTGGAATTTTTTTTCTTAAAAAAATTTGAACAAGACTAAAGCAAGAAAAGCTAGAAAGAAATTTGAGAAATACATAAAAATGCAATCAAAATTTTCAACCAAGCACACACATAAAGAAGACTAAGGTTCATACAATGTTAGAACTAATTTGTCAAATTTTAATCATGCAACCAAGTATTATGACAATTTCTAGAATCAAATCTTGTAAGTGTAGAAATTTTTTTCATTTTTTTTTGTAGCAAAAAGGTTTCGCCCAAGGTAATTTTGTGTAAATTGTTTTTTATTCTAACTTGATTCTAGACATGCCAAAATTTGTTTAAAGTTGCAAGGAAAAATTTGATCACTTAGTCCCTATGTTTAGGATCATAGATCAATTCATCATGCATGGACTTAACTAATTAATTCATCATGCAATTTCAAGTATTGGAAGCCAATAAAAGAAAACTTCAACAAGAGATACTAGACATATAACTCAAAAGCAAAGACTAGGCACATTTAGAAAGACATTAAACTTAGAAGAATATGTAACTTAATCAAGTGCATAATTTTTTTTTCTAGCTAGGCATTTATTTTATCAAACAAGATACATGCCATGAAAAGAGACTTAGGTAAGTATAGTATTTGACCAACCTCACGCCCAAACTTTTGAGTGCAGTACCACAAACCAAATAGCCACAAAAAAACCACAAGTTAGACCACAAAACACAAGGAATAGAGTCGAAACAACAACAAAAATACATTACTAGTAACAACCTAAGCTTTGAATACCAAATGATGTAAAATAAAGTAAGGTGCAGAATTTTAAGCAATAAAGCAAGCAAACCCAAGGAAAATTCCCACTGGATATTAAGATAGTTACCTATTTAGATGTGAAGGTTCATTTCCAAGGATTATGGAGGAAGGAGGAGATGGAATGAAACTAGAAATGAATAAAGACAAAGGCTGGAAAAATGGACCAGCCCCTTGGATAAATAAATGGAGTGAAGAAATAAAGAAAAAAAATATTAAGAGAAAAGAATTATGGTGGTGGTGGAGTGTTGGCACGCCACTAGAGGATGAGCCACCCTAGATAAGTGGTGGTTACTGCCACTTGAACCAAGGTTCAAGATAAGACACTCAAAGATATGGAACACTCTAAGAAACCTTACAAACTTGTCATAAATGTTCAACCTCATTACATAAAGGGAAGCCTTCTATTTATAGGCTTTTGGGAGAGGGACCTAGATGGAATTACAAAAAGGAGACATAAACTTAACCTAAACCTAAAGGTTAAAGTCCCCATGGTCCAAATATGTTAAATTCGTCCTATCCCATCAAAAATATCTTTAAAGGTGTGGAGAATATAAAAAAAGAGGTATACTTCCTTTTGGGTTGTCCCAAGTCTACCAATCCCGCATCCTAAGCTTCTTCCTCTCCAAAAACGGGTGTAGGACATGAAAAAGGAGTGTCCTACACCTTTGGGCTGCCCATGCATGTATCATACAGATCCAAGGCTTCTTTTCCACCAAAAAGAGGTGGTATTCTTTAAAATGGAGGTGCAAAAAGTGAGCCTACAAAAGGAAAGCGAAAATAAGTGAAAAATTTAGAAACAGAAAATATTAAGTAAAAATACTAAGTAAATTCAAAATGGAAGGTGAAGAGGAGACCTCCCTTCTAGTCATGCTTTTAGTAATCCTCATAGGGATGACCTCTCCCGCCTCCGGGGCAACTAGGGACTCATTAGAGAAGATGGTGGATGAGATAAACAATAGAGATTTCCAAAGAGAAGATGATTTTTTTTTTTCTCTCATCATGCCTCTTATTTATAGGGGACAAACCAGAGAAAATTATTAAGGAACTAATTATGGTCCTCAATTAAAAATTGCAAAAATGGATTATTGCTTTGCTTCGAAAGGGAGTCTTGATTGTTAGCGACGAGCACAAATCTTGGCACTGATTTGGGAAAAACAATCCACTTTTTTCCTAATTTAAATGATCCAACACTAATTGCCATTTAATTCTTGATTTTACTGGCCTTTAATCTAGCTAAATTGGCTTCCCACAAAAGTTAATTTGATTGATCCAAAATTTTCATTTGTAACATTCCGCAAGTGGGCTGCACAAGCAAATTTGGGCTATTGAGAATAGTGAAGTTCGGCTGCACATGATGCTTGCTATAAATTTGGTACTTTATTTCCATCAACTTGGCCCAATTGAAATCATCCCAAATTACCTTTCTCCTACAAAATAAAAAAGAAAAACATGCATTGTGGATGTATGTATATATGTTTTGATGCTAAAATTATGCAAAATGCAACAAATTTAGTAAAATTGAATGCTATGTTTTTATGAAAACATATTAAATGCATGATTTTTAAAGAGAATAATTAGTTTAGAGAATGTTGTTAGATCAAGAAATAAAGAGTAGAATGAGATACATCAAATACTCCCCACTTTTATTCTTTTGCACTTCCAAGCAAAAGATAAAAGAAAAAAGAAGAAAGAAAAAAAAGGAAAGTATGCATGTATGTAATGCAAAGATGGTTTCTCCTACAAAAGTTAGTCACATCCGGAAAATTACAATGCTTAGAAAAAACTTCATTAATCAAAAGTAAAAGAATAAAAAAGATCAAGATCATAACTCACAAAGTATCATCATGACCAAGTACTCTTTAATGGTTCCATGAATCAATTAAAGGGAACATTCTCTCATGATAAAGTTTTTACTTTAATATCTCAAAGTGTTTATGTTGAAAATTTCATCACAACATGACATCATCCTTTACCATAGGATTAAAATATCTCTAAATTCCCAACCATTAGAACACATACCTCAACAGATCAATAAGACTTTTATTTGGCTTCTAATGTGGCTAGGGTTAAAGGTGGGTTAAGATAGGAAAGTGGGCTAAGACATTAGGTAAAATAAATAACATCAATCAATGCACCTTGAAGCTTTGTTCCAGTTATATCTTTGATTTTACAAATTTTGTATTGGAGTCTCTTCCAAGCTCCTTTATTACTTTGTAGTGCTTGACTTCTTTTTTGTACTTTGGCAGTTCTCCCTTTTATACATTGTTGATTGCTTGTAGAATTGATTTTTTTTATTGATTCCAAGCTCCTTACTTCCCTTTTAGTCTAGGCGTGGATGGTTTCTAAGTTGGAAAGACTTTAAATTTCAAGTTTAAATCCAAGAAAATGCTAAGGGTCAAATATGGGTTCAAGGGATAATTTAAGGTAAGGGTAGGCTATTTGGCTAAGAAGCTAAGAATAAGAAGGCCTAAATCATTTATATTAGTGTATATGCTCGAATGGTGTCACAAAGAAATCAATCAAGTTATGGAAAGTTCTCATGTCATGAGTGGTGCACACAAGAATGAATAATGCTCAAAACTCACCTAGGTGCTTTGTTCAACCTAAAATTGATCCAAACCAATGTTAATGTAACCCTGTCATGCATGTGAATCAAACCTTTTAAACTTGGAACTTTTCCTTCTGATCAAGTTGGACATTTTTTTCAAAATTAGTTCTCCATCGGTCTACGACATTACACAATAGTTAAAACAAAATATGAATGAAAACTCTTTCATGAAATGTAAATACTCAATACTTTTGAAGTCAAAATTATCTTTAATGTGAAAAATTCATGCTATGCAAATGCAAATGCAAATCTTTAATGAGCGAAGATAGCCCGAATCCTGATTCCATCTCTTCAATCTCCTAAAAGTAACTTCGATTTCATAATCAAACAACTATAGCTCAAGTTTCCCTAATCGGGTCATGCACCACTGAAGTACCTAGAAGAATTTCTTGCCTACTAGAACAATAACGATAGATCGTGAACAAGTACATTTTCAGGAAAGAGAGGTGAGTCATTCTTTGCAAGAATCCTTCTAGAATGCACTTTCACACTACCAAACTATATCCTGAATTTTTACAAGAATGGTTAGGGAACACACCAAAAAAATTAATTTTTTAATTAAAAAAAACTAGAAATAGAAAATTATATTAGACAATGTGACGCAACACGATTGTGTCCTTGACAATGATTTCATTTAATGACAACATTCTAGTCTCACAAAATATTGATAAAAAAAAATTAACAAGTTGCTAAATTAATGTAATATAGCTAACCTGTATCGAATTTCACAAGGACACAATTATAAGAATGTACCAATTACCAAACAACATTCTCTCTAAAAGAATAGTAAATAAGGGGTTTATAATACTAAAGCGGAAAAGAAAAGGGAAGCAAAATAACAAAAATTAAAATCAAATTGAAGCAAAATAACTAGAAATAAAAAAAAAAAACAGAGTGCTTTTAATTAAATTTAAAACTTATCGAAATAGAGTGCGTTATCAAAAATTGCATTTTATTGAAACAAAAGAGTGCAATATCAATTAAATTCGAAATTTTTGAAATAGATAAACCTAAATTTAAGTTAAAAAGTGATTGGAAAATTTGCATATGCTAATCGGAAAGTGAAAAACAATTATAGTCGAAAAGTGATTTATAATAAGCAAAAAAAAAAAAAAAAAGATTAAATGCATAAATGATAATTGGAAGATAAAACAACATAAATTTTGTGTGTACTTGAAATTGGAGAAGTTGTGCGTGAATAAAATAAAACTTAAATATTTATGAGTGTTTTTGAACAAAATCAGAAAAGAGATGAATTGAAAATGAAAATTAAGCAAATTGAGTAGTAGAAATAAATAAAATTGATAAACAAGTAGAAAATTAAACTAAGCACTCGATTAAAAAAAACAAGTCAAATAATATTAAACTAGAGAATTTAATAGAAATTTTAAATTAAATAACAAAAGAGAACAAACTGAGAGTGCAATAGTGCCCAACTGAGCTCACCAGCTAATAACCAAACTAAAAAAATGGGAACAAAAACGACGTTAAAAAATACAGGCTGGGATCAAGAGGGGGAGTGACTTGATTTGTTAAAAGATTTTCACAACTTTTCGATTCGGATTATCAATTTCAAAATTTTACTAAAATCAATCTTATTTTGAATCAAATAGCAACAATCTTAAATATAAGAATATAATGAAAAGAAAAGATAAGAACAAAAAAATTTATACTTGGTTCACCAAATTCACAGGATTATATCCCGTTCTCAGCCAAATCTAGTTGAGTTCCACTAACAAAATTTTCAATTGATTACAAACACAAATGGTAGAATCACAATCTACTCCAAGAACTACAAACCATTTATTGAACCTACACCAGCAACCATAATTCTAGTTGTCTTAATCAGTATCCACACTTCCTGACACCAAAAATACAAGAAATAGAATGAGGAATTAAAATGCTTGAAGAAACAATAATAATAAAATGAATATGTTAAAGCAGCAATCCAGTCACAAGTTGAATTTCTTTAAGAAAATGAGCAAAAAGCCTCAAGAATTGTTTTCAAAGATTTCTAAAGTAAAAAACGTGTTTCTTTCGTGGAATAATTCTCAAAAGATTGCTTGATTGATTTCAGAAAAAGTATATCTTAAAATGAAGGTGACAATCTGTTTATATAGAAAATTTTTGGACTATATTGATACATTTAATCATTTAATTCGTCATTTAATCGATTAAAAAACTAAAGTTAGCTTTCAACAAATCAGGTTTAAGTTGATTTAACTGATAAAAAGGTGATTTAATCGATTAAAATGGTTGTCACTTTTTCCAAAGAGGTTTTAACTGATAAAAATGGGATTTAATTGATTAAAATAACGTTGTCCATTTTCTAGAAAAGTTAACATCGGTCATGTATCAGTTAAAATTGTGAACGAAGGTTGTCAAAACTCAGTCAAGAATATTTTAACAGATTAAAAACTTTCTTAATCGATTAAAACTGTGAACCATACATTTCTTTGACTGTTTAAGTAAATTTAATAGATTAATTCGAAAACATATCAGTTAAAAAACTTACTAAAAACATATTAACATATTAAAACAATTTATAACAAATTAAAAATTCTTGAGGCACTTTTTCTTTTAACTTTTGAAAGAAGGAAGTCATGTTTGAGGAAAGGATAAATGCTTATACCTATAATACTTAATGCAAATACACTACGGACTACAACAACAAATCATCTTCCTTTTGACTTCATCAAATCTTCCAAGTCTTCCAAGATCTTTCTCATGATCTTCATCAATATTCCCCTATTTGATGAAGACAAATAATCCCAAATCTGCAAAAAAGAGATTTGTTGTGTGTGTTTGATGAAGTTAGTACACATGTGTTATCCTTTTCAATCATTTCTTCCCCTTTTGACTTCATCAAAATAGGAAAAAACAAATGAATCAAGCTAAAAGATATTTCATGTTCACACATGATGTGAACATGACTTATGATAAGGGCTAGAGCAAGGGAAGCAAATGAAGCTCTTCAACAAGTATTGTTGGTTGACCAAATTGTGTTTTGGATTAATCAATTAATGGACTTTAGTTTGATTTTATTGCAAGTTGTAATAAGGGCCCAATTGGAAATTTAGTTATCATTCTTTGGGAAACCAAGAGGGTGTATAACTGATTGACTTTTGGTTGCCACAATTTCAGTTACAATCAGCCATTAAGTAGTTTTCAATTCCTAGGATAATAAATCATTATTAGCATTTATTTTCCTTTAGTGAATCTTTGTAACTCTGATGGCAAAACTTCTTTATAAGATGAACCATTTTTATCAAAAATAACAAGTTAAGTTTTATTTTTAGAAATATTAGAGTTTATCTCTTTTATCTTAATGAGAGTGATTCTCCTAAGTTCTTGAGTGATTCAAGAACCCTTGGCTGTATCAAAGGACATTCACATCTTTTGTGAGTTGCCTTCCTTGGAAAGAGCGATTCTTTCCTTCCACCTTATCACTAAATTCCTAAATTTCTTCAAGAAAAGAGAGAAAAAAAAAGCGTTATTGAAACACTTGAGAAGAAAAAAAGTGATCAAAAGAAGAGTGAAACAGTTGAAGTGAGGGAGAACTATTTAGCCACAAAAAGTGAGTATAAGATTAGTTATACATTCAATTTGTCAGACTTATCTCTTTTTAATGTAGATGACGAATTCGATTTGAGGACAAATCTTTTTCAAGAGGGAAAGAATGATGTGAACATGACCTATGATAAGGGCTAGAGCAAGAGAAGAAAATGAAGCTCTTCAACAAGTATGTTGGTTGACCAAATTGTGTTTTGGATTATTAATTAACGGACTTTAGTTTGGTTTTATTGCAATTTGTAATAAGGGCCCAATTGGAAATTTAGTTATCAGTCTTTGGGAGACCAAGAGGGTGTATAGCTGATTGACTTTTGGTTGCCACAATTTCAATTACAATCAATCATTAAGTAGTTTTCAATTCCTAGGTTAATAAATCATTCTTAGCATTTATTTTCCTTTAGTGAATCTTTGTAACTCTGATGACAAAGCTTCTTTATAAGTTGAACCATTTTTATCAGAAATAACAAGTTGAGTTTTATTTTTAGAAATATTAGAGTTTATCTCTTTTATCTTAGTGAGAGTGATTATCCTAAGTTCTTGAGTGATTCAAGAACCCTTGGTTGTATCAAAGGACATTTACATCCTTTGTCAGTTGCCTTCCTTGGAAAGAGTGATTCTTTCCTTCCACCTTATCACTAAATTCCTAAATTTCTTACAAGGTTCTAACCCTAAAAATCCTAAATCACCCCTTATGATTCATATCAAGTTAGTACACATGTGTTATCCTTTTCAATCATTTCTTCCCCTTTTGACTTCATCAAAATAGGAAAAAACGCATGAATCACACTAAAAGATATTTCACAAATGCATTTAAAATATGAAGTTCTGGTTATAAAAACCAGTTAACAATACAAGCCAACAGAGAAGAAAAAAAAACAACATAAAAGAAAAAAATGTTCAAGACATAGAAACCGAAGGATAATATGACACAGCGGATTTTAATCTTCCCATGGACCTTGGTTGAACTGCATGTCATCCAACCTGCTATAGATATCTTCTAACTGATTATTGATGTGAGTGAGTTGATTGTTGGACTCTTGGTAATGTTGGTATGTCATCTGCATATGCTTCCTCTGATTTTCCTACAAGTAAGCTATTTAAGACAACATCGTCCTCTCAAACTGAGATAATGAAGTCCATCAATCAAGTTTTTCATGAGAGGGAATCAACTGCATGCTCTAGAAAGCTCCAGCCATATCATCTACTCCAATTGTCCCTAGTTCTATTGTAGCTGTAACATGAGATGAGCATATGCCAACATTCTCTTGTGGTGAATTCTCCTCTTCATCGTCATCATCATCATCACTCATTCCTGCGTCAACTCTTGAAATCCAGTTTCCATCAACCTTGATGAAAGTCATCATGCATAGTGTGGTGTCATCAATCCTAGGCATTTATTCATATTCTCGTGTAAAATCTACTCCAAAAAATTTAAAGAACTTAGCAATTAAAATAGCATATGGTAGACGAAAATCACATAACATTTTTGCCTTGATCATGTGATCCTTGATCACATAAACCCAGTTCACCCTTATTCGATTATGGATACATTGTTGATCATACAAGGATATGAAGCTTGAAGATTTTGATGATGATTCAAGAACAAATGACTTAGAGATTTGAAGACTTGTAATCTTATGTAATAACTCTGTTTTTATGTTTTTGAGTCTGTAATATTAGAGTCCAAGATAGCCAGCACATAGACCACTCTTTAAAAGGTCTAAAAACTCATTTTTATGAAAAATACACTGGAATAATCGATTAACTATCAGGATAATCGATTATTACAGCAAGAAAACCATTTTCTGTAATTCCTCTCTGCTTTAATTGATTAAATCACTAGATAATCGATTATCTGGAACAGATAATCGATTAAATGGCCTGTTAATTGATTAACTGGTGTTGTTTTGCTCCTCTGTGAGAATGGCTCTGGAATAATCGATTAACACTCAAGATAGTCGATTATTTACGTTTGTTGTGCGTTTTGAAATTCAAAATTGGACCAATTTACAAAAACCCTATTCCCAATTCATCTGTTTTCGAAAAACATAATTCCCCAGACCCTATTCTCTCTACTTAAGGTTCTCTAAGGCTCTCTGCAAATTGAACAACCTTTTTCATACAAAAGTTAAGAGCTGTGACTGCTAGAGAACCTAGTGTGGGCTAGAAGAGATAAGAATCACTGAGTTGGTTTCTTGGTGGATTGTGTGTTGTGTCGTCTCTAGGAAAAACTTTTTTTCATCCTTTGTGGATTCAAAGGAGGTGTTCATCTCTTGTGTGACTCAAGAGAGGTGTTTTCTTTACCTTATCTTTTCATTTGTAATCTGTTTGTAAAACTGTGATTATAGTAACAACGTTAATCCTCTGTTTGAGTGATTAGCAACTGGACGTAGGGTCTTTTGATCCGAACTAGTATAAATCGACTGTGTAATCTTCTAGCCCTTCTCTATTTACTTTACATAGCATTTTAATTGGTGAAATTTGGGAAAAATTTTAAAACCCTAATTTTTGTTTAAGAAACCAATTCACCCCCATTTGGTTTTTGTCCGTAAACGCAAACATTCCGCTGCGCGATTCTAACAAGTGGTATCAGAACTTGCTTTGATAGTCATTCAATTTTCGAAAATGGTCGGACAAAATCAAACATTTGCTGAGGGTGCTTATATCAATAGACTCCCACTTTTTGCGGGGCAAAGTTATCCTTTTTGGAAAGTTAGAATGCAAATATTTTTGGAGTCTGTTGATAAAGGTGTTTGGGATGTAATTTTAAATGGTCCTTTTGTTCCTAAAGTAACTGAAAATGGAGTAGAAGTATCAAAACCATTTTCTAGATGGTCGGCTAAAGAAAATAGAAAAGCCCAATATGATGTTAGGGCTAGAAATATAATTTCATCTGCTTTAACCCTTTATGAGTTTTATAGGATATCAGTTTGTAAGAGTGATCAAGAAATGTGAAAAATGCTAAGAGTAACCCACGAAGGTATAAATGACGTTAAAAGAGCAAGAAAGAACTCATTGATTCAAGAGTATGAGATGTTCCGGATGCAACAAGGGGAAACGATTTTTGACGTTCAAAAGTGTTTCACACATATCGTGAACCATCTCACCGGGTTAGGTAAAATTTTTGATATTGATGAATTAAATGTAAAAATTCTTAAATCTTTGGATAGGAAATGGCAACCTAAGGTGACGACCATCATGGAGTCACAAAATCTTGCTACCATGTCTATGGTAGCACTCTTTGGAAAATTGAGAGAACATGAACTTGAACTCGGAAGGCTAAATGATAAAGAAGGTCAATATCAAAAGAGGAACCTTGCCTTCAAAACTAAAATTTCCAAGAGTAAGAAGAAGAAGGAGGAAGAAGACTCGGAAAATGAAGATGATGAAAATTTGAGTCTTATGATAAAGAAATTTACAAAGTTCATGAAAGCCAAAGGGAAGCAACCCTTCAAAGGTAAGGGAAAGGTAAGAGAAAGTACTTCCTTAAATATTAAATGTTACGATTGTGGTGAAACAGGACATGTAAAAATCGAATGTCCAAACAAGAAAAATGAAGATCACAAAGGCAAGAAATTCTTCAAGAAGAAAGCATACATTGCTTGGGATGATAGTGACTCAAGTTCAGAGTCAAGTGATTCAGAAATTGAAGCAAACATTTGCTTGATGGCAAATGACAACATCTCTTCCGACTTTGAGGTTAGTGATTTCGACTCTTCCTCAAGTGATGATGAAAATGATTATAATGCTTTACAAAATGCATATGGAGAATTGTTTACTGCTTTTAAGGACTTGAAAAATGAATATAAATCTGTGAAAAAGTGTTTGAATAAATCTGAAAAAGAGGTAGAGTCCTTAAAAACGAAAATTGTATGTTTAGAGGAAAAACGATAATAAAAATATAGCATGTGCATCATGTAAAGAGTATGAATATGATATTGATATACTTAGCCATTTGCTTGATAAAGCTAAGAAAGAAATAAGTGATAATTATAAGGATAAGGTTATTGTTCAAAATAGAGAAAATTGTCATGTTCCTTTGAAAAAGCCTAAAAATAAAAATAGAAGAGTATGGGTTGAAAAAGGAACTAAAACTTCAAAAGTTAGAAATGTATCATATTCAAAGATTAAATATAATGCATGCTTTTATTGTATGAAACATGGTCATACTTCTAATAGATGTAGAATTAAGCATTTTGGTGTTCCTAAAGGAAAATATGTTTGGGTTCCTATAGTTAAATGATTTTATTGTCTCTAACCCCAAGGACCCAAAAGTTATGGGGACCTAAGATTACTATGTTATTGTTTTGTAGGAAACTTCCAAATCCAAGAAGTCTATGTGGTATCTTGACAGTAGATGTTCAAAACATATGACCGGAGACAAAATGAAATTTGTGAGTTTCAAAGCTAAAGAACAAGGATATGTAACATATGGGGACAACAACAAAGGAAAAATACTTGGAATCGGAAACATTGGTGGTGCAAATACTTTGGAGATAAAGGATGTGCTTCTTGTTGATGGGCTAAAGTATAATCTCCTAAGTATAAGTCAACTTTGTGACAAAGGATTCAAGGTAATATTTGAAAGTAATTTTTGCACCATACATTTAAAGGATTATGAAAATATAGCATTGAAAGGCATTAGGCATAATAATATCTATTTGATTGATTTGGATTGTGTACCTAATACTAGTATAACATGCTTAGTTGCTAAGGAAGAAAATTCATGGTTATGGCATAAGAGAGTGGCTCATATAAACATGCATCAATTAAACAAATTAATATCAAAGGACTTAGTTGTTGGTTTGCCTAAGTTAAAATTTGAAAAAGATAGATTATGTGATGCATGTCAAAAAGGTAAACAAGTGAAATCATCCTTTAAATCTAAGAATGTTATTTCCACATCAAAACCTTTAGAACTATTACACTTAGATTTATTTGGTCAATCTAGGATAAAAAGTTTTGGTGGAAATTATTATGCTCTTGTGATTGTTGATGATTTTTCTAGATATAATTGGACATTTTTCTTAACATTAAAAAGTGAAGCTTTTAAGGTCTTTAGGAAGTTTGCCAAGCAAATCCGAAATGAGAAAGACTTAAGAATTAAGGTGTTAAGAAGTGACCATGGTGGAGAGTTTCAAAATGAATGGTTTGAAAATTATTGTGAGGAAAATGGTATTTTGCATAATTTTTCTGCACCTAGGACTCCCCAACAAAAAGGTGTCGTAGAAAGGAAAAATAGGTCACTAGAGGTACTTGTTAGAACAATGTTGAATGAATCTAATGTTCCTAAGTATTTTTGGGTTGATGCTGTAAGTACTGCATGTTATGTATTGAATATGATGCTTATTAGGCCAATTATAAAATCAACTCAGTTAGAATCGCGCAGCGGAATGTTTGCGTGAACGGACAAAAACCAAGAGGGGGGTGAATTGGTTTCTTAACAAAAATTAGGTTTTAAAAATTTTCCCCAAATTTTACCGATTAAAACACTGTGCAAACGTAAATAGAATAAGGATAGAGTCTTACACAAAAGATTTATACTGGTTCAGATCAAAAGACCCTACGTATAGTTGCTAATCACTCAAACAGAGGATTAATGTTGTCACTATAATCAAGTTTTTACAAACAAATAACAATGGAAAAGATAGAGTAATGAAAACACCTCTCTTGAGTCACACAAGAGATGAAGAACAACTTTCCCTAGAGACTGCATAGCACACAATCCACCAAGAACTCCACTTAGTGATTCTTATCGCTTCTAGCCCACACCAGGTTCCAAAAGCCCCTTTTTCCTCCAACAAACAGTTATTTGGCAATCACAACTCTCAACTTTTGTTTGAAAAAGGTTGTCCTATTTTCTGAGAGCCTTAGAGAACCTTAAGTAGATGAATTAGGGTTTGGGAATTGGGGATTTTCGAAACTTGGTGTATTGGGACTAGGGTTTTCGAAAATAGGTTTAATTTGAAGTTCAAAATGCAAATGTGACTGAAATAATCGATTATCTCAAGTGTTAATTGATTATTACAGAGCCAAAATCAACAGGAACCCGCAACGCACTGTTTTAATCGATTATTTGCCCTGTTAATCGATTAACAAGCCTGTTAATCGATTAACAGGAGTGTTAATCGATTATTACAGAGAGTGGATACAGAAAATGGTTTTTCTCTCTGTAATAATCGATTATTTAGTCTTTTAATCGATTAAACCCGTGAGTTTTTGATAAAAATGAGTTTTTGAAGCTTCTAAAGAGTAGACTATGTATTGGCCATCTTAGACTCTAATATTACAGACTCAAACTCATCAAAACAGAGTTATTACACAAGAATACAAGTCTTCAACTCTCTAAGTTATTTGTTCTTGAATCATCATCAAAATCAACAAGCTTCATGTCCATGTAAGTTCAACATCAAGTCCTTGTATGTTCAAAAATCTCCCCCTTTTTGATGATGATCAAAATTTTCTTTTAAAGCCTTGTAATAACCTGTTTTATTGTTACACTAAGAAAAACATTAAACATACTAGATAATATTTAAATTTAATCATAAGAGGCTTTAAATATTTCTCCCCCTATTTTGATTATGATCAAAAAATTAAGATCTCCCCCTCAAAATATGCATAATTAGGAAATAACTCCCCCTCAAACAAAGCAAAAATACAAATTTTACAGAGAATTCATCAAATTTTTGAGGTTTAGACACATGATAATATATTAATACCCTACATAATTGATTATAACATTTCATTTATACAAAAAGTTGTTTAATCATGTAAAATTTAAGCAATGTCTAATATTCCTAAGTCTGTTCTAAGATCATAGAATCTATCCTTGGGAAGAGGCTTAGTAAAAATATCCGCTAATTGATGCTTTGTATCAACATACTCAATTTTACAATTTCCTTTACTTATATGATATCTCAAGAAATGATGTCTAATTTCTATATGTTTAGTCCTAGAGTGCATTACTGGATTCTTAGTAAGATTGATTGCACTTGTATTATCACACATCAAAGGAATATCATTTAGAAATATATTATAATCTTCTAGTTATTGTTTCATCCACAAAATTTGAGCACAACAATTACTAGCTGCAATATATTCAGCTTCAGTGGTGGATAAAGCAACACATGTCTGTTTCTTAGAATGCCAAGATACTAATGATGATCCTAACAAATGACATGTCTCACTAGTACTTTTTCTATCTATTTTGCATCCACCATAATCAGCATCAGAATAACCTATTAAACTAGTACAAGCTTCAGATGGATACCATAAACCAAAACCAGTATTTCCTTTTAAATATTTTAAAGTACGTTTTACTGCAGTTAGGTGAGATTCTTTTGGACATGCGTGAAATCTAGAACACACACAGAAAGAATGCATAATATCAGGTCTACTTGCAATTAAGTATAACAGAGAACCTATCATACCTCTATACATGGATTGATTAATTTCCAAACCTGATTCATCCTTATCTAAATAGCATGAAGTTCCCATGGGTGTGTTAGCTTCCTTTGAAGTGTCCATTCCAAACTTCTTGAGAATCTCTTTGCAGTATTTGGTTTGAGAGACAAAAATGCCATCTTTAAGTTGCTTGATTTGAATTCCAAGGAAGAACGTTAATTCTCCCATCATAGACATTTGAAATTCTCCCTGCATTATCTTAGCAAATTCTACACACAAAGAATTATCAGTTGATCCAAAAATGATATCATCAACATATACTTGAACTAATAAGATATGTTCTTTTACTTTCTTTATAAACAAAGTAGAATCAATTTTACCTCTAGAAAAATCATTTGAAGTTAGAAAACTACTTAACCTTTCATACCAAGACCTAGGAGCTTGTTTCAAACCATATAATGCTTTCTTCAATTTAAAAATATGATTAGGATAATTAAAATCTTCAAATCCCGGGGGTTGCTCCACATATACTTCTTTAATAAACCCATTCAAAAATGCACTTTTAACATCCATTTGATATAATTTAAATTTCATCAATGATGCATAAGCAAGAAGTAGGCGTATAGCCTCTAACCTGGCAACAGGAGCATAAGTCTCATCATAATCAATACCTTCCTCCTGACAGTAACCTTTGCCAACAAGTCTGGCTTTATTCTTTGCTATATTTCCATCTTCATTAAGTTTGTTTCTAAACACCCATTTAGTTCCAATTACTTGATGTAATTCTTCTCTTGGAATTAATTCCCAGACTTGATTCCTTTCAAATTGATTAAGTTCCTCTTGCATTGCTATGCACCATTGGTCATCTTTAAGCGCTTCCTCTACATTTTTGGGTTCTATCTGTGACACAAAAGCTATAGACATGCAAAAATTAGTCATATTTCTAGTTCTTACCCCTTTTGAGATATCACCAATAATATTGTCCATTGAAAGTCCTCTTGGTGATTGCCATTCTTTAGCTAATTCAGTCGGTTGAGAAGACTCATTTTCTTCCAAATACAATTCATCAAGAGCCTCTCTTATGTACTCATCATCACCTGCACGTTTTTTATTGGACTCAACAGGATTTCCCCCAAGGTCTACAATTTCATCAAAAGTAAGATGTATAGATTCTTCAACATTTAATGTTCTTCTATTAAACACTCTATAAGCTTTGCTAGTTAATGAATAACCTAAGAAAATGCCCTCATCGACTTTTGAGCCAAATTTTCCTAAGTTGTCCTTTCCATTATTTAACACAAAGTACTTACATCCAAATATTTTTCAAATGAGCAACATTAGGCTTTCTACCATTTAACAATTCATAGGGAGTTGATTTTATAATTGGCCTAATGAGCATTCTATTCAAAACATAACATGCAGTACTTACCGCATCAGCCCAAAAATATTTAGGAACATTTGATTCATTTAGCATTGTTCTAGCAAGTTCCTCTAGTAACCTATTTTTCCTTTCAACTACACCATTTTCTTGGGGAGTCTTAGGAGCAAAAAAATTGTGTAATATTCCATTTTCCTCACAATAATTTTCAAACCTTTCATTTTGAAACTCACCACCATAGTCACTTCTTAAAACTTTAATTCTTAAGTCTTTCTCATTTTGAATTTGCTTTGCAAACTTCTTAAAGACCTTAAAAGCTTCACTTTTCAATGTTAAGAAAAATGTCCAAGTATATCTAGAAAAGTCATCAACAATCACAAGACCATAATAATTTCCACCAAAGCTTTTTATCCTAGAAGGACCAAATAAGTCTAAATGTAATAATTCTAAAGGTTTTGATGTGGAAATAACGTTCTTTGATTTAAATGATGATTTTACTTGTTTACCTTTTCGACATGCATCACATAATCTATCTTTTTCAAACTTTAACTTAGGCAAACCAATAACTAAGTCTTTTGAAATCAATTTGTTTAAATGATGCATATTTATATGAGCCGCTCTCTTATGCCATTACCATGGGTTCTCTTCTTTAGCAACTAAGCATGTTATACTAGTATCATGTATACAATCCAAATCAATCAAGTATATGTTATTATGCCTAATGCCTTTCAATGCTACTTTTTCGGAATCTATCAAATGTATGGTACAAAACTTACTTTCAAAGATTACCTTAAATCCTTTGTCACATAGTTGACTTATTCTAAGGAGATTATGCTTTAGCCCATCAACAAGAAGCACATCCTTAATCTCCAAAGTGTTTGCACCACCTATATTTCCAATTCCAAGAATATTTCCTTTGTTGTTGTCCCCATAAGTTACATATCCTTGTTCTTTAGCTTTGAAACTCACAAATTTCGTTTTGTCTCCAGTCATATGTTTAGAGCATCCACTATCAAGATACCACATAGACTTCTTTGATTTGGAGGTTTCCTACAAAACAAGAACATAGTAAACTTAGGTCCCCATAAATTTTGGGTCCTTGGGGTTAGAGACAAACAATTTATTTAACTAAAGGAACCCAAATATATTTTCCTTTAGGAACACCAAAATGTTTGATTTTACATCTATTTGAAGTGTGATCATGTTTCATACAATAAAAACATGCTTTAGATGTAGCTTTTGAATATGATGCATTTCTAACAATAGATGCACTAGTTCCTTTTTCAACCCATACTCTTTTATTTTTCATTTTAGGCTTTTTCAAAGGAACATGATGGTTTACCCTATTTTGAGCAATAACAACTTTATCTTTATTATTATTACTTAATTCCTTCTCGGCTTTATCAAGCAAATGATTAAGTATATCAATTTCATATTCATACTCTTTACAAGATGCACATGCTATATTCTTATTATCCTTTTCATCTATACATTCAATTTTCGTTTCTATGATTTCCTTTTCCTCTAAACATGCAATTTTTGTTTTTAAGGACTCTACCTCCTTTTCGGATCTACTTAAACACTTTTTCACAACTTTGTATTCATTTTCCAAGTCCTTAAAGGCACTAAACAATTCATTATATGCATTTTGCAGTTCATCAAAACTATTTTCATCATCACTTGAAGATGCGTTGGAATCACTTACCCCAAAATCGGAAGATATTTTGTCATTTGCCATTAAGCAAATATTGGCTTCGATTTCTGAGTCACTTGATTCCGAACTTGAATCACTATTGTCCCAAGCGATGTAGGCTTTCCTTTTGAAGAACTTTTTGCCTTTGTTTTCTTCATTTTTCTTGTTTGGACATTCGGTCTTCACATGTCCTGTTTCACCACAACCATAATATTTTATATTCATAGAAGTATTTTCTCTTACCTTTCCTTTACCTTTGAATGGATGCTTCCCTTTGGCTTTCTTGAATTTTGTAAACTTTTTTATCATAAGACTCAATTCTTCTTCTTCATTCACCGAGTCTTCTTCTTCCTTTTTACTCTTACCTTTGGAAATTTCAGTTTTGAAGGCTAAGTTCCTCTTTTGATGTTGTCCTTCCTCATCATTTAGCCTTCCTAGCTCAAGCTCATGCTCTCTCAACTTTCCAAAGAGCGCCGCCATAAACATTGTGGCAAGGTTTTGTGACTCCGAGATGGTTGTCACTTTAGGTTGCCATTTCCTATCCAAAGATTTCAAGATTTTAACATTTAATTCATCAACGTCAAAAATTTTACCTAACCCAGTGAGATGGTTCACAATGTGTGTGAAACGCTTTTGAACGTCAAATATCGTTTTGCCTTGTTGCATTCGGAACATATCATATTCTTGGATTAGAGAATTTTTCCGTGCTCTCTTAACATCGTCGGTACCTTCTTGGGTCACTCTTAACATTTCCCATATCTCTTGAGCACTTTTACAAACGGAGATCCTGTAAAACTCATCAAGGGTTAAAGTAGATGAAATAATATTTCTAGCCCTAATGTCAAATTGAGCTTTTCTATTTTCCTCCGCTATCCATCTAGAAAATGGTTTAGGAACATCTACTCCGTTTTCAGAAATTTTAGGAATATAGGGACCGTTTAAAATAGCGTCCCAAACACCTCTATCAACAGACTCTAAAAATATTTGCATTCTAACTTTCCAGAAAGGATAATTTTGACCCGCAAAAAGTGGGGGTCTGTTGATAGAAGCACCTTCGGCAAAAGTTTGATTTTGTCCGGCCATTTTTGAAAAATTTGAATGACTATTAAAGCAAGCTCTGCCACTTGTTAGAATCACGCAGCGGAATGTTTGCGTGAACGGACAAAAACCAAGAGGGGGGGTGAATTGGTTTCTTAACAAAAATTAGGTTTTATAAATTTTCCCCAAATTTTACCGATTAAAACACTATGTAAACGTAAATAGAATAAGGATCAAAATTTTATTACAGAGCCAAAATCAACAGGAACCCACAACGCACTGTTTTAATCGATTATTTGTCCTGTTAATTGATTAACAGGAGTGTTAATCGATTATTACAGGGAGCTGAGCTGATACAGAAAATGGTTTTTCTCTCTGTAATAATCGATTATTTGGTCTTTTAATCGATTAAACCCGTGATTTTTTTATAAAAATGAGTTTTTGAAGCTTCTAAAGAGTAGACTATGTACTGGCTATCTTAGACTCTAATATTACAGACTCAAACTCATCAAAACAGAGTTATTACACAAGAATACAAGTCTTCAACTCTCTAAGTTCTTTGTTCTTGAATCATCATCAAAATCAACAAGCTTCATGTCCATGTAAGTTCAACATCAAGTCCTTGTATGTTCAACAAACTCCTTATGAACTGTTAAATGGTAGAAAGCCTAATGTTGCTCATTTAAAAATATTTGGATGTAAATGCTTTGTTTTAAATAATGGAAAAGATAACTTCGGAAAATTTGACTCAAAAGCCGATGAGGGCATTTTCTTAGGTTATTCACTAACTAGCAAAACATATAGAGTGTTCAATAGAAGAACTTTAAATGTTGAAGAATCTGTACATGTCACCGTTGATGAAATTGTAGACCTTGAGGGAAATCCTCTTGAGTCAAATAAAGAATTTACACGTGATGATGAGCACAAAAGAGAGGCTCTAGAAGAAATGTACTTGAATGAGAATGAGCCATCTCAACCAACTGAATTAGCGAAAGAGTGGCAATCACCAAGAGGACTTTCAATGGACAATATAATTGGTGATATCTCAAAAGGGGTAAGAACTAGAAATATGACAAATTTCTGTATGTTTGTAGCTTTTGTTTCACAGATAGAACCCAAAAATGTTGAGGAAGCTCTTAAAGATGACCAATGGTGCATAACAATGCAAGAAGAACTTAATCAATTTGAAAGGAATCAAGTCTGGGAATTAATTCCAAGAGCAGAATCTCATCAAGTGATTGGAACAAAATCGGTATTTAGAAACAAACTTGATAAAGATGGAAATATAACAAAGAACAAAGCCAGACTTGTTGCCAAAGGTTACTGTCAAGATGAAGGTATTGATTATGATCAAACTTATGCTCCTGTTGCCATGTTAGAGGTTGTCGCCGCTGTCAAAAGAGGCGGTTGGAGTGATGTGATGGTTTTTATATGACTCGCGTTTTCTTTGAAAGAAACGGTTCAACGCCTTTAGGCCGTCCGATAACCGGGCTAGACCTAAAGGTGAGGTTTTCGAATAGGTTCGAGGAGTCGTCATCAGTGTTTTAACCTTAAACACTGAAAAAGGTAAAAAAAGAAAAAGGCAGTGGTTTTAGAAAAAACCAACTTTGGCCATTACAACCAGAGTTGGGTAAGGGAGTTAGTTACGTGTGGGGAAGGTGTTAGAACCCCCACAACGCCCCTTTCGGGTTCCCTATGATGGACTAACTTAGAAAATAAACGCTTAAAGAAATTACATTTTTACCCTATTATTTGATCTACTTGCAGAATTTTAAATATCTACATGGCTCTATTATCTAATGCACAGAAAGAAAGCAGTAAAAAAGACAGAGAATAGAGAAGGAACCTCCGAAGCGAGCTTTGTATTAACTCTTCTAAAACGTGAGGACGCTTTTTGGCAGTCCCCGCACTCTACAAGCACACTCCTCTCCGCAAAACAAAGAAAAATCACTCGACCGAGGGCCGGATGCCTCAAAGAGAGACCTCCTTAACCGATTTCAACCTTAACGGAAATCAGAAAGCCCCCTCGAAGCCCGGAATAATGCTCAGGGTCACTCTCAAGTGCGAAAAAGCTCCCAAGAGAGTGGAGGAGTGCTAAGGTGTGAAAATTCAGAGGAATGAGGCCCCTATTTATAGGGATTCGGGCCTGGAAAAGGTGGACGACCGTCTGAACAAAGCGGACGACCATCCAGGGCAAAAAGTGGCCATGGACGGCCGTCCAAGCTAAGTGGACGGCCGTCCATGGCCTTAAAGTTTCCATGGACGGCCGTTTGCTTGTCATGGACGGTCGTCTGCCTGCTCTGGACGGCCATCCGCCTATTCTGGACGGCCATCTGCTGTCTTCGGCGGATTTCCCGATTTTTAATGCCTCTAAAAACCCTTCCTATCCTAAATGGAACCTAAAACAAGCTACTAGGGACTTGATAAAGTCTTAACCATCTTTGGAATGGGCGATCTTCGGCTTTATTAGGAGTTGGGCAAGATTTGGGGTCTACAGCTGCCCCCCCTTTACCCGACCAATTGACCATGGGTTAACATACCATGAGGTCAATTGGTGGGTGAAGGAGTTAACCCTCTTGCGCGGTTGTCTTCTGGATGCTCCTCTTGCTGTGGAGGCTGACCCTTCGGACGATATACTGTGAGGCTTCAGGATGCTCCTTCGGTGCGGTAGCTGACCCTTAGGCTGACACGTAGAGAATTTCGGGATGCTCCTTCGATGCGGTAGCTGACCCCTTGGACGATATGTTGTGAGGCTTCAGGATGCTCCTTCGGTGCGGTAGCTGACCCTTCGGCTGACACGTAGAGACTTTTGGGATGCTCCTTCGATGCGGTAGCTGACCCCTCGGACGATATGTTGTGAGGCTTCAGGATGCTCCTTCGGTGCGGTAGCTGACCCTTCGACTGACACGTAGAGACTTTCGGGATGCTCCTTCGATGCGGTAGCTGACCCCTCGGACGATATGTTGTGAGGCTTCAGGATGCTCCTTCGGTGTGGTAGCTGACCCTTCGGTTGACACGTAGAGACTTTCGGGATGCTCCTTCGATGTGGTAGCTGACCCCTCGGACAATATGCTGTGAGGCTTCAGGATGCTCCTTCGGTGCAGTAGCTGACCCCTCGGCTGTGGTGGCGGCTTACTGCTTCTGGTCATGCGCCGGTTTTGCCTATGTGCAGGTCTTCGTCTTCAGGTGTTTCGTTTCCTGTAGTGGTGGTGGTGGCTTACTGTTTCTGATCATGCGCCAATTTTGCGTGGTGTGCAGGTCTTTATCTTTAGGTCTTTCGTTTCCTGAAGTGGTGGTGGCGGCTTACTATTTCTGATCATGCGTTGGTTCCATGGGGAGTGATTGGTTCTTGATTTTTGCGTAGTTATCCGGTGTGTCGGGGATTCTTCGCTTTTGGATTTTTCTTTAGTCATCCAACTTCTTGACTGTTGGGGATTTTTGACAAATGCCTTCTAGGCAGGAATCTATTGAGGATTCGGCCTTTTATTGGTTGCGGCAGTTGGAATACTTGATTAATTTCTCATTTTTCTGCGGTTTTATTCCTCTTTTTGATTTGGAATTTTGGCTTTTTTGCATGTGCCTTTTTATTCTCTTAGTTTCTTCTGTGCATGCTGGCTTTTGTGCAGAGATGTAATAAGACGGGAACATAAAGTCTCATTTTATTTATTTTTGCGTAAAATTAAAGTACAATAGGAGATTTTATAAAGATCTCAGCTTTCCGGCTCTGAGCTGGATGCTGAGGATGGTGATGGCGAAGGGAGTCGGCGGAGTACGCGATGCTGGAACTCTTCCTGGCTTCGGATCATGCTTTGTATGTCCTGGCCCATCGTGTCCATTCTCTGCATGAGGCCGTCTACCCTCAGGCTAAGGCTTTCCCGACCTTGCTCATAGCTCTGCTGCCTTAAGGACAATTGATCGATCTGTTGGCACAGGTGCTGGTACTGCCTATCTGAGTGGGCCCTGTCATCGCTCATGTGTCGGTGCAGGCTGGCGAGGCTGTCTTCATATTGCGTCTGTTGCTGTTGGGCTCCTAGAGCGACGGGCATCTCTTGTGATTCTGAAGCGTCCATCTCCTGGATGTCGAACGTCATAGCAAGGATGGGGTGTATGACCCAGGAGGTGCCCTGACGGGTGAGCATGCTCATGTGGGCGAGTACTGGACCATCTATGAGTTCTGGTCGCAGGGCAGTGGGGATGTCTTCTCCATCAGTGCATCCCCAGTACTCAGCTAGAGGAGTGATGAGGGGGCCTACCATGAGGGATCTTGCAGGGCCTCGTGTCCCAAAGTCCTTCAGGGCCTTCAAGAAAAGGTAGCCCGGGTTGCATCGGATCCCTCGGTGCATGCAGTAGATGGCAAAGAGGTCCGCCTGAGTGACCTTGCCCTGACTTTCCTTCCGGCTATGAAGGGTGCCTGCTAGCAACTTATGACAGATGCGGAGAGGTGGGAGGAAGGCGGTCCCTTTTGGATTGGCGGGAACATGCTGGGAGCCGGTGATCTCCTCCCATATCTGACTGGTGGTGAGGGTAGCTGACCTTTCACAGAATGCCCCCCTGTATTCCGGTGTCTGGATTTCTGTGGGCTGGTGGAACCCCATGAGGACGTTGAAGTCATCTATGACATTAGTCCGATAGGCCTCGTTCATCCAATAGGTGACTGCTGGGACAGGCGGAAGCCCGGGGATCAGAGATGGTAGGTCTATGAGTGTGACCAAAGCAAGGAATTCTAGCGTGGCTGTGTGATGGATGCGGGTAGGTGGATCTTTGAGCAGGAAGTCCCACCCTATGCCTTGGATGTATCTCCTTACATCCTGATCCCAACCGAACATGGCTAGGATGTTGAAGTCCAACCAGAGCATAGGGTGCCAAACATACTGGCTGATATTGGCAAACCTGGGCTGATGCTGCTCGGTCAGTTGAGTGGGAACATGAGGAGGAGGGATGCTCCTTATGGGTCCCCGGGAGCGCTTCCAACGTGTAGACGACTCTCCACGATCCATTACTCAACCAAGAACACTCAAAATATGCAGAGGGAGGTGTAGGAGGAAGGGAGAATGCAAGAATGAGGTGCCATGAACCATTTGGGGCGCCCAAATTTATAGGGAGGAAAAACAGGGGCGGACGGCCGTATGCTCTAAGTGGACGACCGTCTACCCCCAACGGTAAGCCATGGACGACCGTCTGGCTAGGGTGGACGGCCGTCTGCCCCCAACGGAAAGCTCTGGACGGCCGTCTGGCAAGGGTGGACGGCCGTCTGCCCCCCAACGGTCCCTTCTGGACGACCATCTGCCTTAAGCGGACGACCGTCTGCTTCCTTTTTTGTGTTTTTTGTTTTTTGCTTTTGTTTATTATTTTTGGAGGAAATAGGACCTTATTCATCAACATCTATGAATGTAATGTTCATGATATGCAACTTATAATGCTATTTTAATTAATTACTTTTAGAAAAGTTAACTGATGTACTCTTGACGGAGAGGTGCTTCTGACGGAGAGATTCTTCTGGTGCTACCTTCAGCTATACCATTTCTGCCATTTTGGATTTGCCTTAACCGAAGAATAATCGTGTTGGAGAGCTGTTTCGTCATACTGGTGTGCTTCTTCCCTTTTTCGGAATTTCAATCCTCCTATTGATTACTGTGCTTTCATATTACCCGGTTAATCGCTAGAATATCATAGTGATAAGAGTCAAGAGAAAAGAAGGAAAAGGATGATGAAATCAAAGGTTTGTGTTTTAGAGGGGACTTATTGAAACCAATGGTATCTATAAGAACGGCTAGCCAGGGTTAGTTAAGCTGTTTAGGCTTAGCTTAAACAAACGTTTGTTTGCGAGGTTGCGTCTTTGCTTGGTGAGCTTTACGGCGCTTTGTTTAAGACTGATTGTCTTTCCTAGACCGCCCTTCGGGTTTTCAATCTAGTATGTTTCGTTTCGTCCTATCTTTTGCCTAGGTTTCATTTTTCTTGTTTTTAGGAAACCTAGAGGACTTTATTTGTAACCCTATCTTTTTCCTAGGCTACCCTTTATTATTGGTCGGGTTTCCTAGCGGGTCGACCCTAATTTTTGCGTAGCCCCCTTTTTTGGGTTTCCTACCGGGTTAGATGCCCTTTCTTTTTGGCCTTTGGCTTTCATGGGCTTTCTTATTATTTTTGCAATGTTGGCAAATCATGGTTTCACTATGATGGGGTAAAACCTTATTTGTGTTTCTTGATCAATCAATGATGGTATAATTTGTTTCTTTATTGTTGGTGCGCTTTCATGTTTTTAGACGCCTTTTAGAAACGTTTGCTTAAGCATGGTTATTAATGAGGCGTAGACATAAGTAGTAAGAAAAGAAGCGGATAGTAAGAATTATATTTTCATATGATTAAAAGGGTAATATGTGCCCTGAAAATGCCCGGGGGTCGGGCTGCCCATGGGGAGTAATCTCTAATAGTCATTGGGTTTACATTCCTTAAAAATGGAAGAAGAACACCTAATGACTAAAGTTGCTCCTGACGCCTGTATCCCCCCGCTTCGGAAGATCTGATTCAGCGGGCGGAGGGAAGACTTCCCCTTTATTCTTGTATTAGGGTTGTACCCTAGACCGCGTTTCAAAGGATTGTCCTTGAAATTTGGTGGCTCTCTTATTCCTTGGGAATTTGTACCGAGTCCCTGGCCTGGGCGGTATCCGTATTTTTTCATCATATGTGCCACCCTCATGTTATTGGGAAGTCTTTCAACCCTCATGTTATTGGGAAGTCTTTCAACATTGGCAATCTCTAGCGCCTAGAAGGATGTTTTGATGGCCTCTTCTGTTGCATCCACATAAGGTAGGGTAGACGGTTTGCTGATCAAGATGTCATCTTCGGCTTGAACTGTGACCAGTTTGTCGCCTACCACGAATTTAATCTTTTGGTGGAGTGTTGATGGGATTGCTTTGGTGTCGTGAATCCAGGGTCTGCCAAGGAGGCAACTGTAAGCAGGAGTGATATCCATCACATGGAAGTCCACGTTAAAAATAGTGGGACCTACCCGGATTGGTAGATTGATTTCTCCTACTACCTCGCGTTTTGATCCGTCAAAGGCTCGAACGACGGTATTGCTTGGACACATATGGGCTCCTTGAATTGCTAATTTGTCGAGTGTGCATCTAGGCATGATGTTCAGGGATGACCCATTATCCACCAGGACTTTGGCGAGGAGGTATTCTTTACACTTGACGGATATGTGTAAAGGCTTGTTATAGCTCGACCCTCCAGGGGGAAGTTCTTCATCAGTGAAGGTAAGATGATTACTGGCTGTGATATTCCCAATGATTCCTTCGAACTTGTCTTGGGATATGGTGTGGGATACGTGGGCTTCGTTCAAGACCCTCAGTAGTGCGTTTCGGTGTGGTTCCGAACTCATTATCAGAGACAACAAAGTTATCTTTGCGGGAGTACGGTTGAGTTGGTCTATGATGGAGTATTCGCTCTGCTTTATGAATTGGAGTAATTCGTCGGCTTCCCCCTTAGATTCTTTGTTTTCTTCTTCGGTTTCTTTGTTTTTTCCTTTATTATTGGGGGCATCTTCTTGTGAATCCTTGGGAGCATATATTCGCCCACTTCTGGTCGTGCCCCCGATGCCAGCTATATTGGAAATGTCTTCATTTACTGAGTATTTCCATGGTACAACTTTGTTTGATTCGTAGGGGAAAGGACGAGGGATGAATAATCACAATGGTGTTCTAGTCCCCTCTTCTTTACTGATAGTGATAACCAGCGGTTGATTTTTATTGTCTGTTGTGGGTGGCTCAATCGTTGAGGAAAGACTGATGATGAGTGGTTTTCGTTCCATTCTTTTCTGTTGTATGACAGCACATCAGTTAACCTTTCTTTTTTATTGTCTTATTAATTTTTAAAGCAAGGAGAGATATGTGAATGAATGCGAGATGAATGCAATAAATAGTTGTATAGATAAACAAAATGTGATTCTATTTATCCGGAAAAGTGTACATTCCCCTAGACCATGCTACGAAGTACATTTTGGCAGAAACGAAAAAGCCTAAAGAAACCCACAAGCGGGCTCTAGTTTCTATGTAATTCCTCCTCGGCTTCCCGTACATGATGGGTGAGTACTGCGGACTGGCGATGGACCGCCTGCCTCATATCTTCACTGTATTTACGAGCCTCCTCTATCTTTGCCTCTTGATGGATGACCAATGCCTGTAAGTCATCAAGTTTCTCAAGGGCTCGGTCTCTTTCTTGCAATACTTGGTCGTACTGAGCTAATCCGTCTCTTTCCTTGCATCGTAGCTCAGCCAAGTCTCTGCTAAGTCTTTGGGCGACTTCCCTCTTTCGTTGTGCATCAGACCGAGTTCTTTCGAGGTCTCATTGTATTATCTTGGTCGCATGTGCCTGTTTTGCCAATTCAGCCTCAAGGTGTGCTAATTTGGCCGTTATTTCCTGGATTTGATTATCCGAGCTCGCTCTAGCAACTTTAGATGCTCGGGCAACCTCTTTGTTGGAGTCAGCACACTGGTCCTTGAGACGCTCTATCTCTTGGTCCTTCTTCTTGCACTGCCTTTGCAGACCATCGATGGTAAGGATAGATTCTTGCTCTTTCTCCTCAAGGCCCCTCAATTGGGCTCCCATAACTTCTATCCTTTGGGTCAAGGCATCGACTCGGGTTTGTAGTTCTGCATTTATTGATGGTGGGGGGAATGGAGTGGATGGATGTGGCACTCCTCTATTCTTCCTCCATTCCTCAAAATCACTGGAAACTGCTATTCGAGCTCTGCCAAGCTCTTTGTCCCCCACATAGACTGGTCTCTCCCATGCTTTTCAGATCGCGGAAGAATCCTTGAAGCTGCTGGAACTGCAGAAGAAACACAATCCCCCGATTTCTTCCTGTGTTGGGGTGGTCTGGGTCCTTATGAGTTGCCTTAGAGCTATCTTCGGAGAATAAGCTATGAAACCCCTGAGGCCCAATAATGGTACACTGGGGTAATCTCCGCATCGGATGAGAATGGGGCCAGGTCGGAACCAAGGACATGCCCAAGATATGTGATCTATGTTCCAGTGCTCCAACTCAGTCTTCCACTCTATGGCACCACGATGATGGAGGGGGATCTTCGAGAAGCTTCTCAACGGGTCTGGGAATGCTCCCATATGACTTGAAGCATAGAAGTGAGTGATACCCCAAACAAACAACAATGCAGAACAACAACGAAGTGTTTTTCCTTGCTTATGATGACAGAATTCTACTGACAGCAAGGTGTCGGCAAGAAGAGCAGGCACGAGACTTTTTAAATGTGCCTCCCAAGCAAAGAAGGTGTCCATTGCGGCGTGATCTACGACGTCGTTATGGAAAGGGAATAGAAAGGTCCCAAACATAATTAATGCCAGAGTCTTGTTGAAAGTGGGTCAATCTCCTTTTTCATCCAGAGAGGATAAGTGGTCCTCTAAAAGTGATATCTTCCACCCCTGAATGCTCCCTTTTCCCTTCAGGGCAGACTGTGAAAGTGGTAGTCGGATGAGGTGAGCGACCTTGTTTACTGAGACGTAGGCCCCCTGGCTAATGTATACCCCAGCTGACTTGGGCCATTTGATCATAAGTTCGTACTCTTCGAAAGTCGAAACCAAATCAAACTGAGGGAACTCGAAGCAGTGCAATCTAGAGCTCCAGAAGTGGATTAGGACCCTGACGAACACATGGTCAACAAATATTTTCAAGAGGTCCAAAATCCGTCCATAAGATCTCTTGAAGTTGGATCGAACTTCTGATGGCATAAGCGCACACAGCTGCTCCAACTTCTCAACATGGTATAAGGGAATATCCACTTTTCCCAACTGTTTACTGCCTGATCCCTCCATTTTCTAGAAATGACAGAAAATGCATGGTATGAGTATGATGCTTTCATATGCATGAAAGTGTTTGTTTTTTCTAAATATTATCATGTTTTATTTTCTATATGGTACATGATTTTTGTATATATATTTTGAAAAATAACAAAACTACCTATATGATGGATTCGATGCTTAATAAAACAGGCCCAATTTCCTTTCATTATGGCAATTATTTTTGATTTATTTTTATTTTTTTTAGCCTTTTATCTCTTCTGTCGGACTGCATGGCTACTTAGCTTACAAAGAACCTGAAACCAGGCTAGCTAAAAGGCAGACTGTCCGAGATAAAAGTGGTTTATTGCAAAAGAATAATTTTAGCGTCCCTTATCTCTTCTGTCAGACTGCGTGGCTACTTAGCTTACAAAGAACCTGAAACCAGGCTAGCTAAAAGGCAGGCTGTCCGAGATAAGGGTGTTTATTGCGAAAATATTTTTGAGATTTCATTATATATTTTTTGTTGTTGTATGATTATGCTATGCAACAAACAAATGCACAAACAATTCACTCATCCGCGAACAGAGTGACATTTTATTACGAGGTAGGGGTTTCCTGCAGAAAAGTGCATCGGCAAGGGTAGGTTCTAACTGTTCTCACCAAGGCCAGGCCCCCAAGGTGCCCCCATTATAGGGACCCTTCAATCTCCCAGTCTTCGAACCATGCACGAATGTCTGTGTCGACGTTCTTAGACCAAGAAAAAGAAAGTTATCACCTTGAGTGGTGGTTTCTGACAACGACCTGCTGGCACTATGGCACATACCACGGTCGGCAGTACCTGCCACCCACTCCCTATGTGTATTCTCTCTTGCCCCCGGGTATAGAGGGACTGTAGTGTGCAAGGGTTGTGTACAGTTTTATTTCAAACAATTGCAGAAAATAAGCATACAACAATTATTAAAGCCAAATAGTAAAACATGTTATAAAAGCAAAAAAAGGGTAAAAGCGTAATTTCTAGTTTTTATTTCCTAAACTAGTCCATCACTAAATGGGATCAACTCTCTAGCTTCCCCAGTGGAGTCGCCATCTGCTGTCGCCGTTAAAAGAGGCGGTCGGAGCGACGTGATGGTTTTTATATGACTCACGTTTTCTTTTAAAGAAACGGTTCAACGCCTTTAGGCCAAGGTTTTCGAATAGGTTCGAGGAGTCACCATCAGTGTTTTAACCTTAAACACTGAAAAAGGTAAAAAAAGAAAAAGGCAGTGGTTTTAGAAAAAAGCAACATTGGCCATTACAACCAGAGTCGGGTAAGGGAGTTAGTTACATGTGGGGAAGGTGTTAGCACCCCCACAATGCCCCTTTCGGGTTCCCTATGATGGACTAACTTAGAAAATAAACGCTTAAAGAAATTACATTTTTACCCTATTATTTGATCTACTTGCAGAATTTTAAATATCTACATGGCTCTATTATCTAATGCACACAAAGAAAGCGATAAAGAAAGCAGTAAAAAAGACAGAGAATAGAGAAGGAACCTCCGAAGCGAGCTTTGTATTAACTCTTCTAAAACATGAGGACGTTTTTTGGCAGTCCGCGCACTCTACAAGCACGCTCCTCTCCACAAAACAAAGAAAAATCACTCGACCGAGGGCCGGATGCCTCAAAGAGAGACCTCCTTAACCGATTTCAACCTTAACGGAAATCGGAAAGCTCCCTCGAACCCCGGAATAATGCTCAGGGTCACTCTCAAGTGCCAAAAAGCTCCCAAGAGAGTGGAGGAGTGCTAAGGTGTGAAAATTCAGAGGAATGAGGCCCCTATTTATAGGGATTCGGGCCTGGAAAAGGTGGACGGCCGTCTGGACAAAGTGGACGGCCGTCCAGGGCAAAAAGTGGCCATGGACGGCCGTCCAAGCTAAGTGGACGGTCGTCCATGGCCTTAAAGTTTCCATGGACGGCCGTCTGCTTGTCATGGACGGCCGTCTGCCTGCTCTGGACGGCCATCCGCCTGTTCTGGACGGCCATATGCTGTCTTCAGCGGATTTCCCGATTTTTAATGCCTCTAAAAACCCTTCCTATCCTAAATGGAACCTAGAACAAGCTACTAGGGACTTGATAAAGTCTTAACCATCTTCGGAATGGGCGATCTTCGGCTTTATTAGGAGTCCGGGCAAGATTTGGGGTCTATAGAGGCTATATGCCTACTTCTTGGTTATGCCTCATTGATGAAATTTAAACTTTATCAAATGGATGTTAAAAGTGAATTTTTGAATGGGTTTGCAAAGAGAAAGTATATGTGGAACAACCTCATGGATTTGAAGATTTTAAATATCCTAACCATATTTTTGTTGAACATTCAAGGATTTGATGTTGCACTTGATGGACATGAAGATTGTTGGTTTTGATGATGATTCAAGAACTCAAGAACTTAGAGAGTTGAAGACTTGTTTTGTAGTGTAATAACTCTATTTTAATTAGATTGAGTCTGTAATTTTAGTGTTTGAGATAGCCAGTACATAGTCTGAACCTTAGAAGCTTCAAAAAGCTCAAGTTTATCATCCAGGCTCGGCTTTAATCGATTAAATCTTTAATTGATTAAATAGGGAAATAATTGATTAAAACAGTGAGAAAAATCATTTTTTGTAACAACTCACTGGTTTAATCGATTAAACCAATTTTTAATCGATTATCAGGCGGTTTAATCGATTAAATCACCTTTTAATCGATTAAAACAGAGAGGTTTGGATTCTGTTGATATTTGGCTCTGTTTTAATCGATTAATACTTCTTTTAATCGATTATTTCAGTCAGATTTTGTTTTTTTAACTTCAAATCAAACCTATTTTCGAAAAACCTTTTCCCAAGAACCCTAATTCCGAAAATCCCAATTCCCAAACCCTAATTTCTCTACTTAAACTCTTCTATGGCACTCAGAAAAGAAGAACAACCTTTTCCATACAAAAGTTAAGTGTTGTGAGTGCCAGAGAACTGTTTGTTGCAAGGAAAGGGGGCTTTTGGAACCTGGTGTGGGCTAGAAGCGATAAGAATCACTAAGTGGAGTTCTTAGTGGATTGTGTGATGTGCCGTCTCTAGGGAAAGCTGTTCATCATCTCTTGTGGATTTCAAGAGAGGTGTTTTCTTATCTTTATCTTTTCATTGTAATTTGTTTGTAACAACTTTGATCATAGTGACAGCGTTAATCCTCTGTTTGAGTGATTAGCAACTGGACGTAGGGTCTTTTGATCCGAACCAGTATAAATCTCCTGTGTAAGATTTCTATCCCTTCTCTATTTACATTTACACAGATTTTAATCGGTAAAATTTGGGGAAAATTTTGAAAACCTAATTTTTATTAAGAAACCAATTCACCCCCCCTCTTGGTTTTTGTCCGACCTCGCGAACATTCTGCTGCGCGATTCTAACAAGTGGTATCAGAGCTTGCTTTGATAGTCATTCAAACTTTTCGAAAATGGCCAGACAAAAACAAACTTTTGCCGAAGGTGCGTCTATCAACAGACCCCCACTTTTTGCGGGTCAAAATTATCCTTTCTGGTAGGTACGTATGCAAATATTTTTAGAGTCTGTTGATAGAGGCGTTTGGGATGCTATTTTAAACGGTCCATTTGTTCTTAAAATTACTGAGAATGGTGTTGACGTTCTTAAACCTTTTTCTAGATGGACTGCAGAAGAAAATAGGAAAGCCCAATTTGACGTTAGGGCTAGAAATATTATTTCATCTGCTCTAACCCTTGACGAGTTTTATAGAATTTATGTTTGTAAAAGTGCACAGGAAATGTGGGAAATGCTTAGAGTGACCCACGAAGGAACTGACGACGTTAAAAGAGCACGCAAAAATTCTCTAATCCAAGAATACGAGATGTTCCGGATGCAACCAGGAGAAACGATCTTTGACGTACAAAAGCGTTTCACTCATATCGTGAACCATCTCACCGGACTAGGTAAAATCTTTGACGTTGATGAATTAAATGTTAAAATTTTGAAATCTTTGGATAGGAAATGGCAACCTAAGGTGACGGCCATCTCGGAGTCACAAAATCTTGCCACTATGTCTATGGCGGCGCTCTTTGGAAAACTTAGAGAACATGAGTTAGAGCTTGGAAGGTTAAACGAAGAAGAAGGCCAATATCAAAAGAAAAATCTAGCCTTCAAAACCGAAATCTCAAAAGGTAAAAATAAAAGGGAAGAAGAAGACTCAAACGATGAAGAAGAAGAATTGAGTCTAATGATAAAGAAGTTCACCAAATTCATGAAAGCAAAAGGAAGACATCCCTTCAAAGGTAAAGGAAAGGTAAGGGAAAATTCTTCCGTAAATATAAAATGCTATGGTTGTGGTGAAGCAGGACATGTAAAGACCGAATGTCCAAATAAGAAGAACGATGAAGTTAAAGGCAAAAAGCAATTCAAGAAGAAAGCTTACATTGCTTGGGACAACAGTGACTCAAGTTCGGAATCAAGTGACTCGGAAATAGAAGCAAACATTTGCTTAATGGCAAATGACAACATATCATCCGATTTTGAGGAAACTTCCAAATCAAAGAAGTCTATGTGGTATCTTGATAGCGGATGCTCAAAACATATGACCGGAGATAAATCTAAATTTGTGAGTTTCAAGGCTAAGGAACAAGGATATGTAACTTATGGGGACAACAACAAAGGGAAGATCCTTGGAATTGGAAACATAGGTGGTGCAAACACTTTGGGGATCAAGGATGTGCTACTTGTTGATGGACTTAAGCATAATCTCCTTAGTATAAGTCAATTATGTGACAAAGGATTCAAGGTAATTTTTGAAAGTAAATTTTGCACCATACACTTGATTGATTTCGAAAATGTAGCATTGAAAGGCATTAGGCATAACAGCATATATTTGATTGATTTGGATTGTTTACATGAGTCTAGCATAACATGTTTAGTTGCTAAGGAAGAGAACCCTTGGTTATGGCATAAGAGAGCGGCTCATATAAATATGCATCATTTGAATAAGTTGATATCAAAAGACTTAGTTATTGGTTTGCCTAAGTTAAAATTTGAAAAAGATAGATTGTGTGAAGCATGCCAAAAGGGTAAGCAAGTAAAATCATCATTTAAATCAAAGAATGTTATTTCCACTTCAAAACCCCTAGAATTATTACATTTAGATTTATTTGGACCTTCTAGGATAAAAAGCTTTGGTGGAAATTATTATGGACTTGTGATTGTTGATGATTACTCTAGGTATACATGGACATTTTTTCTTACTACGAAAAGTGAAGCTTTTAAAGTCTTTAGAAAATTTGCAAAACAAATTCAAAATGAGAAAGACTTAAGAATTAAAGTTTTGAGAAGTGACCATGGTGGTGAGTTTCAAAATGAAAAGTTTGAAAATTATTGTGAAGAAAATGGAATTTTACATAACTTTTCTGCTCCTAGGACTCCCCAATAAAATGGTGTAGTTGAAAGGAAAAATAGGTCATTAGAGGAACTTGCTAGAACTATGTTAAATGAATCTAATGTTCCTAAGTATTTTTGGGTTGATGTGGTTAGTACTGCATGTTATGTTTTAAATAGAATGCTCATTAGGTCAATTATTAAATCTACTCCCTATGAATTGTTTAACGGTAGAAAACCTAATGTTGCTCATTTGAAAATTTTTGGTTGTAAGTGCTTTGTTGGGGGAAATCCTCTTGAGTCAAATAAAGAAATTGCAGGTGATGATGAATATATAAGAGAGGCTCTTGATGAATTATATCTGGAAGAAAATGAGCCTTCTCAAATGCCTGAATTAGCAAAAGAATGACAATCACCTAGAGGACTCTCAATGGACAATATCATAGGTGACATCTCAAAAGGGGTAAGAACTAGAAATATGACTAATTTCTGTATGTCTGTAGCTTTTGTGTCACAGATTGAACCCAAAAATGTTGAGGAAGCACTTAAAGATGATCAATGGTGCATAGCCATGCAAGAAGAACTTAACCAATTTGAAAGAAATCAAGTCTGGGAATTAATCCCAAGAGAAGAGTCACATCAAGTTATTGGAACCAAATGGGTGTTTAGAAATAAGCTTGATGAAGATGGGAACATAACAAAGAATAAAGCCAGACTTGTTGCAAAAGGCTATTGTCAGGAGGAAGGTATAAATTATGATGAAACTTATGCTCCTGTTGCCAGGTTAGAGGCTATATGCCTACTTCTTGCCTATGCATCTTTAATGAAATTTAAACTATATCAAATGGATGTTAAAAGTGCATTTTTGAATGGTTTTATTAAAGAAGAAGTTTATGTGGAGCAACCCCCTGGTTTTGAGGATTTTAGTTTTCCTAATCATGTTTTTAAATTAAAGAAAGCTTTATACGGGTTGAAACAAGCTCCTAGATCTTGGTATGAAAGGTTAAGTAGTTTCCTAACATCAAATGATTTTTCTAGAGGAAAAATTGATTCTACACTGTTTATAAAGAAAGTTAAAGAACATATCTTATTGGTCCAGATGTATGTTGATGATATTATTTTTGGATCAACTGATAATTCGTTATGTGTAGAATTTGCTAAGATAATGCAGGGAGAGTTTGAAATGTCTATGATGGGAGAATTAACATTCTTCCTTGGACTACAAATCAAGCAACTTAAAGATGGCATTTTCATCTCTCAAACCAAATACTGCAAAGAGATCCTTAAAAAGTTTGGAATGGACACCTCCAAGGAAGCTAACACACCCATGGGAACTTCATGCTATCTAGGCAAGGATGAATCAGGTTTGGAAGTTAATCCAACTATGTATAGAGGTATGATAGGATCACTGTTATACTTAACTACAAGTAGACCTGATATTATGCATTATGTCTGTGTGTGTGCTAGATTTCAGGCTTGTCCTAAAGAATCTCATCTAATTGCAGTGAAACATATTTTAAAATACTTAAAAGGAACTACTGGTTTTGGTTTGTGGTATCCGTCTGATGCGTGTATGAGTTTAATAGGATATTCTGATGCTGATTATGGTGGATGTAAAATTGATAGGAAAAGTACTAGTGGGACATGTCATTTGTTAGGTTCATCCTTAATATCTTGGCATTCTAAGAAACAGGCATGTGTTGCTTTATCTACCACTGAAGCTGAATATATTGCAGCTGGTAGTTGTTGTGCTCAAATTCTGTGGATAAAACAACAGTTAGAAGATTATAGTATCTTTTTAAATGACATTCTGTTGATGTGTGATAATACGAGTGCAATAAATCTTATTAAGAATCCAGTAATGCACTCTAGGACTAAACATATAGAAATAAGACATCACTTTTTGAGAGATCATATCAGCAAAGGAAACTGTAAAATAGAATATGTAGATACCAAACGTCAATTAGCAGATATTTTTACTAAGCCTCTACCCAAAGATAGATTTTATGATCTTAGAAGAGACTTAGGGATATTAGAAATAGCTTAAATTCTGCTTAATTTGACTGTTTTTGGATGGTTGTAATGTTATAATTCATTTTGAAGGATGTTCATAGGTTATCATGTGTTAAAACACTCAAAACAGGGCATTCCTCTCTGGAATAATCGATTAATTGGAGGTATAATTGATTATTTGCATCCAAAACACTCAAAACAGGGTATTTCTCTCTGGAATAATCGATTAATTTGTAAATTAATCAATTAAAACCTTCTGATAATCGATTATCAGCTCGAAATAATCGATTAAATGCGACTGGAACTGGTTTAATCGATTATTCTGAGTGTTAATCGATTAAACCTGGCAAGTATGGGTTCTAGCCGTTGCCAACGGCTCTTTTGGCCTCTATTCACTTCCATATGACCGTTAGACATGCTTGGCTATATATAGGGATCTCTATTTCACTTCTACTCACTTCTATCTCTTGAAATCAAGCTATCTTGCCTTTTTCTAGCTACCTTGCCCTCTTCTCAATACACTTAGCTTTCTAAATCTTCTTGTTACTCTTCTAATCTTTTAATGGCCTCATCTTCTCGTGCTAAGATCCCTACTAGAAGAAGATTTGCACCCTCATCTCGACCCCGTCCTAATTCTGTAGAAGGATGGATTTCTGATACAGATGGCCAACAAGAATTTCTGACCTACTGGAAAGAACGGACTATTATTTCTCCCAAGTTTCTTATTGGTGAGCAATTCATCAATAGGGGATTCAATTTTCCCAACCTTCTTGAAATTCAAGGAGTTCTTCCCTTCATCCAAATGCAAGGTACTTATTATCCGGACTTGGTTAGGGTATTTTACTCTAGATTTAAATTTAGAGATCAAATTGCTACCTCTAGAGTAAAAGGCGTCACAATTATTCTTGACGATGATATTTGGGAAAACGTCGCTCACTTTCCAATTAGAGAAGATGCTATTAACATTTATGGTGAGCTAGATGATTTTGACAGGTTCTTAGCTTACCGTTCTTTTCTGAGAAATCCCTCCATGGAGATTGGGCGTCTCCTTCATGCTGGACCTTAAAAGAAGGAGGAACGCATGATTCTCCATCTAATTGTTTGGATCCTATGTCCTCGAGCTACAAATCATGCCCAATGTTCTTCCATTGATCTTCGTATTATTCATGCCATAATGAATAATGAGCTGTTAGATTGGGGCGTTCTTGTCACAATGACCATGTTAAAAGCAAAACGTCATCCCACATTCAAAATTCCATATGCTTTACTTGTCTCTCGTATTCTTGAATATAAAGGAGTGAATGTTGAAGGTGAACAAGCAGTTAGAACAAATAACTTGAACCGCATGCTGGACAGCACTTTGATTCAACTCCAAATGGTGCGTGTCAATGATATTTATGTTCACAAAGATGACGTTCCTAATCAAGGTGATGCTAATGAAGATTCTGATGAAGATATGCCTCCAGCTGCTGAGTTTCCCTCTGACCAAATCCAAAGTGTTGGAACTTCCTCTACTCATCATGAAACCCGACAATCCATGGAAGACATATTATTTGACATGAATCAGAGGATGCAATCATTCTTCACTCTTTCTGGAGTACGGCATGAGGAATTAATTCACCGTATATCTGATGTAGATGATAAAGTGTGTCGTTTAGAAAATAGATTTGATGCACACTTTAATGATGATGATAGTGCAGAATTTTAAATTTTGTTGATTATTTTATTTTTGTTATTTTCTCTTGTTATTGTAATGAATGATTGTTTCTGCAATAAAATATGATGTTTCCTTGATGCTTTGATTGAGGGGGAGTTATCTCCAACTTATGCATATTTTGAGGGGGAGCCCTTATGATTGTTATTTGCAGAGTTATTTTTTATTATAATCAAAATAGGGGGAGAAATATTTAAAGCCTCTCATGAATTGCATTTAAATATTATCTGGTATGTTTAATGTGTTTGTTAGTATGACAGATAAAACAGGTTATTACAAAGGCTTTAAAAGATAATTTTGATCATCATCAAAAAGGGGGAGATTGTTGAACATTCAAGGACTTGATGTTGCACTTGATGGACATGAAGATTGTTGATTTTGATGATGATTCAAGAACTCAAGAACTTAGAGAGTTAAAGACTTGTTTTGTAGTGTAATAACTCCGTTTTAATTAGATTGAGTCTGTAATTTTAGTGTTTGAGATAGCCGGTACATAGTGTGAACCTTAGAAGCTTCAAAAAGCTCAAGTTTATCATCCAGGTTCGGCTTTAACCGATTAAATAGGGAAATAATCGATTAAAACAGTGAGAAAAATCATTTTCTATAACAACTCACTGGTTTAATCGATTAAACCAATTTTTAATCGATTATCATGCGGTTTAATCGATTAAATCACCTTTTAATCAATTAAAACAGAGAGGTTTGGGTTCGGTTGATATTTGGCTCTGTTTTAATCGATTAATACTTCTTTTAATCGATTATTTCAGTCAGATTTTGTTTTTTTAACTTCAAATCAAACCTATTTTCAAAAACCCTTTTCCCAAGAACCCTAATTCCGAAAATCCCAATTCCCAAACCCTAATTTCTCTACTTAAACTCTTCTATGGCACTCAGAAAAGAAGAACAACTTTTTCCATACAAAAGTTAAGTGCTGTGAGTGCCAGAGAACTGTTTGTTGCAAGGAAAGGGGGCTTTTGGAACCTGGTGTGGGCTAGAAGCGATAAGAATCACTAAGTGGAGTTCTTAGTGGATTGTGTGTTGTGCCGTCTCTAGGGAAAGCTGTTCATCATCTCTTGTGGATTTCAAGAGAGGTGTTTTATTATCTTTATCTTTTCATTGTAATTTGTTTGTAACAACTTTGATCATAGTGACAGCGTTAATCCTCTGTTTGAGTGATTAGCAACTGGACGTAGGGTCTTTTGATCCGAACCAGTATAAATCTCCTGTGTAAGACTCTATCCCTTTCTCTATTTACATTTACACAGATTTTAATCGGTAAAATTTGGGGAAAATTTTGAAAACCTAATTTTTATTAAGAAACCAATTCACCCCCCTCTTGGTTTTTGTCCGACCTCGCGAACATTCCGCTGCGCGATTCTAACAATTTTTAAATTGAAGAAAGCTTTATATGGTTTGAAACAAGCTCCTAGGTCTTGGTATGAAAGATTAAGTAGTTTTCTAATTTCAAATGATTTTTCTAGAGGAAAAATTGATTCCACTTTGTTTATTAAGAAAGTAAAAGAACATATCTTATTAGTTCAAGTATATGTTGATGATATCATTTTTGGATCAACTGATAATTCCTTATGTGTAGAATTTGCTAAGATAATGCAGGGTAAATTTGAAATGTCAATAATGGGAGAATTAACATTCTTTCTTGGAATTCAAATTAAACAACTTAAAGACGACATTTTTGTGTCTCAAACCAAATACTGCAAAGAGATTCTCAAGAAATTTGGAATGGATACTTCAAAGGAAGCTAACACACCCATGGGAACATCATGTTATTTAGACAAGGATGAATCAGATTTGGAAATTAATCAATCTATGTATAGAGGTATGATAGGTTCACTATTAAACTTAACTGTAAGTAGACCTGATGTTGCCGCCGTAAAAAAGAGGCGGTCGGAGCGACGCGATGGTTCCAACTTTTCCAATTTTCACGTTTTTATTGGTGTGGTTACAACACTTTTAGGTTGTCCGATAACCGGGCTAACCCAAGAACTAATTTAAAGGGGTTCTTATGGAGTCGCCACCGATGTTTTTATCGGAAACATCGAAAAAGGGGTAAAAAGGCGTTGGTTTTTCGAAAACCAACTTTGGTCGTTAAAACCAGAGTTAGGTAAGGGAGTTAGTTACGTGTAAGGGAAGTGTTAGTTCCCTTACGACGCCCCTTTCGGGTTCCTTATGATAGGCCAGCTATTTTATAGATAAACTTTTGAAAAGACGCTTTTACCCTTTTATTTGCGGAATTAAAATAATGACTACATGTCCCTAATGTCTATTATACAATTTTAATCATAAAAGTAAAGACAGTAAAAGAGAGGGAGAGAGTGAAGAAACCTCCAAAGCAAGCTTTTGAATTAATTCTCTGAAATATAGGGTGCGTTTTGGCAGCCCTTCGCTCTTTACAACGCTGAAAACTCTCTTGAAACGCTATAAAAAGGCTCTTAAAACTCTCAGAAACTCCAAAAATGTTTCGGAGAGGTTGTAGGAAGAGAATTTGAAGAAGTTGTAGCAGGGAAAGTAGAAGATTTGTGTAAAATGAGGGAGGAAGCGCTCATTATTTATAGGGATTCACGCCTGTCAGGTCGAGATGGCTGTCTCGTCTGACAAGGTCAAGACGACCGTATCGCCATTCGGGACGGCCGTCTCGACTTGTAAAAGTGGTGAGACGGCGGTATCGACTTTCCCAGAAACGAGAAGGCCTTCTCACCAAATGGGAGGGGGGGTCTCGCCATTCGCAAGTGGCGACACGGTGGTCTCGACTTACTGGAATGGCGAGACGGCGGTCCCGAAAAGTGAGACGGCGGTCTCGATCCCTGAAGGCGAAAATCCTTATTTTAATGCAGAAAATCCTTCCTATCCTATTATGGGGCCTAATAGTCTCTCCTAGTGGCTTCTTAGGCTTCATTCATCTTCGAATAGGAGGTCTTCTGGTCTTTATTATGAGGCCGGGCAAGATTTGGGGTCTACAGTTGCCCCCCCCTTTACCTGATTAGTCGATTGTTGGCCTGTCGTGCCAAGAAGATCGACTGGAAGGTAAAGGAGTTGACCCTCTTGCCCGGTTACCCTTCGGACGTCCCGTCTTACGGCGATTGATCTTATGGGGAAAATTGTGTTGTGCACATCCAAGATACTCCTTCTGACGGTAGCCGATCCCTTCAGTTGACACATGATAGAACCTCAGGATACTCGTTCTGACGGTAGCCGATCCTTCGGTTGATGGGTATAAACCCTCCATCAGGGTGGTAGTTACAACCCACTGTGCGTAGGACTGGATGGATATGAACCCCCCATCAGGTTGGTAGTTACAGCCCACTATGCGTAGGACTGGATGGGTATGAACCCCTAATCAGGCTGGTAGTTGCAGTCTGTTGTGCGTCGGACTGGATGAGTATGAACCCCCATCAGGCTGCTAGTTGCTGTTGAACATTCAAGGACTTGATGTTGCACTTGATGAACATGAAGATTGTTGATTTTGATGATGATTCAAGAACTCAAAGACTTAGTGTGTTGAAGACTTGTTTTGTATTGTAATAACTCTGTTTTAATTAGATTGAGTCTGTAATATTAGAGTTTAAGATAGCCGGTACATAGTCTGCACCTTAGAAGCTTCAAAAAGCTCAAATTTATCATCCAGGCTCGGCTTTAATCGATTATATAGGGAAATAATTGATTAAAATAGTGAGAAAAACCATTTTCTGTATCAACTCACTGCTTTAATCGATTAAATCTCCAGATAATCGATTATCAAGTCTGATAGTCGATTAAAACCCCTTTTATTCGATTAAAACAGAGAGGTTTTGGGTTATGTTGATTTTGGCTCTGTTTTAATCGATTATAACTCCATTTAATCGATTATTTTAGTCTGTTTTTGATTTTAAACTTCAAATCAACCCTATTTTCGAAAACCCTATTTCCAAGAACCCTAGTTTTGAAATCCCCAATTCCTAAACCCTTATTTCTCTACTTAAACTCTTCTATGGCACTCAGAAAAGTAGAACAACCTTTTCCATACAAAAGTTAAGTGCTGTGAGTGCCAGAGAACTGTTTGTTGCAAGGAAAGGGGGCTTTTGGAACCTGGTGTGGGCTAGAAGCGATAAGAATCACTAAGTGGAGTTCTTAGTGGATTGTGTGTTGTGCCGTCTCTAGGGAAAGCTGTTCATCATCTCTTGTGGATTTCAAGAGAGGTGTTTTCGTATCTTTATCTTCTCAATTGTAATCTGTTTGTAACAACTTGTTTATAGTGACAACGTTAATCCTCTGTTAAGTGATTAGCAACTGGACGTAGGGTCTTTTGATCTGAACCAGTATAAATCTCCTGTGTAAGATTTCTATCCCTTCTCTATTTACATTTACACAGTTTTTAATCGGTAAAATTTGGGGAAAATTTTGAAAACCTAATTTTTATTAAGAAACCAATTCACCCCCCTCTTGGTTTTTGTCCGACCACGCGATCATTCTACTGCGCGATTCTAACAAGTGGTATCAGAGCTTGCTTTGATAGTCATTCAAATTTTCAAAAATGGTCGGACAAAATCAAACTTTTGCCGAAGGTGCGTCTATCAACAGACCCTCACTTTTTGCGGGTCAAAATTATCCTTTCTGGAAGGTACGTATGCAAATATTTTTAGAGTCTGTTGATAGAGGCGTTTGGGACGCTATTTTAAACGGTCCATTTGTTCCTAAAACTACTGAGAACGTTGTTGACGTTCTTAAACCTTTTTCTAGATGGACTGCAGAAGAAAATAGGAAAGCCCATTTTGACGTTAGGGCTAGAAATATTATTTCATCTGCTCTAACACTTGACGAGTTTTATAGAATTTCTATTTGTAAAAGTGCACAAGAAATGTAGGAAATGCTTAGAGTGACCCACGAAGGAACAGACGACGTTAAAAGAGCACGCAAAAATTCTCTAATCCAAGAGTATGAGATGTTCCGGATGCAACCAGGCAAAACGATCTTTGACGTACAAAAGCGTTTCACTCATATTGTGAACCATCTCACCGGACTAGGTAAAATCTTTGATGTTGATGAATTAAATGTTAAAATTTTGAAATCTTTGGATAGGAAATGGCAACCTAAGGTGACGACCATCTCGGAGTCACAAAATCTTGCCACAATGTCTATGGCGGCGTTATTTGGAAAGCTTAGAGAGCATGAGCTTGATCTTGGAAGGCTAAATGAGGAAGAAGGTCAATATCAAAAGAAGAACCTTGCCTTCAAAACCGAAATTTCCAAAGGTAAAACTAAAAAGGAAGAAGAAGAAGAATCGGAAAATGATGAAGAGGAGTTGAGTCTTATGATAAGAAAGTTCACCAAATTCATGAAAGCAAAAGGAAGACATCCCTTCAAAGGTAAAGGAAAGGTAAGAGAAAATTCTTCTATAAATATAAAATGTTATGGTTGTGGTGAAGCAGGGCATGTAAAGACCGAATGCCCAATCAAGAAAAACGATGAAAACAAGGGCAAAAAGAAATTCAAGAAGAAAGCCTATATTGCTTGGGACAATAGTGACTCAAGTTCAGAATCAAGTGACTCGGAAATAGAAGCAAACATTTGCTTAATGGCAAATGACAACATATCTTCTGATTTTGAGGTTAGTGATTCCGACTCATCTTCTAGTGATGATAATGATCATGATGAACTACAAAATGCTTACAATGAATTATTTATTGCCTTTAAGAATTTCAAAAATGAATATAAAGTTGTAAAGAAGAATCTAAGTAGATCCGAAAAGGAAATTGAGTCATTAAAAACTAAAATTACATGTCTAGAAGAAAAGGAATTATCTAATACGAAAATTGTATGTTTAGATGAGGATATGAATTTAGCATGTGAAACTTGTAAAGAGCATGAATATGACATAGATATCCTTAATCATCTACTTGATAAAGCCGAAATGGAAATAAGTGATCTTAAGAAGGATAAAACTGTTTTTGCTCAAAATAATGTATATCATCAAGTTTCTATGAAAAAGTCTAAAATTAAAAAGAAAAGAGTATGGGTTGAGAAAGGAACTAAAATGTCAAAAGTTAGAAATGTATCAATTTCAAAAACTACATCTAAAGCATGTTTTTATTGCATGAAACAAGGACACACGTCAAATAGATGTAAAATTAAACATTTTGGTGTACCTAAAGGTAAATTCATTTGGGTTCCTATAGTTAAATAGATTGTTATGTCTCTAACCCCAAGGACCCAAAAGTTGTGGGGACCTAAGTTTACTATATTCTTGTTTTGTAGGAAACTTCCAAATCAAAGAAGTTTATGTGGTATCTTGATAGCGGATGCTCAAAACATATGACCGGAGATAAATCTAAATTTGTAAGTTTCAAGGCTAAGGAACAAGGATATGTAACTTATGGGGACAACAACAAAGGGAAGATCCTTGGAATTGGAAACATAAGTGGTGCAAACACTTTGGAGATCAAGGATGTGCTACTTGTTGATGGACTTAAGCATAATCTCCTTAGCATAAGCCAATTATGTGACAAAGGCTTCAAGGTAATTTTTGAAAGTAAATTTTGCACCATACATTTGATAGATTCGGAAAATGTACAATTGAAAGGCATTAGGCATAACAACATATATTTGATTGATTTGGATTGTTTGCATGAGTCAATTATAACATGTTTAGTTGCTAAGGAAGAGAACCCTTGGTTATGGCATAAGAGAGCGGCTCATATAAATATGCATCATTTGAACAAATTGATCTCAAAAGACTTAGTTATTGGATTGCCTAAGTTAAAATTTGAAAAAGATAGATTGTGTGATGCATGCCAAAAGGGTAAACAAGTAAAATCATCATTTAAATCAAAGAATGTTATTTCCACTTCAAAACCCCTAGAATTATTACATTTAGACTTATTTGGACCTTCTAGGATAAAAAGCTTTGGTGGAAATTATTATGGATTTGTAATTGTTGATGATTACTCTAGATATACATGGACATTTTTCCTAACTATGAAAAGTGAAGCTTTTAAAGTCTTTAGAAAATTTGCAAAACAAATCCAAAATGAAAAGGACTTAAGAATTAAAGTTTTAAGAAGTGACCATGGTGGTGAGTTTCAAAATGAAAAGTTTGAGAATTATTGTGAAGAAAATGGAATATTACATAACTTTTCTGCTCCTAGGACTCCCCAACAAAATGGTGTTGTTGAAAGGAAAAATAGGTCATTAGAAGAACTTGCTAGGACTATGTTAAATGAATCTAATGTTCCTAAATATTTTTGGGCTGATGCAGTTAGTACCTGCTTGTTATGTTTTGAATAGAATGCTCATTAGGTCTATTAATAAATCTACTCCATATGAATTGTTTAATGGTAGAAAGCCTAATGTTGCCCATTTGAAAATCTTTGGATGTAAGTGTTTTGTATTGAATAATGGAAAGGATAACTTAGGAAAATTTGACTCTAAAGCTTATGAGGGCATTTTCTTATGTTATTTATTAACTAGCAAGTCTTATAGGGTGTTTAATAGGAGAACTTTGAATATAGAAGAATCTATACATGTTACCTTTGATGAGATTGTAGACCTTGGGGGAAATCCTCTTGAGTCAAATAAAGAACTTGCAGGTGATGATGAGTATATAAGAGAAGCTCTTGATGAATTATATTTGGAAGAAAATGAGCCTTCTCAATCGCTTGAATTAGCAAAAGAATGGAAATCACCTAGAGGACTCTCAATGGACAATATCATTGGTGACATCTCAAAAGGGGTAAGAACAAGAAATATGACTAATTTTTGTATGTATGTAGCTTTTGTGTCATAGATTGAACCCAAGAATGTTGAGGAAATAATTTGCCATATATCTGATATAGATGATAAAGTGTGTCGTTTAGAAAATAGATTTGATGCACACTTTAATGATGATGATAGTGAAGAATTTTAAATTTTGTTCATTATTTTCTTATTTTTCTCTTGTTATTGTAATAAATGATTGTTTCTACAATAAAATATGATGTTTTGTTATTGCTTTGATTGAGGGGGAGTTATCTCCAACTTATGCATATTTTGAGGGGGAGCTCTTATGATTGTTATTGCAGAGTTCTTTTTGATTATAATCAAAATAGGGGGAGAAATATTTAAAGCCTCTTATGAATTGCATTTAAATATTATCTGGTATGTTTGATGTGTTTGTTAGTATGACAGTTAAAACAGGTTATTACAAGGGCTTTAAAAGATAATTTTGATCATCATCAAAAAGGGGGAGATTGTTGAACATTCAAGGGCTTGATGTTGCACTTGATGAACATGAAGATTGTTGATTTTGATGATGATTCAAGAACTCAAAGACTTAGTGTGTTGAAGACTTGTTTTGTATTGTAATAACTCTGTTTTAATTAGATTGAGTCTGTAATATTAGAGTTTAAGATAGCCGGTACATAGTCTGCACCTTAGAAGCTTCAAAAAGCTCAAATTTATCATCCAGGCTCGGCTTTAATCGATTATATAGGGAAATAATCGATTAAAACAGTGAGAAAAACCATTTTCTGTATCAACTCACTGCTTTAATTGATTAAATCTCCAGATAATCGATTATCAGGTCTGATAATCGATTAAAACCCCTTTTAATCAATTAAAACAGAGAGGTTTTGGGTTCTGTTGATTTTGGCTCTGTTTTAATCGATTATAACTCCATTTAATCGATTATTTCAGTCTGTTTTTTATTTTAAACTTCAAATCAATCCTATTTTCGAAAACCCTATTTCCAAGAACCCTAGTTTCGAAATCCCCAATTCCTAAACCCTTATTTCTCTACTTAAACTCTTCTATGGCACTCAGAAAAGTAGAACAACCTTTTCCATACAAAAGTTAAGTGTTGTGAGTGCCAGAGAACTGTTTGTTGCAAGGAAAGGGGGCTTTTGGAACCTGGTGTGGGCTAGAAGCGATAAGAATCACTAAGTGGAGTTCTTAGTGGATTGTGTGTTGTGCCGTCTCTAGGGAAAGCTGTTCATCATCTCTTGTGGATTTCAAGAGAGGTGTTTTCGTATCTTTATCTTCTCAATTGTAATCTGTTTGTAACAACTTGTTTATAGTGACAGCGTTAATCCTCTGTTGAGTGATTAGCAACTGGACGTAGGGTCTTTTGATTCGAACCAGTATAAATCTCCTGTGTAAGATTTCTATCCCTTCTCTATTTACATTTACACAGTTTTTAATCGGTAAAATTTGGGGAAAATTTTGAAAACCTAATTTTTATTAAGAAACCAATTCACCCCCCTCTTGGTTTTTGTCCGACCACGCGATCATTCCGCTGCGCGATTCTAACAGTTGCAACTTACTGATCCGGCTTGAGCGCAGATCAGGCACACCGCGTGCGCAGGTTGATAGTTATGAACCCCCTATCAGGCTGGTACACTCCACTGCGTAGGACTGGTGGTGGTGGCGGCTTACTGCTCGGGTGGCTCATGCGCTGAGCACTGAGATGCGTTCTCTTGTCTTTGTTTTTTGTCTTTTCTGAGAGTGGTCGTCCGGTCTGTTCGGGGATTCTGTTGGTGCTCATCCAGCTTGTTGGTTGCTGGGGATTCTTTGATTTTTCTGGTGGTCATCTGACTTTGCTGGTTGTCGGGTAGTCTTGTTTATTGTTGTTTGACTCTTGCTTGGTTGTCGAAAATTGTTGGTCAAGGTGATTAACTTGTTTTAATCCTGCCTTTTTCCGCGGTTTTATCTCTTTTTTCTCGCGATTTTGGATTTTGGCTTTTTTGAGCGTAAATCTTTTTACTCTTAGTTTCTTTTTGTTACGCTGACTCTTTTGAAAAGGAGAGCAAAATGCATGAAATGAAATTTTATTTATGATAGGAATTTATTACAGCAGTTTATTTCCTAAGCACTATCCCTAAGACAGTGGACTCGAGTCTGGAGACGATCCGTAAGAGGGAAACTGCCGGTACAAATGTCTTTGGAATTCTGCTTGATCCCAGGCTTCGTCGAGGTACTCCTGTCGGAATGTCGCCAGGTCCTGCCTTATTCCCTCTTGGTATTGGTTTAATGTCTCCATCCTCATGTCGAGGGCATCTTGTCTTAGAGACATTTGCTCTTGTCTCATGGACATTTGGTCGAATTGTTGGCGCAGATCGTAGATGTTGCGGTTGATGCAAGCAAAGTCGTCTGTGTACTGCTGCTGTTGTTGTTGCTGCTGCAGTTGTTGTTGGAACTCCGGGGGTGTCGGAAGATCTTGCATTGCTACGAGATCCCGGAGATCCAAAGTTATATCCAGCGAGGGGTGGAGGACTAACCGGGTGCCTTGGTGTAGCAACATCCCCATGCTGACCAGGACGGACCCGTTGATAGTTTTGGGTCGGAGGCTGGAGGCCAGTTCTTCCCTGCCACTGCACCCCCATTTTTCTGTCAACGGGGTGATGAGGGGGGCCATGAGGATGGCTCCCGAAGTGCTTGAGGGCCTTCAGGAAGAAGTAGTCGGGGTTGCACCGGTGCCTCTGACTCATGCAGTAGAGGGTGAAGAGATCTGGAAGGGTGACCCTACCCTGACTCTCTTTACGCCCGTGGACAGTCCCAGCCAGCAGCTTGTGGCAAATGCGGAGGGCGGGGGGAAGTGCGGAGCCCTTCAACAATGTTGGCAGAGTGGGCATCACTGTCAGCTCCTTCCACATTTCGCCCGCGGTGAGGTAGAGGGATGCGCGCAAATGGCTTCCTGGTAGTTCCGAGTCAAGACATCCTCGGGTTGGACGAATCCAATGGACACATTGAACTCGTCCAGGGTGGTGGTCCGGTACATCCCGTTCATGAAGTACGTCACCATCTTTGTTGGTGGGAGGCCCGACACCATGGAGGGAGTCTCGGAGTAGGAGATGGAGGCGAGGAATTCCATCACTGCCTGAGGGTAGACGTGAGTAGGTGGAGACTGGAGAAGGAAGCGCCACCCTATGCTGTCAATGTGGGCGCGAACGTCGTCTTCCCATCCGAACTTGGCGAGGATGCCGAAGTCCAGTCTCAGCATGGGGTGCCAGGTGTACCCCCGATCATGCTCTAGGCGGGCCTGGTGCAGTGGCGAAAGTTGTGTGGGATCTTGCGGAGTGGGGGCTGAGGAGCTACTGGGGTCGACAAAGCCTCTTCTCTTTCTAGATTAGTCTCCACGGTGCATTTTGGTGGTAGGATGCTTGAAAGTGAGAGAAAGGAGGGTAGGAGTGCAAGAGAGGGTGTTTGAGAGCCCCCCTAAGCTCCTCTATTTATAGAATTTTCGACCAACCTCGGGACCGCCGTCTGGACATTCGGGACCGCCGTCTCGAATTTGCGGGATTCGGGAATGCCGTCTAGAACCTCGAGACGGCATTCTCGACTTTGGCTTTAAACGAGACGGCCGTCTCGCCAAGCGAGAAGGCGGTCTCATTTTTGGTCAAGTCGAGACGGCGGTCTCGTTTCAGTGCAAGTCGAGATGGCGGTATGGACTGACGAGACGGCGGTCTCATTTTTTAGATGTTTTTTTTTTTCAGAAAATAAGACCTTGTTCAAAAACATTTTATGCATGCAATGTTTTCATGTTTGATGTCCTATGATGCCTATTTCATTGGTTTGTTAGAAGGATTTAATTGACGCGTCTTGTAGAGACGGGTGTCCTCTGATCTTTGTTTCTTCTGCTGTACTTGGCTGTACCATTCCAGACTTCAGGTGACCAAAGAATAAATTTCTTTTCTTTCTCTTTGCTTTTTCTTTTGGAGAGCATACTTTGCCATATTGGTGTCCCTTTTTCTTCACTTTAGGGGTTTCAATCCTCTTATTGACTATACGCCTCCATATTCCCAAACTAATTGTTGGAATAATGTTGTGAGGGTCAAGAGAAAAGAAGTAGAGGGGAAATTCAACGGCTTGTGTTTTAGAAGGTTAATTTTATTTAGAAAGGGTTTTGTAAGAATAGCTGGCTAAGGTTAGGCCTAGGTGTTTAAGCCTTTTGTCTAAGCAAACGTTTCTTTTTTTTTTTTTGTATTTGCGCCTTAGCTTGTTTCCATCACTTTTTATGGCTGGTTGATTTCCCTAGATCGCCCTTTGGGTTTTCGAACTAGGATATTGTGTTTTGGTCCTATCTTTTGTCTAGGTTCCTTCTTTTTGTTTTTGTGTAGGAAATCCTAGCGGACTTTATTTTGTAACCCTAATTTTTGCCTAGGATACCCTTTATTTTTGTTCGGGTATCCTACCGGGTTGACCCTATCTTTTGCGTAGCCCCCTTAGTGGGTTTCCTACCGGGTATTTTGCCCTTTTCTTTTGGCCTTTGGCTCCTATGGGCTTTTTCTTTTTTGTTGTTATTATTTTTTCACAATATTGACGAAGCATGACTTTTTTGTGTGGTGAGGTAAAAACTTATTTTGTGCTTCTAATCGACCAGCTTGATTGTAATGGCAATGACAGATTTTGATTACTTGGATGCGCTTTTTATTCTTCTTTATCTTTTTTTTTGTTTACTTAGACAAGGTTATTGTGAGGTCTAGTCATGAAATAGCAAGAAGAGAAGCAGATAGTAAGAAGTGTATTCTTTATTAATTAATAAGGGAATATGTGCCCTGAAATGCCCGGGGGTCGGGCTAGCCGTGGGGGATAATCTCTAACAATCATTGGGTTTACATCCCTTAAGCGAAGAAAAAGATCTCCTAATGACTAGGGTAGCTCTTGACGCTTGCATCCCTCCGCTTTGGAATATTTGTCTGAGTGTGCGGAGGGGAGACTTCCCTCTTCTTCCTTCTGCTCGGCCCTTAGTAGGGTCATATCCTAGGCCACACTTGAAAGGATTATCTTTGAATTCTGGGGGTTCCCTCATGCCTTGGGAATCTGCCCCCAGTCCTTGGCCAGGATGGTAACCATGCTTCATCATCATGCGGGCTACCTTTGTGTTTTTGGGAAGTCTTTCTACGTTGGCAATTTCGAGAGCTTGAAAAGATGTTTCAAGGGCCTCTTCAGCCGCATCCACATAAGGTTAGGTAGACGGTCCACTGATCAGGATATCATCTTCTGCTTGGACCGTGACCAATTTGTCATCCACTATGAACTTGACTTTTTGGTGGAGCGTTGAAGGTACTGCCTTGGCGTCATGAATCCAAGGCCTACCGAGGAGACAACTATATGCTGGAGTAATATCCATTACATGAAAATCGACATTGAAGATAGTGGGTCCGACTTGGATTGGCAAATTAACTTCTCCCACTACTTCTCATTTTGATCCGTCAAAGGCTCAAACGATAGTGCTGCTTGGGCGCAGACGGGTTCCTTGGATAGTCAATTTGTCAAGTGTGCACTTGGGCATCACGTTTAAGGATGACCCGTTATCCACAAGAACTTTGGCGATGAGGTATTCCTTGCACTTGATGGAAATGTGCAAGGGCTTGTTGTGGTTTGACCCCTCGAGGGGGAGTTCTTCCTCTATGAAGGTGAGGTGATCGCTTGCCGTGATGTGACCGACGATCCTCTCAACCTTTTCTTGGGATATGGTATGAGGTACATGCGATTCGCTCAAGACCTTCATCAGGGCATTTCTATGCGGTTCTGAGCTCATCATTAGAGATAATAGGGTTATCTTTGCAGGTGTATGATTGAGCTGGTCAATAATGGAATACTCGCTTTGCCTTATAAACTGGAGTAATTCCTCTGTCTCCTCCTTGGATTCTTTATTTTCTTTTTCTTCGGTCTTTTTATTTTTTCCTTTATTCTTGGGGACGTCTTCTTGTAAGTCCTTGGGCGAGTAGACTCTTCCACTTCTAGTCATGCCCCCAATGCCGGCTATATTGGTGATATCCTCCTTTATTGGTGAAGATTCCCTGTATCTCCATGGTACAACTTTATTTGACTCATAAGGGAAAGGACATGGCATAAATAGTTGCACAGGTGTCTGTAGACCCCAAATCTTGCCCGACCTCCAAATAAAGAGTAAAAGACCTCCTATTCGAAGATGGACGAAGCCTAACAAGCCACTAGGAGAGACTATTAGGCCCCATACTAGGATAGGAGGGATTTTCGGCACGAAAATAAGGTTTCTCGCCTTTTTGGGGACGAGACCGCCGTCTCGAAATCAAGACCGCCGTCTCTTCTCATGCAAGTGGCGAGACCGCCATCTCGTTTGGCGAGACGGCGGTCTCGCCACTTTGGCATGGCGAGACGGCGGTCTCGTTTGACGAGACGGCGGTCTCGACCCTGTTAGATGAGAACAGCGGTCTCGACCTGTCAGGCGCGAAAAACTATAAATAGGGGGCTCCATCCCCTCATTTTCACACACCACACAGAGCTTTCTCCTCCTTCTCTCTAGAAAATCACTAGTTTCTCTCTCTAGAATCCCTCCGACGCATTTCCGGAGCTTCTGAGTGTCTTTAGAGTGTTTTTCGAGCGTTCCGAGAGGTTTTCCGGTGCTGTAGAGTGAAAGGCTGCCACAAAGCACCCTCTTTTTAAAAGAAATAATACAAAAGCGTGGTTCGGAGGTTTATATTCTCCCTCTCTACTTTTAAGCGCTTTAATTTTAAATTATGCAATAGATACTAGGGCCATGTAATCATAATTTTAATTCCGCAAATAAAAGGGTAAAAGCGTACTTTTCCGGTTTAATCATTTACATAAAGCTGGCCTATCATAGGGAACCCGAAAGGGGCGTCGTAAAGGAACTAATACTTCCTTTACACGTAACTAACTCCCTTACCCAACTCTAGTTCTAATGACCAAAGTTGGTTTTTCGAAAACCAACGCCTTTTAATCCCTTTTCCGATGTTTCCGGTAAAAACATCGGTGGCAACTCCACATAACCCTTTCAAAACTAGCTTTTGGATTAGCCCAGTTATCGGACAATCCAAGAGCGCCTTTTTGAAAACCTCGCCCCTAGGTTCAGCCCGGTTATCGGACAACCTAAAGACGTTGTAACCACCAACAAAAAACGCGAAAATCAAGAGGGTTGAAACCATCGCGTCGCTCCGACCGCGTCTCTTTTTGACGGCGGCGACAGATGGCGACTCCGCTGGGGAAGCCTAGAGAGTTGATCCCATTTAGTGATGGGCCATCTTAAAAATAAATAAATCAAGAAAATACCGCCTTTACCCTACCTTTGTATTATAACATGTTTTATTATTTGGCTTTAATAACTGCTGTTTGTTTATATTTATGCAATTGTTTGAAATACCAACTGTACAAAAACCCTTGCACACAACAGTTCCCTCTATACCCGGGGGCAAGTGAGAAATCCATAGGGAGTGGGTGGCAGGTACGGTTCGCTATAGTGATGGCCTTGTGCCCACCGGTGTGATCGGAAACCACCACTCAAGGTGATAACCTTCCTCTTTTGGCACAAAGACTGACTATGGCCTTAGTGCTAAGCATGGTCGGAAGGCTGGAGAGTGGGGACCCTATAATGGGGGCACCTTGGGGGCCTTAGCCTTGGTGAGAACAGTTAGAACCTACCTTCGCCAATGCACTTTTCTGCAGGAAAACCCTACCTCGTGATTAAAATGACTTCTCGTCTATTCGTGGATGTTTGAATTGTGTGTGCATCTATTTGTTGCATTTGTCTGTTGCATAGCATAACCAAACAACGGAAAAAAATCACAAAAAAAAAAAATTCTTTTTGCAATAAACACCCTTATCTCGGACAGTCTGCCTTTTAGCTAGCCTGGTTTCAGGTTCTTTGTAAGCTAAGTAGCCACGCAGTCTGACAGAAGAGATAAGGGACGCTAAAACCATTCTTTCGCAATAAACCACTTTTATCTCGGACAGTCTGCCTTTAAGCTAGCCTGGTTTCAGGTTCTTTGTAAGCTAATTAGTCACGCAGTCCGACAAAAGAGATAAAAGGCTAAAAAAATTATTATTAAATAAATAATAATAATAAAATCAAAACATTTATAAAAAGAATTTCGACAAAGTCGTCTCATTCATATCGCATCATGTCATAAGCGGAAAAACCAAAAGAGAAAATAAATGCATAAGGAGAGTCTGCATATGCATCATTTTAATAAATCCCTAAAAAGTAGGTTTTAGAAGCATTTTTTGGGAAAAATACTGGGACAAATCACCTTTGGGATTTGTAACTTGATTCTTCACCTTTTTCTCTTCGTTTTGATATGCTGTGCGTCCAAATCGGACATCTCAGTCAAAAGTTATGCGACTTTGAACATCAACCGCCCTTTTGTACTGGTGCATGCATAGATACATTCATTCTAGGGGGCATTAGATATCCCTAAGACAAAGGCGAAAGAGGCTCAAGTGCGCTTGTAATCTTCCATAAGGAAGAGATAAGTATGTTAAGGCATATGGTGACCTTTATGAGGAAAGAACCATTCTGCCGAAGTGGGTATGACACACCGCAAAGCGTAAACTTTAAGGATGATGTCAAAGCCATTGTCTTAAGGCATATCTATCCCACACCAATCATTCATTTTTAATAAAAACCCTAATTCATGTGCATTCTAGAAAGCGGCTAGTATTCTTCATGTCCTCATCTGCATACAAAAAACACAAAATCCCAAATACTATCATACATCATATTAGAAAATAAAACATGATAATGTTTAGGAAAAAACAAACACTTGCATACATGCATCCACCAAACTTCATCCTCATAACATGCATCTAATAATAGACAATCGAAGAAGTGGACATTCCTCAATACCATGAAAAGAGGATTAGGGCATTCGCATGCCATGCACGGGAAGTAAAAAAGAAAATGCATAGAAATTTTAAACCCGCTTATGGTTTCCTTTAGGCTTTCCGCTTTTAAAAATGTGCTTCGGAGCATTGCATTGAGGAATGTACATTGTCTAGATGAAACAAATAAAATTGTTTGTTTTCATGATCTCTTCAATCGTCTATTGCATTCATAAATTGCATTCACAAATTGCATTCATTCTCACTTTAATAATAATAAGATAATAAAAAGAAAGATTAATTGATGTGCTAAGATGAAGAGCAAACATTTTGTCATCAAGTTTTTCCCAACGGTCGATCCGCCTAAGGAGGATAATAAGCCTCAACCGTTGGTCATCTGAGTAAATAAAGGAGAGGGGACAAGGACGTCATCGCGTTTGTTCATGCCTCCCACGTCAAAAAAGTTGTATCGTGGAGATACGCAAAAACATTGTCCATCAATGAAGATATCTCCAGCATAGCCGGCATTCGGGGGCAAGATTAGAAGTGGAAGAACCCACACCCCGAGGAGCTATAAGACAATACTCCCAAGAATAAAAGAAAAATAGTAAGATCGAAGAGAAACATAAGGTCGAAGAAAAACATAATCCAAAGGGGAAACTGAGAAGACTTTGGACTCATGACGCTAAGGCAGTTCTTTCAACGAGACAAACTCACTATAGGCAATAAGCTAGTCACAAAGACGACATTCGAATCAGCAAGTCGTCTGCCCTACTTTGAATGAAAGCGGCTAAAGAGGACCTTTGAAATACCTTTTACCAATACGAAAAGACTTCCCCAACAATATGAAGGTGACCCACATGATGAGAAAATATGGATATCGCCCAAACCAAGGGCTCATTAGAAACTCTCAAGGAATAAGGGAACCACCAGATTTTAAAGACAATCCTTTGAAGCTTACCCTACAAAGGATCAAGCTGCACGGAGAAAGGGAAGTCTCCCCTCCGCACCTTGAATCAGATTTTCCCATATAGAGGGGTTCAAGCGTCAAAAATGACTTTAGTCATTAGGTGTTCTCCTTCTGATTCTTAGGGTTTGTAAATCCAATGACTATTAGAGATTACTCCTCGGGGCTAGCCCGACCCCCGAGCATTGTAGGGCACACATTTCCCTATAAATTACAAAGAATGTCATTCTTACTATCTGCTTCTCTTCTTGCTATTAATGTCTAAACCTCATTAATAACCATGTTTAAGCAAACGTTTTCAAAAGTGCGTCAAAGTAATCAAATTGCGCCATTGACCAACATAAAAGTCAAATCCATCACCACTGATTAACTAGAAGCACAAAATAAAGTTTTACCTCGTCATAAGTAAAGTCGTGTTTCGCCAATGTTGTGCAAAAAGAAAAATCAAAAGAAGCCCATTGAAGCCAAAGGCCAAAAAGAAAGGGCAAGATACCCGGTAGGAAACCCACCAAAGGGGGCTACGCAAAAGTTAGGGTAAACCCGCTAGGAAACCCGAACAACCATAAAGGGTAGGCTAGGCAAAAGTTAGGGTTACAAAATAAAGTCTGCTAGGTTTCCTAAAACAAAAACAAAGAAACCTAGACAAAAGTTAGGACTAGCACAACATCCTAGACTGAAAATCCAAAGGATGGACTAGGGAAGTCAACCAGTCATAGCAAGCGCCATAGAATAAGACGCCATGAACGAAATGTCTGCCTAAACTAGCCTAAACACTCTAACCAACCTTGGCTAGTTGTGCTTACAAAAACCACTTTTTGTCAAAATAAAACAATTCTAAAACACAAGTCTTTGAATTAAATATCATTTTCCTTCTTTTCTCTTGACCCTTACCACTACGACATTCTAGTAATTAGTAGGGAAATGTGGAGATAGTAATCAATAGGAGGATTGACATCCCCAAGGAAAGGGAGAGGCGCACTGACATGGCAAGTCGCTCTGCAATTAAATCATTCTTCGGTCACGACAAAGTCAAGACGGCGAAATCGGTATAGCCTATTCTGTCAACGAAAGCACATAAGGTCAGAAGCTCATCAAAAGTAAAAGCACATTGGTTAATCCTTTTGAAAAATTAATTGAAATAGTATTATAGGATGCATATCACAAACATTGCATACATGCATAGGGTCCTTTCTCTCAAAAAGAAAAGAGAAATGAGAAAAATAAAAATAAAAAATAATAATGCCTGCTAGGAGATTCTTAGGCAAAAGTTAGGGTAGCCCGCTAGATCAAAAACCCGCAAAAGGCGGTCTAGGCAAAAGTTAGGGCATTCATAAAAAAGGAAAAAAGCTTGCTAAGATATCCTAGGCAAAAATTAAGGCAGCCCGCTAGACCGAAAACCCCAAAAAGGGCGGTCTAGGCAAAAGATAGGGCTAAACCAAAAAATGAATAAAACAGAGGGACCCTTCATCATAATCATAAAAAATTCCAGCAGGAGAATGCCAGTTACTTTTCCCGATGCATCAATCAAAAAGAATAGATTGCATTTAGGGCATCCACACACAAGTAGTTGCACAAAACGACTTTGTCAATGTCAAAAATGAAAGAAATAAAAATTACTTCAGACAAATAACAAAAAACGAAAAGCATTCATGCATATAAGGAGACTAGCTCCATGTTTGTGATTGAAAACAGGATCACTGAGATTGAGTCTCCAAATAATGCCCTCAAGAAAATGGAGCAAGTCGTCAATCAAGCGACTCAGCAGAATAAGAGCTTCTGAAAATCAAGAGCTCCAACTACCATTCTTCTACCCAGAAAAGAAGGCACAAGAAAGTAATAAGTCTCCAAACGTTGCTCTCCCTCAAGAAAAAAGAGCGAGTTGTCATAAGAAGCTTCCAAAAGCCAAAGCTCCAATCATCACCCAGTAAAAGAGGGCACAATCATCAGACATCATAAAAGAAAAGCTGACGAAAAGGCTTAGCCATCCCCAAGAGGATCCTTGCCTACTCCGAAGGCAAAACAAAAACACTCCTCATGGCTCAGCATCACCACTACATGAGTCATCCAACATACTCACCCAAAGTCTCCTCCACACTCCCCAATGGAGAATAAAGGCTTCAAGAGCCCATCATCATCAACAATCAAAAGAGTCCAATCTCCATACCAACAAGGGCTCAACAAAAAAGGAAAAAGGAAGAAAACTCTTGCATCCCGAGAGGATGTCCAAAAGAAAAGGCAACAACAGAGAAGGCCGAATAAAAATCCTCAAGTGGATCTCCTAAAAAGTCTACAAAAAAGAATCAGAAATTCCCATCCTCCGGTGGAATAAGAGCTTCACAAGTATAGCTCGCATCAACATCAATCAAGGAGCCAAGACTCCATTCCTAGAAAAGAAAAATCAGATCCCCAGGAAGTCAAATAATTCCCTGGTGGATCACTAAAGAAATAAAACGTCATCCCTAGTGGACCCCCCCAAAAAGAAGGGAAAAAGCCAGCGTAATAAAAAGAGACTAAAAAGTAAAAAGGCTTACGCATTATCCCCATAAAAAAAACCAGATTTCAAAATCGCGATAAAAAAGAGATAAATCGCGAAAAAAAGGCGAAATCAATCCTAACTTTTAGGCAATCAATAAAATCCCTAAGTGGGTCACCATAGAAAAGGGAAAATCAACGAAAAAGAAAGAATCGGAAATCCCAATGAAACAAGAGTATCGGCGAAGCCATCTCATACCAACAACATCCAACAAGGAGTCAAAACTCCATTCTCTCAGGAAGGGAAATCAAAATTAGATCCCCAAGAAGGCAATCAATCCCCCGGTGGATCACCAAAAAGAGAAAGATCATCCCCAGTGAGCCTACTGCAAAGGCAAAACTTCAGATTCATCCTCAGAATTTCATTTGCCTATGCATAGGCAAGACCTGGCAAGCATGCAAGAGCCAATATCCCCATATCAGCCTAGTCAGAGGCAAAACAAATGAAACCAAAAGTCTTCACTTCCGATGAAGCGTCTGCCTACTCAGAGGCATTACCAGAAACTGAATAGGATATCCGCCTACTCAAGAGGCGTCACTCAGATCAACAAATCCCCAGAGGATTCCTGCCTACCTAAGAGGCACTCATCAAAAATCCCCGACAACCAGCAAAGTCGGATGACCACTATCAAAAGGATCAAAACAAAGAATCCCCAGCAAACCAACAGAGTTGGATGAACACCAACAAAATCCCCGGTGCAGACCGGACGACCAAATCAACGACGAGAGAATACATCTACCAACACAGAAATCACTCCCCAAAGAGTCGGCGCATGAGCCACCTGAGCAGTAAGCTGCCACCACCACCAGTCCTACACAGTGGAATGTACCAGCCTGATAGGGGGTTCATACCTATCAACCTGCGCACGCGTTGCGCCTGATCGGCGCATGAGCCACCCGAGCAGTAAGCCGCCACCACCACCAGTCCTACGCAATGGACTGTACCAGCCTGATAGGGGGTTTATACCTATCAATCTGCGCACGCAAGTGCGCCTAATCTGCGCTCGAGCCGGATCAGTAAGTCGCCCTACCACCCTGATGGGGGGTTCGTACCCATCTAGTCCCACACAACGGACTGCAACCACCACCCTGATGGGGGGTTCATACCCATCCAGTCCCGCACAACGGACTGCAACCACCACCCTGATGGGGGGTTCATACCCATCCAGTCCCGCACAACGGACTGCAACCACCAGCCTGATGGGGGGTTTATACCCATCAACCGAAGGACCGGCTACCGTCAGAAGGAGTATCCTGAGGTTCTACCACATGTTAACCAAAGGGATCGGCTACGTCAGAAGTAGTATCCTAGAGGTGCACAACACAACATTTTCCCCAGAAGATCAACTGCCGCAAGACAGGACATCCAAAGGGTAACCGGGCAAGAGGGTCAACTCCTTTACCTTCCTGTCAATCTGTCTGGCACAATAGACCAACAGCCGACTAGTCAGGTAAAGGGGGGGCAGCTGTAGACCCCAAATCTTGCCCGACCTCCAAATAAAGAGTAAAAGACCTCCTATTCGAAGATGGACGAAGCCTAACAAGCCACTAGGAGAGACTATTAGGCCCCATACTAGGATAGGAGGGATTTTCGGCACGAAAATAAGGTTTCTCGCATTTTTGGGGACGATACCGCCGTCTCGAAATCGAGACCGCTGTCTCTCCTCATGCAAGTGGCGAGACCGCCGTCTCGTTTGGCGAGACGGCGGTCTCGCCACCTGCGAAGGACGAGATGGCGGTCTCGTTTGGCGAGACGGCGGTCTCGTTTGACGAGACGGTGGTCTCGACCCTGTCAGACGAGAACAGCGGTCTCGACCTGTCAGGCGCGAAAAACTATAAATAGGGGGCTCCATCCCCTCATTTTCACACACCACACAAAGCTTTCTCCTCCTTTTCTCTAGAAAATCACTAGTTTCTCTCTCTAGAATCCCTCTGACGCATTTCCGGAGCTTCCGAGTGTCTTTAGAGTGTTTTTTGAGCGTTCCGAGAGGTTTTCCGACACTGTAGAGTGAAGGGCTGCCACAAAGCACCCTCATTTTAAAAGAATTAGTACAAAAGCGTGGTTCAAAGGTTTATATTCTCCCTCTCTACTTTTAAGCGATTTAATTTTAAATTATGCAATAGATACTAGGGCCATGTAGTCATAATTTTAATTCTGCAAATAAAAGGGTAAAAGTGTACTTTTCCAGTTTAATCATTTACATAAAGCTGGCCTATCATAGGGAACCCGAAAGGGGCGTCGTAAAGGAACTAATACTTCCTTTACACGTAACTAACTCCCTTACCCAACTCTGGTTCTAATGACCAAAGTTGGTTTTTCGAAAACCAACGCCTTTTAATCCCTTTTCCGATGTTTCTGGTAAAAACATCGGTGGCGACTCCACAGAACCCTTTCAAAACTAGCTTTTGGATTAGCCTGGTTATCGAACAATCCAAGAGCGCCTTTTCGAAAACCTCGCCCCTAGGTTCAGCCCGGTTATCGGACAACCTAAAGGCGTTGTAACCACCAACAAAAAACGCGAAAATCAAGAGGGTCGAAACCATCGCGTCGCTCCGACCGCGTCTCTTTTTGATGGTGGCGACAGTGTCCTTGCCCCCTCTTCCTTATTGTTTTTGAGGACCAACAGTCGAGGCTTATTGTCCTCTTGTGACGAGTCAACCGTTGGGGAAAGCTTGATTAGGAGTGGCTTTCTCTCCATTCTTCTGAGTTGGAAGACGTGTCAGTTAATCCTTCCTTTTTATTATCTTATTTATTAAGAGTGAAGGAGGGAAAATTAAATATGCAAATGAATGATATGCATGCAAGTAGAAAATTGTTGAATAAAGAAAAATTTCATTTATTCGTAGAAGGTGTACATTCCCCTATTCCATACTACGAAGCAACTTTTGACAGAAACGGAAAAGCCTAAAGAAACCCACAGGCGGGTCTTGATCTCTATGTAATTCCCTTTCGGCTTCCCGGACGTGACGAGCAAGTGCTTCGCTTTGCTTCTGGACCGCCTGACTCATATCTTCACTGTACTTTTGAGCCTCTTTGATCTTCACCTCTTGATGGACGACCAAGGCTTGTAGTTCATCGAGTTTTGTAAGGGCTCGGTCCTTTTCTTGTAGTACTTGGTTGTACTAAGCTAGCCCGTCTCTTTCTTTGCAGCGTAGCTCAGCGAGACTTTTGTTGAGTCTCCGATTGGCCTCTCGCTCTTGGCGTATTTCTGACTGAGTCCTGGTGAGGTCTTGTAACAAGTCCTTGATCATTTGAGCCTGTTTTGCTGATTCGGCCTCAAGGCGTTTTGATTTGGCGATTATTTCCTGGAGTTGGCTATCCGAGCTGGTTCTAGCAGCTTTGGATGCTCGGATAGCTTGTTCGTTAGAGTCAGCACACTGATCCTTGAGGCGCTCTATTTCATGATCCTTTTTCTTGCACTACCTCTATAAACCATCTATGGTGAGGATAGATTCTTGTTCTCTTTCTTCAAGGGCCCTCATCTGGGCTCCCATGATTTCTATCCTCTGGGTCAAGGCGTCGACTTGAGTTTGCAGCTCTTCACTATTTGCACATGTAGCGAGTGAGGTGGATGGTTGAGACATCCCTCTTCTTTTTCTCCACACCTCGTAGTCACTGGAGGCAGCTACCCGAGCTTTTCCTAGCTCTCTATCTCCCATAAAGACTGGTCTCTCCCATGCTCTTCTCACGATTGGTGAGTTAGAAGTTGTGCATGGGTCTCCGAAGAAACACAGTCCTCTAAGCTCTCCTCGGGATATTGTAGTTTAAGTCCTCATGAGTTGTCTCATAGCTACTCTAGGTGAATAGGCTATGCAACCCCTGAGTCCTATTAGCGGTACGTTTGGATAATCCCCACATCTGATGAGGACTGGACCGGATCGGAACCAAGGGCAGACCCAGGATAAGTGGTTGGCGTCCCATTGTTCCAACTCATCCCTCCACTCTGAGGTTAAGCATCGTTGGAGAGGGATTTTGGAGAAGCTCCTCAAATGGTCGGGGAACATCCCCATGTGACTAGAGTCCTAAAAATGTGTGATGCCCCACACGAAAAGTAGTGAAGAGCAACAACGGAGTGTTTTTCCTTGCTTCTGGTGACAAAATTCCACCGAGAGCAAGGTGTTGGCAAGAATTGCAAGCAAGGGACTCTTCGAGTTCACGTCCCAGGCGAAGAAGGTTTCCATGACGGCTTGGTCCACTGTGTCGATGTGGAAGGGAAACAAGAGTGTTCCAAATATAATCAGAGCTAGGGTTTTGTTAAAAGCGATCCATTCTACCCTTTTAGCCAAAGTGGACAGATGGTCTTCTAGCATTGAGACCTTCCAACCCTGGATGTTCCCTTTTTCTATCAGGGTAGTCTGCAGGAATGACAATCGGATGATGGCAGCGACTTGTGCTGCAGGAGTATATGCCCCGTGGAGGATATGGACCTCGACTGATTTGGGCCATTTTAGCATAATCTCGTACTCCTCCAAAGTGGGCACCATATCGAACTGCGGAAATTCGAAGCAGTGCAGACTGGAGTTCCAGAAATGAACTAGTACCCTGATGAAAATAGGATCGCCACAGATCTTCAGCAGGTCGAGAATCCGTCCATAGGATTTTTCAAAGTCGGAGCGGACCTCTGGTGGCATTATTGCGCAAAGTCGTTCCAACTTCTCAGTATGGTACTGGGGAATGTCCACTTTCTTCACTGTCTACTAGTCCCCTCCATTTTCTAAAACCAAAAATGCATGCTTTATGAATATGATGCTTATTGCATGTGAGTGTTTATTTTTCCTATTTATCATATTTTATTTCTACATGATGTATGATATTTGTGTATTTATTTTTTTGAAAAACAAAATAAACTACCTATATGAATGATTTATGAGTGTAATGTTTATGAACAAGGTCCCATTTTTGTTTGAAATTGGGTTTTTATTTGATTTTATTTTGTTATTGTTTTTTTTTATAGCCTTTATCTCTTCTGTCAGACTGCGTGGCTACTTAGCTTACAAAGAACATGAAACCAGGCTAGCTAAAAGGCAGACTGTCCGAGATAAAAATGGCTTTATGCGAAAGAATAATGTTTAGCATCCCTTATCTCTTCTGTCGGACTGCGTGGCTACTTCGCTTACAAAGAACCTGAAACCAGGCTAGCTAAAAGGCAGATTGTCCGAGATAAGGGCGTTTATTGCGAAAAATGTTTTTTTTTTGTGATTTTTCTGTTGTTTGGTTATGTTATGCAACAAACAAATGCAACAAACAAATGCGCACACAATTCAATCATCTGCGAACAGGCGAGAAGTCGTTTTAATCACGAAGTAGGGTTTTCCTACAGAAAAGTGCTTTGGCGAAGGTAGGTTCTAACTGTTCTCACCAAGGCTAAGGCCCCCAAGGTGCCCCCATTATAGGGTCCCCACTCTCCAGCCTTCCGACCATGCTTAGCACTAAGGCCATAGTCAGTCTTTGTGCCAAAAGAGGAAGGTTATCACCTTGAGTGGTGGTTTCCGATCACACTGGTGGGATCAAGGCCATCACTACAGCGAACCATACCTGCCACCCACTCCCTATGGATTTCTCACTTGCCCCCGGGTATAGAGGGAACTGTTGTGTGCAAAGGTTTGTGTACAGTTTGTATTTCAAACAATTGCGTAAAAATAAACTAACAACAGTTATTAAAGCCAAGCATTAAAACATGTTATAATACAAGGTAGGGTAAAAGCGTAATTTCTTGGTTTATTTATTTAAGCTGACCCATCACTAAATGGGATCAACTCTCTAGGCTTCCCCAGCGGAGTCGCCATCTATCGCCGCCGTCAAAAAGAGGCGGTTAGAGCGATGCGATGGTTCCGACTTTTCCAATTTTTGTGTTTTTATTGGTGTGGTTACAACACTTTTTGGTTGTCCAATAACTGGGCTAAACCTAGAGGCAATGTTTTCGAAAAGGTGTTCTTGGATTGTCTGATAACCAGGCTAACTCAAGAACTAATTTAAAGGGGTTCTTATGGAGTCGCCACCGATGTTTTTACTGGAAACATCGAAAAAGGGGTAAAAAGGCGTTGGTTTTTCAAAAACCAACTTTGGTCGTTCAAACCAGAGTTAGGTAAGGGAGTTAGTTACGTGTAAGGGAAGTGTTAGTTCCCTTACGAAGCCCCTTTCGGGTTCCCTATGATAGACCAGCTATTTTATAGATAAACTTTTGAAAAGACGCTTTTCCCCTTTTATTTGCGGAATTAAAATAATGACTACATGGCCCTAATGTCTATTATACAATTTTAATCATAAAAGTAAAGATAGTAAAAGAGAGGGAGAGAGTGAAGAAACCTTCGAAGCAAGCTTTTGAATTAATTCTATGAAATATAGGGTGTGTTTTGGCAGCCCTTCGCTCTTTACAACACCGAAAACTCTCTCGAAACGCTATAAAAAGGCTCTTAAAACTCTCAGAAACTCTGGAAATGCTTCGGAGGGGTTCTAAGAAGAGAATTTGAAGAAGTTGTAGCAGGGAAAGTGGAAGATCTGTGTGAAATGAGGGGGGAAGCGGTCACTATTTATAGGGATTCGCACCTGTCAGGTCGAGACGGCTGTCTCGTCTGACAAGGTCGAGACGGCCGTCTCGTCTGACAAGGTCGAGACAGTCATCTCGCCATTCGGGACGACGGTCTCGACTTGTTAAAGTGGCGAGACTGCCATCTTGTTTCGCGAGACGGCGGTATCGACTTTCCCAGAAACGAGAAGGCCTTCTCGCCAAACGGGAGGGGGGTCTTGCCAATCACAAGTGGAGAGACAGCCGTCTCGCCAAACGAGACGGCGGTCTCGACTTGCTAGAATGGTGAGACGACGATCTCGAAAAGCGAGATGGCGGTCTCAATCCCTGAAGGCGAAAATCCTTATTTTAATGCAGAAAATCCTTCCTATCCTATTATGGGGCCTAATAGTCTCTCCTAGTGGCTTCTTAGGCTTCATCCATCTTCGAATAGGAGGTCTTCTGGTCTTTATTATGAGGTCGGGCAAGATTTGGGGTCTACACCTGATATTATGCATTCTGTTTGTGTGTGTGCTAGATTCCAAGCATGTCCAAAAGAATCTCATTCAACTGTAGTAAAAAGAATTTTAAAATATTTAAAAGGAACTACAGGAACTGGTTTATGGTATCCATCCAAAGCTTCTCCTAGTTTAATAGGATATTCTGATGCTGATTATGGTGGATGTAAGATTGATAGAAAGAGTACTAGTGGAACATGTCATATATTAGGATCATCTTTAGTATCTTGGCATTCTAAGAAACAAGCATGTGTTGCATTGTCCACAACTGAAGCTAAATATATTGCAGCTGGAAATTGTTGTGCACAAATCCTATGGATGAAGCAACAACTAGAAGATTATAATATTTTCCTAGATGATATTCCTTTGATGTGTGATAATACAAGTGCAATCAATCTTACTAAGAATCTAATAATGCACTCTAAAACTAAGCATATAGATATTAGACATCATTTCTTAAGAGATCATATTAGTAAAGGAAATTGTAAAATTGAATATGTTGATACAAAGCATCAATTAGCAGATATTTTTACTAAACCTCTTCCCAAAGATAGATTCTATGATCTTAGAAGAGACTTAGAAATATTAGAAATAGCCTAAATTCTGCTTAACTGATCAATCTTTGCATTTTGTATTATACTGTTTTATTCAATAAGAACTCTATGTTTATATTGCTTGTGGGGGAGTTGTTTATTTTCATTATGCATATGTTGAGGGAGAGCTTTTCATTTCTTTTTGATTATAATCAAAATAGGGGGAGAAATTATTTAAAGCCTCTTATGTTTAATAATTTTTAATGGTGCTGGTATGTTTAATATTTTTGTTAGCTGTGACAGATAAAATCAAGTTATTAAAATGGGCTTTAAAGCAAATTTTGATCATCATCAAAAAGGGGGAGATTGTTGATCATACAAGGATATGAAGCTTGAAGATTTTGATGATCATTCAAGAACAAAGGACTTAGAGATTTCAAGACTTGTAATCTTATGTAATAACTCTGTTTTTATGTTTTTGAGTCTGTAATATTAGAGTCCAAGATAGTCAGCACATAGACCACTCTTTAAAAGCTCTAAAAACTCATTTTTATGAAAAATACACTGGAATAATTGATTAACTGACAGGATAATCAATTATTATAACAAGAAAACTATTTTCTGTAATTGCTCTCTGGTTTAATCGATTAAATCACCAGATAATTGATTATCTGGAGCAGATAATCGATTAAATGGCCTGTTAATCGATTAACTGGTGTTGTTTTGCTCCTCTGCGAGAATTGCTCTGGAATAATCGATTAACACTCAAGATAATCAATTATTTATGTCTTTTGTGTGTTTTGAAATTCAAAATTGGACCAATTTACGAAAATCCTATTCCCAATTCATCTATTTTCGAAAAACATAATTCCCCAAACCCTATTCTCTCTACTTAAGGTTCTCTAAGAACTTCTATAGGGAAGATAAAGGGGCTTTTGAAAACCTAGTGTGGGCTAGAAGCGATAAGAATCACTGAGTGGGTTTTTTGGTGGATTGTGTATTGTGTCGTCTCTAGGAAAAGTTGTTCTTCATCCTTTGTGGATTCAAAGGAGGTGTTCATCTCTTGTGTGACTCAAGAGAGGTGTTTTCTTTACCTTATCTTTTCATTTGTAATCTGTTTGTAAAACTGTGATTATAGTGACAACGTTAATCCTCTGTTTGAGTGATTAGCAACTGGACGTTGTGTCTTTTGATCTGAACCAGTATAAATCGACTGTGTAATCTTCTATCCCTTCTCTATTTACTTTACGCAGCATTTTAATTGGTGAAATTTGGGAAAAAATTTAAAATCCTAATTTTTGCTTAAGAAACCAATTCACCCCCCCCCCTCTTGGTTTTTGTCCGTAAACGCAAACATTCTGTTGCGTGATTCTAACATACAGTACATTAAGGCCAAATCCCCTTCATTTAAAAGAGCATGATTGCTCCCCCTGGGTGTTTACTATCAGGCAATGATGAAGGCAAGAAGTCTTGGTTTCAACCTCATTTTTCCAGCATTGAGAGCCCTCACATAATCATTTCTATCTTTGAGGCAAGATCGGAAGAACTGAATTTTGTTTAAGTCTTCAATTTTTGAGACATTTCCTTTGGATACCTTCTCACCTTCATCTTTCAAACAACAACTTATTTCCTGATGGCAGGAGTGACCACAATGTTTACTCCTTTGACCTGAGAGTGAATGGTCGAGCCATCTACTAATAGATTTGTATAGAAGACCCTTACCAGATCTTGTTGAATCAACCCGTGAAGCTCCAAAATGGTTTTCAATTTCTGGTGTTGCAGCTATCAATGCAGGTCAGAGAAGTCTTCTTTATCCATCCAATTAAACTATAAATACTTTGGCATGATTAGATGTTTACTGCTAAAATCAGCAAATGCACTGATTCATCTTATCTAGGTTACCATTGAACCATGTTTTTAGGTGACGACCAATATTACCTTCAGCAGCTTGGGAGGATGATTCTCCCTTGCTCTTCTTTCTGCCAGATTTTGATCTTTTGAACATGTTTGAGAGTACTGTAATGAGACATGTAAAGGTAGTAGAGTAAGAAATATTGGAGTTCTGCACAAGCGGGTGAGTGGTGATTTCTGAGTTCAAGCTTCTTCACTTATTTAATGGACGTTAAATCAAAATGATGAATCAATGTCGACTATAACCCTTAGTCTTCCAAGCTAACGATGCGGGTTCGATTCCTGCTACCCGCTTATATTCTCTATTTATTCCTATTTAAATCTATCTTTTTTCTTCTAGAATGAATCTATAATTATTAATGAATTTGTCCATTATTCATTTTCATTTATTAATTAAGTTTTAGTTATATATATATATATATATATATATATATATATATTCAATTGATTTTTCTTTTTTATTTTGTTTCACAAATAACTACTATTCTAGAAACATCATGGCATGGGATTATTTGGACGACAAGACCCAATCAGATTATAGAGCAAGATTTGACAAGTACTAGTCAACAAATTGGAATTCATTTATTAACAGATTTTTTTCTTCCATTTGAACTAATTTCAATAATTCTTTTAGTTGCTTTAATAGGTGCAATTTTTGTGGCTCGCCAATAAGAAATTTTGAGAACTAATAATATAAATCACAATTTGTTAGCTTTTATCACATTTATTTTTTTGTTGAATTCTAGATAGTAACTATTTATACCGGAACGAATGGTTATCTTGATTCATTAGAAATTGGACAGGTAAGGAAATTTCTTGTTGAGTTACGTGCTTACTTAAAGACGAATAAACCTCAATTCAAAGAAATCATATCTTCTACCAAGACATTCACTGGGGAAGCAGAAGCCCTTTTAAAGGACGCTATTAAGGAACATAAGGAACTCTTTTTACTCCAGGAACAAGTAGAAAAAAATTGATTAATCATTAAATAATTTTGTAATTTCATTTTCAAATTTTTATAAATGGTATCTTTTAATATCTTTTTATTTCATTTGAATTATATATAATATAATGAATTTGAATAAAAATGGAATGAATTAATAAAAGGACAAGGTATAAATTGCATATAGATATGCAAACAACTTGCGTCCAATAGGATTTGAACCAAACGAGACTTGTAAAGGTAGTAGAGTAAGAAATATTGGAGTTCTGCACAAGCGAGTGAGTGTTGATATCTGAGTTCAAGCTTCTTCACTTATTTAATGGATGATTAGAGTTGGTTAGTTGTGTACTAAATGAGTTAGCACAAAGCACGTGAACTAGTCAAAAATCACATTTCAAGACTTTTGCAATTGCTTTTGCTTTTGAATTTGCAGTGGTTTCGTTGACCAACAACAATATTACTGTTATTGTGTAGTGGGTAGCAACTACCTTTATTATATCAACTAAAATATTCTCGAAGATGAGGGTTGACTAGGTCAAAGTCATTTGTCTTATTCACAATCCAATCACAATTCTCCATTTCGATTTTTCCCTTGTCTTGATTTTAACCCTGAAACAGATGTATTTAATACATGCAATTTGATCATTTGAATGTTTCCAAGAACAATCTAATCTATTATTTTACCAGATAATCAATTAAAATTATAATGGATATGGAATAATAATAATACATGCAAAATATTAATTTGTTAAAATGACAAATAATCGATTAAATTCCCTTAATAATATGTAACTCAAGTGAAATTAACTCGATACAATTTGCTTTTTAATCGATTAATTCGAGAGACTCGTAATTCAAAACATAATCCAAAGAGCTTTTATTCGTTAATTCAAAGAATACTTTATTAAAACAACAAGAACCATTCTGTAAAGAATGATTTTAAGTGATTTTAACCGATTATTTTAAGTAACTAATCGATTAAAAATCAATAATTTTCAAAACAAGTTTATATTCCAAGATTTTAATCGATTAAAAGACAATTATATCAATTAATTCTACCACCAATTATGAGTTCATGTAATTTTCAATAAATCTAAAATACCTAATTCAGTTCTAATCATGTAAAGACGATCATGAGCTAAGAGTTTTGTGAAAATGTTAGCTAATTGCTTATTAGTTTCAATGAAAAATATTTGACAATCACCTTTAAGAAACATGATCTCTTATGAAGTGATGTCTTATTTCAATGTGATTAGTTCTTGAATGTTGGATAGAATTTTTAGTTAAGTTTATTGCACTTGTATTATAACAAAGTAAAGAAATTTTATGAAGAGTCAAACCATAATCCTTTAATTGTTGTTTCAACCATAGAGATTAAGCACAACAACTTCCAACAGTAATGTATTTTGCTTCAATAGTTGATAAAGTCACAAAAACTTGCTTCTTGTTATGCCATCCATGAGATCAAGCTATTGTCTAACAAGTGACAAGTTCTACTGGTGCTCTTCCTGTCCAATTTGCATCTTGCAAAATCTGAGTTGGAATATTCGATTAAGTTCAATGACTCACCAGGATACCACAAATTAACATTCACAGTTCCCTTTAAGTATTTTAATATTCATTTGGCAGTTGTGAAATGAGACTCCTTCAATGCTGATTGAAATCTGGCACATATGCAAACATTGAACTTTATGTTAGGTCTTCTAGTCGTAAGATACAGTAGTGAACTAATGAGCCCTTTATACTTGGTTTGATCGGCAAATTTCCCTTTCTCATCATCATCTAAATAGAAATTTGTGGACATAAGAGTATATGCTTCTTTGTAGCTTTCCATGTCAAACTTTTTGAATAATTCTGCACAATATTTTGATTGATGTAAAAAGCTTCCCCCTTTTAGTTGTTTGACTTGCAATCCTAAGAAGTAATTGAGTTCTCCCATCATTGACATCTCAAACTCCCCCTACATTTCTTTCACAAAATTCTTACACATAATATCATTAGTAGCCCCAAAGATGATGTCATCAACATAAACTTATACCAAAATTATATCAATTTTTAATTTCATAAGGAATAGTATTTTGTCAACTTCACCTCCTTAATAGTTTTTCGAAATGAGAAAATTGCTTAATCTCTCATATCATTGCCTTGGTGCTTGTTTTAAACCATATAAGGCCTTTTTGAGTTTGAACACATGTTCTAGACATTGTGATCCTCAAATTCAAGTAGTTGAGAGACATACACTTCCTCATTTGAATAACCATTCAAGAAGACAGTCTTGACATCCATATGATATAATTTGAAATTCTTCATAGAAGCATAAGCAAGTAGCAGTCTAACAACTTCTTCTAATCTAGCAACCAGTGCATATGTTTCATCAAAATCTATTCCTTCTTATTGATTATATCCTTTCGCTACCAACCTAGCTTTATTTCAGGTGATAATATCATGTTCATCCAATTTATTTCTAACAACCCATTTTGTTTCGACAATGTTAGCATCAATTGGTTTAGGAACTAATTCCTATACATTATTTCTAATGAATTGATTTAATTCCTCATGCATTGCATTTATCCAATCATTATCACTTAGAGATTCAGTTGACGTTTTAGGTTCAATTTAGGAAACAAAAGTCATATGATTGCAGAATTGATTTAAAGAATGTCTAGTGGAAAATCCCTAATTGATTTGACCAATGATGTTGTCAATTGAGAGATTTGTTTGAGTCTTCCATTTCTTAGGCAATTTTTCTTCTGGTCTTTCTTCATATTCTTTTGTATTCTCAAGTATTCTTTGAATATAAGCTGATTCTGGCAGTTTTAACTGATAAAACTTATCAATTAATATTTCTTCATCTACATCACTTATTGTGTTTTTCTGTACATCTGAACAGGATTAATAAAACATGCACAAATTCTTCAACAATTTTAAGCCTTTTGTTATAGATTCTATATGCATGACTGTTTGTAGAATAACCCAAGAAAATCTCTTTATCCGATTTTGAGTCAAACTTTCCCAGATTTTCTTTGTCATTGTTTAAAACAAAAACCTTTCACCCAAATTATAATAGTTTATATATGGCTTTTTGCCCTTGTACAGTTCATAGGGAGTCTTTTTTAAAAATGGTCTAATTACAACTCGATTTAACACATGGCATGTTATGCTAATTACAATGGCCCAAAAATACTTTGGTAAAACTTTTTCATTTAAAATGGTCCTAGCAAACTCCTCAAGAGACCTGTTTTTCCTTTCAACAACATCATTATGTTGAGGAATTCTAGGTGCAAAAAAGTTATCTTTGATGCCATAATTTTTACAAAACCTTTCAAATTTTTCATTTGAAAATTCTCCCTCATGATCACTTTGAATGCAAGAAATGAAATACCCTTTTTCATTTGAATTTGTTTGGCAAGTATTTTGAAAATAGAAAAAGTATCATATTTCATTTTTAAAAATAATGTCCAGGCGAATCTTGAAAAGTCATCTACAATAATCCATGCATATAGATTTCGACCCAAACTCACAGTTCTTGAAGGTTCAAAGAGATCCATGTGCAAAAGTTCAAGTGGTCTAGAAGTAGAAATAATATTTTCTATGAAAAATAATTTTTAGTTTGTTTACCTTTTTTACATGCATAAAAAACTTTGTCCTTCATGAATTTGAGTTTAGGCAGACCAGTTACAAACTCTTTGGCAATTAATCGATGATGCATATGAATCTTAGTTAACCTTCTATGCCAAAGCCAAATATCATTTTCTCTAGCAATAGCACAACATCTGCAAAGTTTATGTCCAACATATAGATGTTATGTACCCTCTTACCTATGACCATTACCTGATTTGAACCTAGTTTATATATCAAACAATGTTTGGGTTCAAAGGTGACTTTGTGAATTTTATCACAAAGCTGACTAATGTTGATCAAGTTGTGCTTCAGCCCATCAACAGGAAGTACATTGTGAATGACTCCAGATTCAGCACACTTGATGTCACCTAATCTAAGAATTTTGCATTTATTGTTGTCACCATATATGACAGTTCCACCAGGTTTTAGCTTCAAGTTATGAAACTTAGAAATATCTCTTATCATATGTCTTGAACAGGCACTTCCCAGGTACCAAAGATTTTCTACCAGTTGTACCTAAAAAATCAATCAAATTTGTTTTGGTACCCTTTGAAAATGATAAGGCCCATTAAGGTTATTTAATTTGTAAAGTGAGTTTGGGAACCCATTTCATTTTTTCAATAGGAACTGTATACTTCCTAATATTGTAGAATTTAATTATGTGACCCTTTTTCATGCAATAGAAACATGTAGTGAAAGGTGTAGAAGTTGGTTTTCTAAATGAGAATTAGTTTTTAAAAACCTTAATTTTCTTATGAACAATGGGAGTGTAGCCAATGCCAGCACGATCAAGCACACATTTTTGTGACCAGATTAGTCTTACCTTGTGAGAACTTTGAAACAGTCTTGATCAAGTAGGCTATCTTCTTTTGTAATTTTGAACCATTTTCACAAGATTTTTCTAAAATAGTTTTGCTACATGTGCACCCAGAATTATTGTAAATTATTTCAAGATTTTTAAAATCATTTTTCACTTCAAGAAGTTCATTTTCAAGAGTCTTTACTTTATTTTCCAACCAATTGTTCATTCCTTTTAATATGTTATTGACTCTAGCAAGTTTTTTTGCCTCTTCATGCATTTCTTTAAAGGATTCTAAGAGAGAAATGTAAATCAAATAATTGTTGGAAGAAGTAGAACTTACACTACTGGTGAAAGACTCTTGTCCAGCCACCAAACACAGATTGACTTCTTCTTCTTCCTCTGAGTTTTCAGTTGAAGATGTGTTATTATCATCTGATATGAGTCTCAATAGCACATGGGATGATTTAGGATTTTTAGGATTAGAACCTTGTAGAAAATTTAGGAATTTAGTGATAAGGTGGAAAGAAAAAATCACTCTTCCTAAGGGAGGTAACTCACAAAGGATGTGAAAGTCCTTTGATACAGCCAAGTGTTCTTGAATCACTCAAGAATTTAGGAGAATCATTCTCACTAAGATAAAAGAGATAAACTCTAATATTTTTAAATAAAATTCCACTTGTTATTTTTTATAAAAATGGTTCAGCTTATAAAGAAGTTTTGTCATCAGAGTTACAAAGATTCACTAAAGGAAAATAAATGTTAATAATGATTCATTAACCTAGGAATTGAAAACTACTTAATCGCTGATTGTAACTGAAATTGTGGCAACCAAAAGTCAATCAACTATGCACCCTCTTGGTCTCCCAAAAGCTGATACCTAAGTTTCCAATTGGGCCCTTATTACAACTTTGAAACAAAATCAAACTAAAGTCCATTAATTGATGAATCCAAAACATAATTTGGTCAACCAATTTCACAAAAGATTGGACCATTATTTAAATAAACTTAAAGAATGAAACAAAGTGACACATTAGTCTTTCTCCATTTGGGTTATGATGTAATTCACAACTTTGGTCTTTTCTCCTTGAAATGTGGGTTGGGCTTGTATTCAAATAATATGGACAATACTTGTTGAATAACTTCCTTTGCTTCCATACTCTAGCCCTTGTCATATGGACAAGTCTTGACTTTATTTTCCAACTAATTGTTCATTCCTTTTAATATGTTACTGACTCTAGCAAGTTTTTTTGCCTTTTCATGCATTTCTTTAAAGGATTCTAAGAGAGAAATGTAAATCAAAGAATTGTTGGAAGAAGTAGAACTTACACTACTGGTGAAAGACTCTTGTCCAGCCACCAAAAACATATTGACTTCTTCTTCTTCCTCTGAGTTTTCAGTTGAAGATGTGTCATTATCATCCCAAGCAATATAGACTCTCTTTTTCTTACCTTTGTCGCTCTTCTTATCTTGATTCTTTGTCTTTTCTAGACAGTCCATTCTAACATGTCCCTATTTACTACATCCATAACATTTGTAATTAAAACAATTTGAATCAAATTCCTGGGCATACCTCTTTTGTTTAGGTTTATCTTTATTTCTTTTCTTGAGAAATCTACCAAACTTCTTAACAAGCAATCTAAGATTTTCAGTTTCATTATCTTCTTGATATTCTTCACCTTTCTCACTAACTTTGAGTTCTATACTGTTAAACTTTTTGTCTGAAATTTCTAGCTCATTGAATCTGTTAATTTCCATTTCATGCTCCCTGAGTTTTTCAAACAGTGAAGCAGTGGACATGGCGGATCAGTCCTTGGATTCTGAAATGGTCGTGACCTTAGGCTACAACAACTTGTCCAGACACTCCAAGACATTGATATTTAGTTCTTCTTTATCAAATACCTTTCTAAGACCCATCAAGTGATTGATAATGTGAGTGAATATTTTATGGACGTTAGTTATTCTCTCTCCTATTCGCTTATCAAAGTTTGTTTTTTATCCCTTTTAACATTAGTTGTGCCTTCATGAGTTACTTCTAATACTTCCCACATTTTCTTGGCCAATTTGCATTGGGACACCCTAAAAAATTCATCCATGTTAAGAGTAATGGTTATAATATTTTTTGGATTACAATCATACATAATCTTTTTCTTTTCATCATCACTTAATGCAAACCAATCTTTATCAGTAATAAATGGACCAATTTCAATAGCATTCCATATGTTTCTATCAATTGATTCAATAAAGATTTTCATTCTAATCTTCAAGAAAATGAGCAAAAATCCTTAAGAATAGTTTTCAAAGATTTCTAAAGTAAAAAACGTGTTTCTTTCTTGGGATAATTCTCAAAAGATTGCTTGATTGATTTCTCAAAAAGTATACCTTAAAATGAAAGTGAGAATTTGTTTACATAGAAAAATTATGGAGTATGTTGATACATTTAATCGGTTAATTTGTTATTTAATTGATTAAAATAACTAAAGTTAGCTTTCAGCGAATCAGGTTTCAGTTGATTTAACTAATAAAAAGTGATTTAATCGATTAAAATGGTTTTGTCAATTTTTTCAGAGATGTATTAACTGATAAAAATGTTATTTAATCGATTAAAAGGACTCTGTCCATTTTCCAAAAAAGTTTTAATTAATAACATCAGTCATGTATTAGTTAAAACTACAAATCAAGGTTTTCCAAAACTCAATCAAGAACATTTGAATGTATTAAAATCTTCCTTAATCGTTAAAACTCGTGAACCATAAAGTTCTTTGACTATTTAAGTAAATTTAACAAATTAATTCAAAAATATATTAGTTAAAAAACTTACTGAAAAATAAATTAACAGATTAAAACAATTTTTAAATGATTAAAAATTCTTGAGACACTTTTTCTTTTACCTTTTGAAAGAAGAAACTCATGCTTGAGTAACGGATAAGTGTTTATACCTATGATACTTGCAGACACACTATGGACTACGAGTAACAAATCATCTTTGTTTTGACTTCATCAAATCTTCCAAGTCTTCCAAGATATTTCTCATGATCTTCATCAAATGAGAGAGAAGATGGTGGATGCAGAGCTTGCCCAAAGAGAAGATGATGATTTGTTCTCGTCAGGCCTCTTATTTCTAGGGGACTAACTAGAGAAAATTATCAAGGAATTAATTACAATAAAATTAAATATTTTCTCAATTAAAAATTGCAAAACTAAATTATTGCTTTGCTACGAAAGGAGGTCTTGATTGTTGGCAATGAGAAAAAATCTTGGGACTAATTTGGGGAAAATAATTCACTTCTTTCCTAATTTGATTGGTTCAGCGCTGATTATAATTTAAGTCTTGATTTTGTTGGCCTTTAATTTAGCTAAATTGACTTTCCACAAAAGTTAATTTGATTTATTCAAATTTTCCATTTGTAATGCTCTGCAAGTGGACTGTACAATTAAACTTGGGCTTCTAAGAAGAGTGAATGTATGAATGCATGCTTTATTGCAAAATTTATGCAAAATGCAACAAATTTAGTAAAATTGAATTATGTTATGTTTTTATGAAAACATGTTAAATGTATCGTTTTAAAAGAAAATAATTAGCTTAGAAAATGCTCTTAGATCAATAAATAAAGAGTATAATGACATATATCACATGACTAGAAGGATTGACAAAGAAGAAGCTTCACAAAGGACCCTCCTATACTGGAGCATTGATTATTAAAACTTCTCTTTTATCCTTTAAGCATTGTAAAAATTATATAAAATTGTAAATCTTTCTTTTAATGTAAAATTAGGAGGGACACACTCACCTTAGACAAGCCACCATGAACCACACTCAAAGCCTTGGATGAGCCACCATGAACCTAGGTGCATATCACGCTAGAAGAGCCAAGGTTCAACACTTGGTTGTGACATAAGGGAAACTACACATAAATAAACTCTCAAATCAAGCTAAAATTAAGAGAGTTGGGTCTAAAAGGGGCAACATCTACAAAGAAGAAGAGACAAGGATCAAGTCTTGACCACAACAAAAAGAAATCCTTATTTCTCTTCACAAATTTGACCAAAGCATATATGGGATTTTCAAACTTCAACTCTTGGTTGCAACAAAGAAAAACTCTCTCCCTTAAAAACATTTAAAATAAAATAAAATTATGGAAGGTGGGGCTTGAAGCCAGGTATAGAGTGGAGTGGCACATAGCATGCACATAGTGATATTTAGTCTCACATCCCTTGGGCTAGTAAGTAAGGATAGGAGAAACATCTATAAATTGAGCCCTCATGTTTTGTCACTTTTGATTGCAATGAGTATTAAGTTTGTACTTGCTTTTAAAGCTTCTCCCCTTACTTGTTGTCTTTAAGTCTTTAAAATTGGGAGTATTTTTTTCCTACCCTTCCTACAAGAAACCTTCCTTGAGGTATTTGTTGAAACATACAAGGACTTGATATTGAACTTACATGGGCATGAAGCTTGTTGATTTTGATGATGATTCAAGAACAAAGAACTTAGAGAGTTGAAGACTTATATTCTTGTGTAATAACTCTGTTTTGATGAGTTTGAGTCTGTAATATTAGAGTCTAAGATAGCCAGTACATAGTCTACTCTTTAGAAGCTTCAAAAACTCATTTTTATAAAAAAATCATGGGTCTAATCGATTAAAAGGCCAAATAATCGATTATTACAGAGAGAAAAATCATTTTCTATATCAGCTCTCTGTAATAATCGATTAACAGGGCAAATAATCGATTAAAACAGTGCGTTGTGGGTTCCCTGTTGATTTTGGCTCTGTAATAATCGATTAACACTTGAGATAATCGATTATTTCAGTCAGATTTGCATTTTGAACTTCAAATTAAACCAATTTTCGAAAACCCTAGTCCCAATACACCAAGTTTCGAAAATCCCCAATTCCCAAACCCTAATTCATCTACTTAAGGTTCTCTAAGGCTCTCAGAAAATTGAACAACCTTTTTCAAACAAAAGTTAAGAGCTGTGATTTCCGGAGAACTGTTTGTTGGAGGAAAAAGGGGCTTTTGGAACCTGGTGTGGGCTAGAAGCGATAAGAATCACTAAGTGGAGTTCTTGGTGGATTGTGTGTTGTGCCGTCTCTAGGGAAAATTGTTCTTCATCTCTTGTGTGACTCAATAGAGGTGTTTTCGTTACTCTATCTTTTCCATTGTTATCTGTTTGTAAAAACTTGATTATAGTGACAGCATTAATCCTCTGTTTGAGTGATTAGCAACTGGACGTAGGGTCTTTTGATCCGAACCAATATAAATCTTCTGTGTAAGACTCTATCCTTATCCTATTTATGTTTACACAGCATTTTAATCGGTAAAATTTGGGGAAAATTTTTAAAACCTAAGTTTTTTTAAGAAACCAATTCACCCCCCTCTTGGTTTTTGTCCGTTCATGAAAACATTCCGCTGCGCGATTCTACCAAGTGATATCAGAACTTGCTTTGATAGTCATTCAAATTTTTCAAAAATGGCCAGACAAAATCAAACTTTTGCCGAGGGTGCTTCTATCAACAAACCCCCTCTTTTTGCGGGTCAAAATTATCCTTTCTGGAAAGTTAGAATGCAAATCTTTCTAGAGTTTGTTGATAGAGGTTTTTGGGATGCTATTTTAAACGATCCCTATATTCCTAAAATTTCTGAAAACGGAGTAGACGTTCCTAAACCATTTTCTAGATGGACAGCGAAGGAAAATATTATTTCATCTGCTTTAACCCTTGATGAGTTTTATAGGATCTCCATTTGTAAAAGTGCTCAAGAGATGTGGGAAATGTTAAGAGTGACCCACGAAGGTACCGACGATGTTAAGAGAGCACAGAAAAATTCTCTAATCCAAGAATATGAGATGTTCTGAATGCAACAAGGCGAAACGATATTTGACGTTCAAAAGCGTTTCACACACATTGTGCACCATCTCACCAGGTTAGGTAAAAATTTTGACGTTGATGAATTAAATGTTAAAATCTTGAAATCTTTGGATAGGAAATGGCAACCTAAGGTGATGGCCATCTCGGAGTCACAAAACCTTGCCACAATGTTTATGGCGGCGCTCTTTGGAAAGTTGAGAGAGCATGAGCTTGAGCTAGGAAGGCTAAATGAGGAAGGACAATATCAAAAGAGGAACTTAGCCTTCAAAATTGAAATTTCCAAAGGTAAGAGTGAAAAGGAAGAAGAAGACTCGGAGAATGAAGAAGAAGAATTGAGTCTTATGATAAAGAAGTTTACAAAATTCATGAAAGCCAAAGGAAGGCATCCATTTAAAGGTAAGGGAAAGGTAAGAGAAAATACTTCCGTAAATATCAAATGTTATGGTTGTGGTGAAACAGGACATGTGAAGACCAAATGTCCAAACAAGAAAAATGAAGAAAACAAAGGCAAAAAGTTCTTCAAAAGGAAAGTCTACATCGCTTGGGACAATAGTGATTCAAGTTCAGAATCAAGTGACTCAGAAATCGAAGCCAATATTTGCTTAATGGAAAATGACAATATATCTTCCGATTTTGGGGTAAGTGATTCCAACTCATCTTCAAGTGATGATGAAAATAGTTTTGATGAACTGCAAAATGCATATAATGAATTGTTTAGTGTCTTTAAGGACTTGGAAAATGAATACAAAGCTGTGAAAAAGAGTTTAAGTAGATCCAAAAAGGAGGTAGAGTCCTTAAAAACGAAAATTGCATGTTTAGAGGAAAAGGAAACCATAGAAACGAAAATTGTATGTATAGATGAAAAGGATAATAAGAATATAGCATGTGCATCTTGTAAAGAGTATGAATATGACATTGATATACTTAATCATTTGCTCGATAAAGCCGAGAAGGAATTAAGTAATAATAATAAAGATAAAGTTGTTATTGCTCAAAATAGGGTAAACCATCATGTTCCTTTGAAAAAGCCTAAAATGAAAAATAAAAGAGTATGGGTTGGAAAAGGAACTAGAGCATCTATTGTTAGAAATGCATCATATTCAAAAGCTACATCTAAAGCATGTTTTTATTGTATGAAACATGATCACACTTCAAATAGATGTAAAATCAAACATTTTGGTGTTCCTAAAGGAAAATATATTTGGGTTCCTTTAGTTAAATAAATTGTTTGTCTCTAACCCCAAGGACCCAAAAGTTATGGGGACCTAAGTTTACTATGTTCTTGTTTTGTAGGAAACCTCCAAATCAAAGAAGTCTATGTGGTATCTTGATAGTGGATGCTCTAAACATATGACCGGAGACAAAACGAAATTTGTGAGTTTCAAAGCTAAAGAACAAGGATATGTAACTTATGGGGACAACAACAAAGGAAAGATTCTTGGAATTGGAAATATAGGTGGTGCAAACACTTTGGAGATTAAGGATGTGCTTCTTGTTGATGGGCTAAAGCATAATCTCCTTAGCATAAGTCAACTATGTGACAAAGGATTTAAGGTAATCTTTGAAAGTAAGTTTTGTACCATACATTTGATAGATTCCGAAAATGTAGCATTGAAAGGCATTAGGCATAATAACATATACTTGATTGATTTGGATTGTATGCATGATACTAGTATAACATGCTTAGTTGCTAAGGAAGAAAACCCATGGTTATGGCATAAGAGAGCAGCTCATATAAATATGCATCATTTAAACAAATTGATATCAAAAGATTTAGTTGTTGGTTTGCCTAAGTTAAAATTTGAAAAAGATAGGTTATGTGATGCATGTCAAAAAGGTAAACAAGTAAAATCATCATTTAAATCAAAGAACATTATTTCCACATCAAAACCTTTAGAATTATTACATTTAGACTTATTTGGTCCTTCTAGGATAAAAATCTTTGGTGGAAATTATTATGGTCTTGTGATTGTTGATGACTTTTCTAGATATACTTGGACATTTTTCTTGACAATGAAAAGTGAAGCTTTTAAGGTCTTTAGGAAGTTTGCAAAGCAAATTCAAAAATTAAAGTTTTAAGAAGTGACCATGGTGGTGAGTTTCAAAATGAAAGGTTTGAAAATTATTGTGAGGAAAATGGAATATTACATAATTTTTTGGCTCCTAGGACTCCCCAACAAAATGGTGTAGTTGAAAGGAAAAATAGGTCACTAGAGGAACTTGCTACAACAATGCTAAATGAATCAAATGTTCCTAAATATTTTTGGGCTGATGCAGTAAGTATTGCATGTTATGTTTTGAATAGAATGTTCATTAGGCCAATTATAAAATCAACTCCCTATGAATTGTTAAATGGTAGAAAGCCTAATGTTGCTCATTTGAAAATATTTTCATGTAAGTGCTTTGTGTTAAATAATGGAAAGCACAACTTAGGAAAATTTGCCTCAAAAGCCGATGAGGGCATTTTCTTAGGTTATTCATTAACTAGAAAAGCTTATAGAGTGTTTAATAGAAGAACCTTAAATGTTGAAGAATCTATACACGTTACTTTTGATGAAATTGTAGACCTTGGGGGAAATCCTCTTGAGTTAAATAAAGAACTTGCAGGTGATGATGAGTATATAAGAGAGGCTCTTGAAGAATTGTATTTGGAAGAGAATGAGCCTTCTCAACCAACAAAATTAGCAAAAGAATGGCAATCACCAAGAGGACTCTCAATGGACAATATTATTGGTGATATCTCAAAAGGGGTAAGAACTAGAAACATGACTAATTTCTGCATGTTTGTAGCTTTTGTGTCATAGATAGAACCCAAAAATGTTGAGGAAGCGCTTAAAGATGACCAATGGTGCATAGCTATGCAAGAGGAACTCAATCAATTTGAAAGGAATCAAGTCTGGGAATTAATTCCAAGAGAAGAATCACATCAAGTAATTGGAACTAAATGGGTATTTAGAAACAAACTTGATGAAGATGGAAATATAACAAAGAATAAAGCCAGACTTGTTGGCAAAGGTTACTGTCAGGAGGAATGTATTGATTATGATGAAACTTATGCTCCTATTGCCTGGTTAGAGGCTATACACCTACTTCTTGCTTATGCATCATTGATGAAATTTAAATTATATCAAATGGATGTTAAAAGTGAATTTTTGAATGGGTTTATTAAAGAAGAAGTTTATGTGGAGCAACCCCCTGGATTTGAATATTTTAGTTATCCTAATCATATTTTTAAATTGAAGAAAGCATTATATGGTTTGAAACAAGCTCCTAGGTCTTGGTATGAAAGACTAAGTAGTTTTCTAACTTCAAATGATTTTTCTAGAGGAAAAATTGATTCTACTTTGTTTATAAAGAAAGTAAAAGAACATATCTTATTGGTTCAAGTATATGTTGATGATATCATTTTTGGATCAACTGATAATTCTTTGTGTGTAGAATTTGCTAAGATAATGCAGGGAGAATTTGAAATGTCTATGATGGGAGAATTAACGTTCTTCCTTGGACTTCAAATCAAGCAACTTAAAGATGGCATTTTTGTCTCTCAAACCAAATACTACAAAGAGATTCTCAAAAAGTTTGGAATTGACACTTCAAAGGAAGCTAACACACCCATGGGAACTTCATGCTATTTAGACAAGGATAAATCAGGTTTGGAAATTAATCAATCCATGTACAGAGGTATGATAGGCTCACTGTTATACTTAACTGCAAGTAGACCTGATATTATGCATTTTGTGTGTGTGTGTGCTAGATTTCAGGCATGTCCAAAAGAATCTCACCTAATTGCAGTAAAACGTATTTTAAAATATTTAAAAGGAACTACTGGTTTTGGTTTATGGTGTCCATCTGAAGCTTGTACTAGTTTAATAGGTTATTCTGATGCTGACTATGGTGGATGCAAAATAGATAGAAAAAGTACTAGTGGGACATGTCATTTGTTAGGATCATCTTTAGTATCTTAGCATTCTAAGAAACAGGCATGTATTGCTTTATCCACCACTGAAGCTGAATATATTGCAGCTGGTAATTGTTGTGCTCAAATTTTATGGATGAAACAACAACTAGAAGATTATAGTATATTTCTAAATGATATTCCTTTGATGTGTGATAATACAAGTGCAATCAATCTTACTAAGAATCCAGTAATGCACTCTAGACCTACATATATAGAAATTAGACATCATTTCTTGAGAGATCATATAAGTAAAGGAAACTGTAAAATTGAGTATGTTGATATAAAGCATCAATTAGCGGATATTTTTACTAAGCCTCCTCCCAAGGATAGATTCTATGATCTTAGAAGAGACTTAGGGATATTAGAAATAGCTTAAAATCTGCCTAATTAAACAGTTTTTGGATGGTTGTAATGTTAATAATCAATTATTTAGGGTGTTAATAGATTATCATGTGTCTAAACCTCAAAAATTTGATGAACTCTCTGGAATAATCATTTATTTGAAGTCATAATCGATTATTTGCACCTAAGATGTCCAAAACATGAATTTACTCACTGGATTAATCGATTATTTCGTCCAATAATAGATTAAATACAGCTTTAATCAATTACAGCTTGATTTAATCGATTAAATGGGTTTGTTACTGGTTTAATTGATTATTTCAAGAGTTAATTGATTAAACCTGATTGTTTTAGTTTTCTAGCCATTGACAACGGCTCTTTTGGCCCCCATACACTCTCAAATGACCGTTGGAGATGTTTGTTATAAATAGGAAACCTCCATTTCACTTCTCCACACATCAAACTCTTGAATCCAAGCTTTCTAGCATCATTCAAGCATTCTTGCCTTCTTCTAACATCACTTATCTTCCCAAACTCTCTTGTTATTCCTCTAAACTCTACAATGACCTCATCTTCTCGTGCTAAAATTCCCACCAATAGAAGATCTGCACCTGCATCTCATCCCCGTCCTAATTCTGTCGAAGGATGGATCTTTGATGCTGAGGGCCGACAGGAATTTATGACTTTTTGGAAGGAACGAGGTATTATCACTCCCAAATTCCTTATTGGTGACCAATTCATTAGTAGGGGATTTAATTTCCTAATCTTCTTGAAATTCAAGGAGTTCTCCCTTTTATCCAAATGCAAGGTACATACTATCCTGACTTAGTTAGGGTATTTTACTCTCGCTTTAAATTTAGAGATCAAGTAGCTATCTCTCGTATTAAGGGAGTATCCATTATTCTTGATGACGATATTTGGGAAATCGTGGCACATTTTCCTATAAGAGATGATGTTATTAACTTTTTTGGTGAGTTAGATGACTTTGACAGGATCATGGCTTACCGTTCTTTTCTTCAAAACCCTTCCATGGAGATTGGGCGTCTCCTTCTACCTGGACCATTGAGGAAGGAGGAACGCCTGCTCTTGCATTTACTCGTCTGAATCCTATGTCCCCGGGCAACCAATCATGCCCAATGCTCTTCAATAGATCTTCGCATTATTCATGCAATAATGAATAATGAGCCAATAGATTGGGGCAGCCTCGTCACAATGACTATGTTGAAGGCCAAATGTCATCCTACCTTCAAAATTCCATATGCCCTCCTTATCTCTCGCATTCTTGAATACATAGGAGTGAATGTCGAAGGGGAACAAACAGTTCGAACGACAAACTTAAACCGCATGCTGGACAACACATTAACCCAACTCCAAATGGTGCGTGTAAATAATACTTATGTTCACAAGGATGATGTTCCAAACATAGATGCAGACGATGAAGATTCTAACGAAGATATGCCTCCTGCTGCTGAGTTTTCCTCTGATCAGATTCAAAGTGCTGGAACTTCTTCTGCTCATCCTGAAACCCATCAATCTGTGGAAGACATGTTATCTGATATGAACCAGAGGATGCAGGCATTCTTCACTCTCTCTGGAGTACGGCATGAGGAAATCATTCGTCATATCTCTGACGTAGATGATAAAGTGTGTCACTTAGAGAATACATTTGATGCTCACTTTCATAGCGATAGTGAAGAATTTTAATATTGTTTTCATTTCTTGTGTTGTAAATTACTTTCACTTATAAAATAAAATTTGTATTATTTTATTGCTTTGTTTGAGGGGGAGTTATTTCCAAGTTATGCATATTTTTGAGGGGGAGCTCTTAATTTTTTATCATAATCAAAATAGGGGGAGAAATATATTTAAAGCCTCTTATGATTGAATTTAAATATTATCTGGTATGTTTAATGTTTTTGTTAGTATGACAGATAAAACAGGTTATTACAAGGCTTTAAAAGAAAATTTTGATCATCATCAAAAAGGGGGAGATTGTTGAAACATACAAGGACTTGATGTTGAACTTACATGGACATGAAGCTTGTTGATTTTGATGATCATTCAAGAACAAAGAACTTAGAGAGTTGAAGACTTATATTCTTGTGTAATAACTCTGTTTTGATGAGTTTGATTCTGTAATATTAGAGTCTAAGATAGCCAGTACATAGTCTACTCTTTAGAAGCTTCAAAAACTCATTTTTATCAAAAACTCACGGGCTTAATCGATTAAAAGGCCAAATAATCGATTATTACAGAGAGAAAAACCATTTTTTGTATCAACTCTCTGTAATAATCGATTAACACTCCTGTTAATCGATTAACAGGCCTATTAATCGATTAATAGGGCAAATAATCGATTAAAACAGTGTGTTGTGGGTTCCTGTTGATTTTGGCTCTGTAATAATCGATTAACACTTGAGATAATCGATTATTTCAGTCAGATTTGCATTTTGAACTTTAAATTAAACCTATTTTCGAAAACCCTAGTCCCAATACACCAAGTTTTGAAAATCCCCAATTCCCAAACCCTAATTCATCTACTTAAGGTTCTCTAAGGCTCTCAGAAAATTGAACAACCTTTTTCAAACAAAAGTTAAGAGTTGTGATTGCCAGAGAATTGTTTGTTGGAGGAAAAATGGGCTTTTGGAACATGGTGTGGGCTAGAAGTGATAAGAATCACTAAGTGGAGTTCTTGGTGGAATGTGTGTTGTGCCGTCTCTAGGGAAAGTTGTTTTTCATCTCTTGTGTGACTCAAGAGAGACGTTTTCGTTACTCTATCTTTTCCATTGTTATCTGTTTGTAAAAACTTGATGATAGTGACAGCGTTAATCCTCTGTTTGAGTGATTAGCAACTGGACGTAGGGTCTTTTGATCTGAACCAGTATAAATCTTCTGTGTAAGACTCTATCCTTATCCTATTTACGTTTACACAGCATTTTAATCGGTAAAATTTGGGGAAAATTTTTAAAACCTAATTTTTGTTAAGAAACCAATTCACTCCCCCTCTTGGTTTTTGTCCGTTCACGCAAACATTCCGCTGCGCGATTCTAACAGTATTAGTACCAAGTTTTTTTGAAGAACTTAGGAAATATTTTTAACCTTTTTTAGGTGTTCATGGTGTAGGTGGAGAGTGCTTCCATCAAATTGGGTGAAGGAGAACCTTGCTTCCATCAAGTTATGTATATGTAGAGAAGTAAGACCAATATCCTAGAAAAGGATAAAACTTCCATCAAATTGGGTGGAGGAGAACCTTGCTTCCATTAAGTTATCTATATGTAGAGAAGTAAGACCAATATCCTAGAAAAGGATAAAACTAGGGAGGAAAGAAGGCAAGCAACACAAAAAGAAGTCTACAAGTTATTAGAAGTCGGATTCATTTGAGAGGTTCACTATATCACATGGCTGATAAATGTTGCATTAGTAAAGAAACCAAACGACAAGTGACACATGTGCATAGATTATACCATCTAAGCAAAGAATACCCTAAAGATGCATAACCATTAGCAAGCATTGACCAATTGGTACACAGTGCAACAAGTCCTAAGATCCTTAGTTTTTGGATCCATACCTAGGTTATCACTAGATATGATTACATCCAAGAGACAAAGAGAAGATAATCTTTATGGTAGATTCAACTATCTGCTATTTTGAAGCCATGTCGTCTGGATTGAAGAACACTGGACCAACTTATCAACATCTCATGGATGTCGCCGCCGTCAAAAGAGGCAGTCGGAGTGACGTGATGGTTTCGTTCGACTCGCGTTTTTAAAAGTGTGGTTCAATGCCTTTAGGTTGTCTGATAATCGGGCTGGACCTAAGGGCGAGTGTTGTCGCCGTCAAAAGAGGCGGTCGGAGTGACGCGATGGTTCTGACTTTCCATTTGTCGCATTTAATATGGGTGGAGTTACAACGCCTTTAGGTTTTCCGATAACCGGGCTGAACCTAAAAGGGAGCTTTTAGATCGTCCGATAATCGGGCTGACCTAAGAGCAAGATTGAGAGGGTTCTTATGGAATTGCCACTGATGTTTTTACCAGAAACATCGAAAAAGAAAAGCAAAAGGCGTTGGTTTTTTAAGAAAAACCAACTTTGGTCGTTAAAACCAGAGTTGGGTAAGGGAGTTAGTTACGTGTAAGGAAGGTATTAGCTCCCCTACGACGCCCCTTTTGGGTTCCCTATGATGGGCCAGTTATTTTATAAATAAACTTTTGAAATAACGCTTTTACCCTTTTATTTGCGGAATAAAAAAAATGATGACTACATGGCCCTAATTAGTGCATATACAAATAATAAAGCGATAAAAGAGAGAGAGGGAGAATGAAGAAACCTCTGAAGCAAGCTTTGATTAATTCTCGTAAAAAAAATAGGGTACGTTTTTGCAGCCCTTCGCTCTATAATGCCGCTTTTTTGTTATAAAAACTCTCTTAAAACACACAGAAATTCCGAAAATGCTTCGGAGGGGCTCTAAAAGAGGAATTCTAAGAAAATGTAGAAGGAAGAATGGAAAAATTGTGTGAAATGAAGGGGAGAGCGCCCCTTATTTATAGGGATTCGCGCCTGTCAAGTCGAGACGGTCGTGTCGCCATTCGGGACGGCCGTCTCGACTTTGACAAATGGCGAGATCGTCGTCTCGTTTGGCAAGATGGCGGTATCGACTTGCCAAAGGACGAGAGGGTCGTCTTGCCAAACAGGAGGGTAGTCTCGCCAATGGCAAGTGGTGAGACGGCCGTCTTGCCAAATGAGACGGCGGTCTCGACTTGCCATTCAGCGAGACAGCGGTCCCGAAAAGCGAGACGGCGGTCTCGACCCCAGAAGGTGGGAATCCTTATTTTTTGTACAGAAAAACCTTCCTACTCTAATATGGGGCCTAATAGTCTCTCCTAATGGCTTTTTAGGCTTTTTCCATCTTCGAAAAGGAGATCTTCTGCTCTTTATTTTGAGGTCGGGCAAGATTTGGGGTCTACAGCTGCCCCCCCCCCTTCACCTGACTAGCCGACTGTTGGCCTATTGTGTCAATAAGATCAGCTGGATGGTGAAGGAGTTAACCCTCTTGCCCGGTTGTCCTTCGGATGCTCCATCTTGCGGTGGCTGATCCTCTGGGAAAAAGTGTATGCCTCCGGGATGCTCCTTCTTGCGGTAGCTGACCCCTTCGATTGATGAGTACGAACCCCCATCTGGTTTGACGAGTATGAACCCCCGTCTGGTAAGCCCCCTTTTGTAAGGCCTGATGAGTACACACCCCCATCTAGTGTTTGACGAGTATGAACCCCCGTCTGGTAAGCCCCCTTTTGCAAGGCCTGATGAGTACACACCCTCATCTGGTGTTGAGTCCACTTTGTAAGACTGGTGGTGGTGGCGGCTTACTACTCTAGCTCATGCGCCGAGTGAGAAACCTTAGGATGCTCCTTTGATGCGGTAGTTGACCCCTTGGTTAATGAGTACGAACCCTCATCAAGTTAGGTGCCTCAAGATGCTCCTTCGATACGGTAGTTGACCCTTTGGCTGTGGTGGCGGCTTACTGATTCTGATCATGCGCCACTGCTGAGATGCGTTCTCTTGCTTTTTGATATTTGTTTTTGACTTTTCTAGAGTAGTCATCTGGTTTTTGCCAAGGATTATTTCGACTCTTCCGGTGGTCATCCAGTTTGTTGGTTGTCAGGTAGTCTTTGTCTTGCTCTTTCGATATATCGAGGTGTTTGTGAGTGCTTCCCGTTTTCAAATGCAAGCACAGAGCTAATTTCCTTACATGAATGCTCCTTTTGTTTTTGTTATTTGCTTGAAGCAGTTTTTTCATTTTTTTTTTGACAAAGTCGTTTTTGTGCAACTATTTGCGTGAATGCCTTAAATGCAATTTTTTAGTTGAGGCATCTAGAAAGCGACTGATATTATTTTTGTTGTTCTCCCGTGGTTACTCTTATGAAATTTTATTTTTGTTTTAGCCCTATCTTTTGCCTAGACCGCCCTTTGCGGGTTTTCGACCTAGCAGGCTGCCTTAATTTTTGCCTAGGGTATCTTAGCGGGATTTTTCCTTTTTATGAAGGCCTTAACTTTTGCCTAGACCGCCCTTTGCAGATTTTTGATCTAGCAGACTGCCCTAATTTTTGCCTAAGAATGTCCTAGCAGGCGATGTTTATTTTGATTTTTTTTCTTTTTCTTTTCTTGTGCTTTCTTGTATTGGCTTTTTATGCATGTTTCATTAATACAGAGGCATTTTCATGATTTGGTCAAGAGAAGAGAAGACAATTTTTATTGATATAAACAGATGGTTTATTTTTAAACGAGGATTTATAAAGGAATTTATAAGCAGAGCTGGTCAAGGTTGGCTAAACTGTATAGGATATAACAATCATGCCCCTGATTTCTGTTTTCCTATTTTTCCTTGTTGCTTCAGTTGAGATGCTCGAGCTCGGAGTGAAGATCATGTGAAGTCTGCTTGCTTCTGGGAAGGTATTACCTTAGTCGCCTTGCAGTTTTCGGCTAAGGTAATAATTTCTCTCCCTTTTTTTTTTGTTTTTTTTTTACCTCTAATTTTTTCCTAGGACGTATCCTAGCGAGGAATATGAACCCTATCTTTTGCCCAGGATGCTCTTTACAGGTTTTCATCCTGAAGGGTCGTGAGCAATGTCTTCAAGCGTAGTATTTCTTTACCACATCCACTACAAGAAAATCGCGTATTACCGACGGATATTTACCGACGGATTTGTATCCGTCGGTAAAATAATAATTAGTTACCGACGGATATATCCGTCGATAAATCCGTCGGTAATTGACAGATGAATTTACCGACGGATATATCCGTCAGTAAATCCGTCGATAAATTAATAATTAATTACATGACAGATATATCCGTCTGGTAAATTCATCTGTAAATTACCGACGGATATTTCCGTCGGTAAATTATCAATTAGTAAATATTCAACTAATTAAAAAATTAAATATTTTTTATTTAATAATTTCATTTAATCATAATTAGATTAATTTATAATAATTTCTTAAATTAAATAATTTTAAAAAATAAATATTTAATTATATATAAATATATAAAAATATATAAAAACATATAAAAATATTTAATTGTATATAAATATATAAATATATAAATATATATATATATATATATATATATATATATATATATATATATATATATATATATATATAAATATATAAATATATAAATATATAAATATATAAATATATAAATATATAAATATATAAATATATAAATATATAAATATATAAATATATAAATATATAAATATATAAATATATAAATATATAAATATATAAATATATAAATATATAAATATATAAATATATAAATATATAAATATATAAATATATAAATATATAAATATATAAATATATAAATATATAAATATATAAATATATAAATATATAAATATATAAATATATTTGTATATAAATATATTAATATATTTGTATATAAATATAATTTATTTGTAAATTATTATTGAAAAATTCTAGTAGCTTAGTGGTTGGAGTATCAGCCTCTAACTCTAAGGGACTCGGGTTCGAATCTCGTCAATGACAATTCTCTTAATATGATAATAATTGAAGCCTATAAAAATGTAATAAGAAAAAATAATTAATAATAAATAATAAAAATATAAAGGGAAGGAGTATTCTATAAAATAAATAATCTATATAAGTAAAATATTTAATAAATAATAAAAATATTACCGACATGATTCCTGTCCGTCGGTAATTTCGTCAAACATTTAGCGATGGATATATCCGTCGGTAATTACCAGACAACCAAATTTAATATTTACCGACAACCAAATTTCGACGGATTTTTGGCCGTGAAAAATCTGTCGGTAAATGGATATTACCGACGGATTTTTGTTATTACCGACGGATTTTGACCGTCGGTAATATCAAAATTTCTTGTAGTGATCTGAGTTGACTGGATGTCGAAGCTCTTCTCCGTCCATGTTGGTGAGGATAAGGGCTCCTCCTGAGAAGGCTTGCTTGACCACAAAGGGTCCTTCATAGTTCGCTGCCCATTTTCCAATTTTATCCTTCTGTGCTGGAAGCAATTTCTTTATTACCAAATCCCCTTCTTGGAAAGTGTGGGGATTGATTTTCTTATCGTAGGCTTTCTTGATCTTCTTTTGATAAACTTGCCCCCGATATATGGCGTCCAACCGTTTTTCTTCAATTAGGTTAAGCTGGTTATATCGATTCTGGACCCATTCTGCCTCTGTTAGCTTCACTTCCATAACAACTCGCAGGGAGGGTATTTCGACTTCTACTGGTAGTATGGCCTCCATGTCATATACGAGGGAAAACGGAGTGGCTCCTATGGAGGTTCGTACAGAAGTTCGGTATCCGTGCAAGGCAAAGGGTAACATTTTGTGCCAATCTTTGATTTTACTACCATCTTCTGGATGATTTTCTTGATGTTCTTATTTGCTACCTCTACTGCACCGTTCATCTTAGGTCGGTATGGAGAGGAATTGTGGTGCTGAATTTTGAAATCTTGACATAATTCCTCCATCATCTTATTATTGAGGTTGGTCCCATTATCAGTAATGAGCCGATGAGGGATACCATACCGACATAGTATATTCTTTTTTATGAAGGTGATCACCACTTTTCTGGTCACGTGTGCGTATGATGCTGCCTCAACCCATTTGGTGAAGTAGTCAATGGCCACCAAGATAAAACGATGACCATTAGACGCTTTGGGCTCGATGGGTCCGATGACGTCCATGCCCCACATAGAGAATGGCCATGGTGTAGCCAAGGTGCTGAGAGGTGCAGGTGGAACGTGAATATTATCGACATAGATTTGGCATTTGTGACATTTTTTAGCATGTTGGTGACAGTCGGCCTCCATTGTGGACCAGAAATACCCTGCCCTTAAGATTTTCTTTGCCATGACATGCCCAGGTGCGTGGGTCCCAAAAGCTCCTTTGTGAATTTCTTTTATCAAGGTTTGGGCTTCCTTATGATCCACACACCTTAATAGAGTGGAATTGAAGCTCTTTTTATAGAGGGTTTCTTTAATCAACGTGAACCCTACTGCCCTCTTACGAATGGTCTGTTTATCATTATCATTGATTCCTTCGGGGTATTCGCCCTTCATGAGGTATTGCGTGATGTCGTCATACCAGGGGTTTTGATCGTGCTCGCCATTTACTGTCATGCAAAAAGCTTGTTTGTCATGCAGCTTGATTTGAATGGTTGGCATCTCATGCTCTCGATCTAAAGAGAACATGGATGATAGAGTAGCAAGGGCGTCAACAAATTGATTGTCCTCCCGAGGAACATACTTGAAGGTGACACTTTCTAGCCTTGAAACTAAATCACGGATGTGCTCTAGATATGGGATTAATTTAGAGTTTCGGGTTTCCCACTCTCCTTTAAGTTGATAGATGACAAGGGATGAATCGCCGAAGACTTTGAGCTTGGTAACCCCATGATCTAGAGCTGCTTGGATTCCTAGTGCGCACGCTTCGTATTCGGCCATGTTATTAGTACAATCAAAATTCAACCTGGTCGTTACGGGGATATATTTCTTTTCAGGGGATATCAAAAGAACTCCCATCCCGTGTCCAAGCATGTTTAAGGCTCCGTCGAAAAACATGGTCCATGCCTCTTCTTTGGTCTCTTCGTGTTCAATGTGCATGATATGTTCATCGGGAAAGTCGTTCTGTAGGGACTGATACTCGTTTGTTGTTCCATGGGCTAGATAGTCTGCTAGGGGGCTACCTTTAATAGCTTTATGGGTGACATGAACGATGTCGAACTCTGAGAGGAGCACTTGTCACCTAGCTATTCTTCCGGTCAGAATAGGCTTCTCGAAGAGGTACTTGATTGGGTCCATTTTGGAGACCAACCATGTTGTGTGTCAAGCCATGTATTGTCGGAGACGCTGAGTGACCCACACCAATGTGCAATAGGTTTTTTCAAATGGTGTATAACGGGTCTCATAATCTAGGAATTTTTTGCTGAGATAATAGATGGCTCGCTCCTTCTTCCCGGTTTCATCTTGTTGACCGAGCACACATCCCATGGATTCTTCGAGTATTGACAGATATAAGATCAGAGGTCTTCCTTCAACGGGTGGTACCAATACTGGTGGATTGGTTAAGCATATTTTGATTTTATCGAACGCTTGTTGGCATTCTTCATTCCACATCGTTGGTTGATTTTTACGCAACAGTTTAAAGATAGGTATGCATTTATCCATTAACTGTGTGATGAAATGGGCAATATAGTTGATTCGGCCCAGAAATCCTCTGACCTCCTTTTCCGTGCTTGGTGTAGGCATCTCCAAAATCGACTTGGTTTTATCAGGGTCTACCTCGATTCCTTTTTTGTTGACGATGAACCCCAAGAGTTTGCCTGACCGTACTCCGAAGGTACATTTTGCTGGGATCAGTTTGAGTTGGTACCTCCGAAGCCGATTGAACAGCTTCTTGAGATATTGGACATGGTCCATCTCGTTTCTGGACTTAGCGATCATATCATCCACGTATACTTCTATTTCCTTGTGGATCATGTCGTGGAATAGTGTGACCATAGCCCTTTGATAGGTAGCCCCTGCATTCTTGAGTCCGAAAGGCATTACTTGATAGCAGAAGGTACCCCATGGTGTGATGAAAGAGGTTTTTTCTCTGTCCTCGATGACCAATTTAATTTGATTGTACCCTGCATACCCGTCCATGAAGGAATAAAGTGTGTTGGTAGCGGTATGGTCTACTAGTGTATCTATATGTGACAGGGGAAAGTCGTCCTTTGGACTTGCTCGATTGAGGTCCCTATAATCCACGCATACCCTAACCTTATCGTTCTTCTTGATAACGGGCACTATGTTGGCCAACCATTCTAGGTATTTGGACACTATTAGGAAATTGGCGTCTAGTTGTCTTTGTACCTCTTCCTTAATCATCAAGGACCAATCTGGTTTGATTTTCTGAGCTTTTGTTTTACAGGTCGGAATCCTTTTATTAATGGCAATCGATGTTCTACAATGCTTGTATCAAGCCCAGGCATATCATGATAGGACCAAGCGAACACATCCATATATTCCTTTAAAAGCTGCATCAATCCCTCTCTTACGCTACTATCTATTTGGGTGTCGATATTTATTTTTTTCTCATCATCCCTTTCTCCCAAATTGAAAGTTTCCATTTCTTCTTGATGCGATTGTATAATGCGTGCTTCTTTTTCCAACATTCTTTGCATGTTCGGGGAAATGGTCCCCTGCTCACTGTCGGACTCGACCCATTCGCCTTCGGCTTCCGGGGTCCACAGAGATTCATCAATCACAGACATGATGTGTTTTAGGTTCTGTTTTAGTCATAGATTTTATTATTCAATTATTTCTGAAAGAATAATAAATAGAAGAGGGAAAAGAATGAAAGAAATGAATATGACAAGAAAATGCCTCATGTATTAAGAAAAATGAAAGCGTATTTACATGCCCTTTTAGTCAAAAGTTCCCGCGGCCACGGGCGGGGACCGCGGGAAATACAAGAGAAAGCCTAAAAATAAAAAATAAACCTAAGGGCTAATCCTCCCAATCCTTTCCCCCTATTACTCTAGTTTTGACAGAGGTTTGGCATCCACGTCGGAGGTGGAAGCGTCAAAAGTTATCCACCCGGCATCAATTAACTCTTGGACCTTATATTTTAAGGTCAAGCAATTATCCGTTGAATGCCCAGGTGCATCCGAGTGGTAACTACATTTCTCGTTAGGCTTGTACCACTCGGGGTAAGGAGGCTCCATTTTCTTAGGAGGAACACGCACCAAAAGGTTGGCCTCCAGCAATTGGGGTAACAGCTTCCCATATGAGGTTGAGATAGGGATGAATTTCCTCTCCCTTCTTCGTGGTTGCCGATCTATTTGCGGGGTGGAAGAAGGAGTCACGAAATTAATGGCATGTACAACCTCTTCTTTCTTTTTAAAGGGCTTCTTGAATGAGACATTGGAAGAGGAAGATCGCGCTATCTTCCTGCTTCTTAGCCCTTGCTCCACCCTCTCCCTGATGGTGACCGTGTCTAAAAAAAGGTTGGACATACTTGCTATTGCCTTGTCATAGTAAGGTCCAGTCAGTGAGTCGATGAACATGGCCACCGTCTCTTCATCTGTTAGTGGGGGCTCTATCTGGGTAGCCAACTCCCTCCAACATTGGCCATACGCCTTGAAAGGTTCGTTGTTCTTTTTGTTTAAAGCTCTAAGATCTGACCTATCACGGGTCAGATCGATATTGTAACGATAACGACGAAGGAAGGCATCAGCCAGCTGTTTCCAATTTTGGACCTACCCTCTTTCAACCTGCATATACTAGTTGAGAGTTGAGTCAGCTAAACTCTCCTGGAAACAGTGAATCAGGGGTTTCGTTCTCAGCGTGCACAGCCATCTTACGACAGTACATCGTAAGATGGTTCTTGAGGCAGGTCAGCACAGAGCATACTTTAGGAAGTCCGGGACCTTGAATTTTGGAGGGAAATGGATATTCTTTACTAGGCACATATCCGCTACCTCTTTGATGTCAAAATTGTGCCCCTCCACCGCCTTCAATCTCTCCTCTAGGGCGGAGATTCGTTGTTTGGACACTTCTGGGATGTGGATGTGCATTGCCTCGGATTGGGGAGGTGCCTTTTGATCGAAGAGGAACTCCTCTTCTTCTTCTTCTTCGTGGCGAGAGGCGTGCTCAGCTTGGGTCTCACTTTTATTTTGGCCTTGGCGCATAGCCTCCATCAATTGTGCCATTTCTCCCGGAGGGTGTTAACCTCTGCGGTGAGCTTGCCAGTTTGTTCTTTCAAATTTTCCATGGCCTTGGCTTTTTGTGCGCGGGTTCGGATGGGGAGAGGACCAGCCACTTTCTAGAATTCCCAAAAGAAGTTTATTAATGAATGTTGAGTGTGGGACTAGTATCTTTCAAGACAATGATTTAGGTATTATCCTTTAAGCTTACGCTTTGTGGAGTACCCTACCCACTTCGGTGTAATGGTTCCTTCCTTGTCGTGGTTTTTGACAAGTATAACGAAGATCACCACATACCTTAGTACATTTTGTAAGAATTAATGGTTGAGTTCAAGAGGGGGGGCGTGAATTGAACTTATGAAATCTTTTTCGAAAAACACTCTTTCTTCTGGAAGAAAGGTTAATCTTTATCCAATCTTTTATTAGGCAGATTTGGTTGTAAACAAAGCAAGAATATAAGCAAGAATTGAAAAGAGATGAAAGCAGAAATTCAACACAAGAGTTTATACTCGTTCACTCTTTCCCAGAGCTACATCCAGTTCTTGACAAATCTGCCAAGTTCCACTAATTCCAAGTGAAAATACAAACCAGTAGATATACACCAATCTACCTCAAGAACTATCTTACAACACCACAAGATAGACTCTTGAATTAACCACCCAATAACCAAACCCAGTTACTGTAACCAGTGCAGATTCAAAACCCAATCTACACAATTAACCTTTGTACAAGTATATGAAAAGAATAAACCTGGACTGCAACTTTAACAATATAAAAGTCCAAAAGCAATTTCCCCAACTCAGAACTTTCTCTCTTGATGATCTTTCAACAATCTTGATCTAAACGCCTTATGATATGAAAAAGTTTTATGAATGAACAGAGAAAGGCACGAATATGAGAGCTCTAAGATTGCTTTCAAAATGTTTTTCAAAATTGTTATTCTAACAGAGAAATCAAAACTGTATTTATAGAGTAAAAGAGAGAAACTGATAGATTCAATCAATTTAAAATGACTTGGAGTAGTAGATGACCGATCAGAATAGCTTTATGACCGATCAGAACCAGATATGATCGATCATAATTGAATTGTGATCGATCAGAATATTTTTCAATCGATTAAAATGACGTTTCAATCGATTGATTTCATTTAAAACTAATTCAATCGGTTGTTTCGAGTTTTCAATGGATTGAAACAGTTAGAAGAAAAATGGTAGCTCTCTGTTTCAACAGATTAAAATATATTTCAACAGATTGAAATCCTGTGATACTTTAGAATAAAAAATAACATCTCTCTTTTTCAACAAATTGAACTTGATTTCAACAGATTAAAATTGTGAAACCTTTAATATGGAAAAATCATTAAGAACATTTTAACCTGTTGATTCTGCGATTCAATCAATTAAAATTTTGACAACATATGAACATTTCCTATTTTAAGTGATTTTAACAAATTGAAACTTCTTTTTGACAGATTGAAAAACTCAGTTTGTTCTTTTAATGCTTAAAGGTTGGTTTTTCATGCAGTAAAATAAGTTCAATGAGATGCATCATTTAAAGGCGCTTATCACAAGATCTATTGATCAATCAAGAGATTAAATTCTAAACCTATAACCTATTCACCTACACACCCACAAACTAAACTCTATAAACTCTATATGTCTTCATCAAATCCAACAAGTGCTTCAATCTCCCCCTATTTGATGGAGACAAATAACCACTGCACCTGCATGAATAATAATAGAACAGAGACATATATGATTTTGTGATGTGTGTGTAGTGTCAGTTATAAGCAAATACTTCTCCCCCTATTTGACTTCATCAAAAAGTGTTTTAATTACAGTCCATAAGTACCATGTAGGTACCCAAAAAAAGACAAACACAAGAAACAAGTGAACGAAAACATTTAAAAGGAAATTTCACTCATCACCATCCCAGGGACCTTGATTGAATTGAAGGTCACCAATTCTGTTGAAGATATCCTCCAGTTGATTGTCAATGTGTTGAAATCTGGCAATGGAGTCCTCATACTGTCGATGCTGGCGAGCTTGCAGAGCAAATGTCATCTCCATGTGTCTCCTTTGATTTGTTTGTATTTCATTCATCTGACGCAGCATAGTCTGTTCAAATTGTGAAAGAGGCGTGCCCCGGTCAAGTTGTGCAATATAAGGAATCACTTCTAATGGAGACTGCTCTTCCATGACATCTTCCATAGGGTCTGTTTGTCTTGCTTCAGCAGCACTCGGAGCACCAGTATTCTCATCTTCTTCTTCTTCTTCATCTTCGACTTCTTCTTCTCTCCCAGCTTCTTCTTTTGAAATCCACTCACCATCAATCTTGATGAATCCCATTTTATGAAGGATGGAGTTGTTAACCTCATTTGTGGGGCGAATGATTTCAGCCAATTCTCCTTCCAAGTCAATACCAAAATGAGTTAGAAATTTAGAAATTAGGATTGCATAAGGATACCTAAAATCACTTAGCCTTTTTGCTTTGATCATATGGTCCTTGATGACAAACACCCAGTTTACTCTGATTCTGTGATGGATACAGTACATCAGCACCAAATCACCTTCATTTAGTACTGCATGATTGCACCCCCTGGGAGTAAGCTGCCAGGCCACTATGAATGCAAGAATTATTTCTTCAAGATTTAATTTTCCAGTGTTGAAGGAACTCACAGAGTCACGCTTATTTCTCATACATGAGTGAAAGTATTGGACTTTGTTGAATTCTTCTACATCAGAGGTATACCCTTTCATGACTTTCACTCCTTCATCCTTGAGTCCAGCAACATTTTTCCAGACAGTGGGAGTAACCTCTATTTCCACTCCTTTAACTTGAGTTTTGAGTGTAGAACCTTCAAATGACAGATTAGTAAAGAAAACTTTGATAAGGTCAGGATAGATTCTACCATTGAGCTCAAGGAACTTCTGAACTTTCTGGTGTTGCAGCAGCTTTCGAACACCTCTGAACCCTTTAACATCCAACCACGAGAATTTTAGAACTTTGGGAATCTTAATCTGTTTCCTGCTCATTTCGTGAATGAATAAGTCCATCTTTTCTTGGTTCCCATTGAAACAGGTTTCAATGCGCCCTCCTCCTGATGTTTCTTGCACAGCAGCTGAGGATTCTCCTTTGCTGAACTTCTTCCTCCCAGACTTGGTATGCTTGAACATGTTGTTTGAGAGATAAACCAGATACAGAGAAGAGAAAAGAAGAGAGTACAAGATTTTTGAATCGCTATTGCATGTTAAAAGGAATGAGAGAAACCTGACCCTTCATCTACTTTGAATAGTCAATTTTGTCTTTTTGTGAATTACTGCAGTTCTGCTCCATGCGTCAGAGATGGTAAAGGCAGAGAGAGAGAAAGAGAGAGTTGTTACTGCTACACTCGATTACCTTCACATCTGATTTCCAATCACAGTCTTTCAGTTTTTATTGGATAACTATTAAAGAGAGTAGCTGAAGTTGGATCCAGTTGCACAGGCACACAACTCAATCTGCAGTAAGTGATTAGAGGCAACGCATACACTACTAACCCTAAAAAAAATTAACCAATTGATTTTCCAAAAAATCAATTGATTTTCATTTACTGATATAGATGCAGATCACCACAAGTAAAATAAATAGATTGAATCGAAGATTTAATCGATTGATTTGTAAAAAAAAAGAACCTGCAGAGCTACAGAGTTATTGAAATAAATCGATTAAAAAAAATTTTTAATTGATTAAACTAGTAATACATCATGAACAGAGATGGAGAATCAGGAAATCAACAGATTATTTCGCAATTTCAATCGATTAAAACACAAAATTTCAAAATTTTCAGTCAATTTAATCGATTGAACACGTTTCAATCTGTTAAAAAGCACAGTATCATAATAAAGAATCAAATATTCAATACTAGATATATCCAGAATTCCTAATTCAGTTCTAAGCATATTAAGTCTATCTCTAGGGAGTGGTTTGGTGAACAAGTCAGCTAATTGTTTCTCAGTTTCAATGAATAAAATTTCACAATCACCCCTAGATACATGTTCTCTAATAAAGTGATGTCTAATTTCAATATGCTTAGTTCTAGAGTGTTGAATAGGATTCTTAGTTAGATTAATTGCACTAGTATTATCACAAACCAGAGGTACCATGTTGAGAAATACTCCATAATCTTTCAATTGTTGTTTAAGGTAGATACTTTGAGCACTACAACTCCCAGCTGCTATGTATTCAGCTTCAGCAGTTGAAAGAGCTACACATGCTTGTTTTTTGCTGTGCCATGATATGAGACTGCTTCCCAGTAAATGACATGTACCAGAGGTACTTTTCCTATCCACTCTACATCCTGCAAAGTCAGAATCAGAAAATCCAACAAGTTTAAGAGATGCACCTTCAAGATACCATAGTCCAACATTAATGGTTCCTTTAAGGTACTTGAGAATCTTTTTAGCAGCGGTGAGATGAGATTCCTTTGGATTTTCCTGAAATCTAGGACAAAGGTAAACACTGAACATAATGTCAGGCCTACTAGCAGTCAGATATAGAAGAGATCCAATCAAACCTCTATATTTAGTTTGATCAACTGATTTCCCTTTTTCATCTAAATCTAGACAGCAGTTAGTAGACATGGGTGTGGAGGATTCTTTGCAATTATGCATATCGAATTTCTTCAACAACTCATTACAGTATTTAGATTGATTTAGGAAAATACCATTCCTTAATTGCTTAACCTGGAGACCAAGGAAGAAATTCAATTCTCCCATCATAGACATCTCAAATTCAATTTGCATTTCCTTAACAAATTTATTACACAAGACATTATTAGTAGAACCAAAAATGATATCATCAACATAAACCTGCACCAGAATAATGTCAGATCCAGATTTCTTAATGAATAAGGTTTTGTCAACTTCACCTCGTTTGTAGCCTTGATCAATTAAGAAATTACTTAACCTCTCATACCATTGTCTAGGAGCTTGTTTTAATCCATAAAAAGCCTTTTTCAACTTGTAGACATGGTCAGGATGCTTGTGATTTTCAAAACCAGGAGGCTGAGCAACATAGACTTCTTCATTAATGAGTCCATTTAGAAAGGCACTCTTGACATCCATTTGAAGTAATCTGAAACCACTAATACAAGCATAAGCTAATAACAGTCTAACAGCTTCAAGTCTAGCTACTGGTGCAAAGGTTTCATCAAAATCAATTCCTTCCTGTTGATTATATCCTTTGGCTACCAACCTAGCTTTATTTCTAGTAATAATGTCGTGTTCATCTAATTTGTTTTTGAATACACACTTAGTACCAATTACATTGATATCTTTGGATTTAGGAACTAATTCCCACACATTATTCTTTCAAACTGATTAAGCTTATCATGCATGGCACTAACCCAATATTCATCATTTAATGCATCCTTAACAGTTTTAGGTTGAATTTGTGAAATGAATGCCATATGATTGCAGAATTGATTAAGAGAATTCCTAGTGGATACTCCCTTATTGATCTGTCCAATGACATTGTCTAGAGAAAGATCTCTTGGAACAATCCATTCTTTAGGAAGCTCATCCAAGATATCTTCTTCTTGTTCTTCAGCAATTCTTTCTGGTGGATCAGCTTTTGTAGGATCAACTGACTGATCACCTTCTTCGACAATATGCTGATCTAAACCACTGGGATGTTTTAACTAATAAGAATTATCAGTTAAATCGTCATCATCTGCAGTACCTATTGTTTTATTCTGCAACACTCGAGGAGACTCATTAAAAACAACATGTACTGATTCTTCAACAATTTTTAGTCTTAAATTATAGACTCTATATGCATGACTGTTAAAAGAATAGCCAAGAAGGATCCCTTTATCAGATTTTTCATCAAACTTGCCAATATTTTCTTTCCCATTGTTTAACACAAAACATGTACATCTAAAAACCCTGAAATAGTTTATGTTGGTTTTTCTTCCTTTGTAAAGTTCATATGGGGTTTTCTTAAGAATGGGTCTAATCAAAACTCTATTCAAAACATGACAAGCTGTGTTTATAGCATCTGCCCAAAAGTATTTAGGTAAGGCATTTTCACAAAGCATTGTTCTAGCCAGTTCCACAAGGGATCTGTTCTTTCTTTCCACAGCACCATTCTGTTGAGAAGTTCTTGGAGCAGAAAAGTTGTGCTTTATGCCATACTTTTCACAGAATAATTCAAACTTTTCATTTACAAATTCTCCACCATTGTCACTTTGAATAGAAGTAATGACATAACCTTTCTCATTATGTAGAACCTTGGCAAGATTTTTAATAGATTTGAAAGAATCAGATTTGGCTTTTAGAAATATAGTCCAAGTAAATCTGGAAAAATCATCAACAATTACCATGATATAGAGATTACCACCTAGGCTTTTATTTCTTGAAGGACCAACCAAATCCATGTGAAGCAGTTCCAAAGGTCTAGAAGTAGAAACAATGTTTTTGTTTGAAAAGGATTTTCTAGTTTGTTTACCTTTTAAACAAGCTTCACATGATTTTGTCTTTCAGAATTTGAAGCTTAGGTAGCCCGGAGACTAAATCTTTAGAAATCAGTTTGTCGAGATGATTAAGATGAATATGTGCAAGCCTTCTATGCCATAACCAAGATTCTTCTTCTTTAGTAAGAAGACAGCTTTGAGATGAGATAGAATGCTTGATATCTAGCATGTAAATGTTATTTAATCTCTTACCTACCAACATTACCGTGTCAGATTTTGGCTCACAGATTAGGCAGATTTCTGGTTTGAAGATAACCTTGTGACCTAGATCACATAATTGACTTATACTGATTAAGTTGTGCTTGAGACCTTCAACAAGAAAAACATTGTGAATAGTCACGGTTTCACCATCTCCTATATCTCCAGAACCTAAGATTCTTCCCTTGTTGTTGTCTCCATATGTCACGTGTCCTCCATTCTTCAATCTCAGTTTCTGGAATTTGGAAATATCACATGTCATATGCCTTGAGCATCCGCTGTCCAAGTACCAAAGTGATTCTTGTTGTTGTTCCTGAAAAATCAAACATCAAGTATTTGGTACCCTTAATTACTTTGGGTCCTTAGTGGTCAAATTTTCTGTTTAACATATTTTGGAACCCATCTCATTTTACCCTGTGGCACAAAGTGTTTTCTAATATGATAGAATTTTACAGTATGTCCTTTTTTCATACAATAATGACAAGATGAGAAAGGAGATGCTGTTGATTTTTTAAAAGAAACGAAATTCAAATATCATTTGGTTTTAACCCCAACCTTAGGTTTGTACCCAATTCCAGTATGATCAAAAACACAGTTTTGGGACCCAAGAAGTGTATCTAAATTTTCTTTACCTTGAGTAAACTTAGGCAGAGTTTTAATCAAATACTCAACCTTATTCTGCAGAGAGATACACTTTTCACAATTGTTGTTAGCAGCAGCATTACCAGCAGATGAATTATTGTAGATTATTTCAAGATGTTCCATATCTGTCTTGCTTTCTAGTAACTCTTCTTCTAGAACTTTAACCCTATTTTCTAACCAGTTATTTAGTCCTTTTAACCGATTATTTGTATGAGATAAATTCCTAGCTTCATTATGCATTTCATTGAAAGCAGTTAGTAATGTGCTGTAATTCATTTCATTTTCTGTGGGGGTTGAACTTACATGAGATGAAGAGGATTCACGACCGACCATTAAGCATAGATTCACTTCTTCACCTTCGAATACGGAACTAGAGGATGAATCATTGTCTTGCCAAGTTATGTAGGTCTTTTTCCCTTTGTACTTTAACTCTTTCTTGTTTTGATTCTTGGATTTTTCTGGACATTCACTCCTTATGTGTCCCCGCTTACCACAAGAATAACAAGTAAAAGTATTTTGATTAGATTCAGTTCTTTTATCGAGTGTACCTTTTAACCTAGCCAGTTTTGTTCTTCCTTCTAAGAAATTTCCCAAACTTCTTAACCAACAGAGTCAGATTCTCAGATTCATCTTCTTCAGAATTACTACTTTCTTCAATTGTCTTGAGAACAATGTTTTTGCTTTTCTTTTCTGCATTTTCTTGTTCTTTAAACCTATTGATCTCCAACTCGTGTTCCCTTAGCTTACCAAACAATGATGCAGTAGTCATCTCAGTTAAGTCTCTTGATTCTGATATAGCTGTCACCTTTGGTTGCCAAGTTCTAACTAGACATTTTAGAATCTTGATGTTTAACTCTTCCTTGTCAAATGTCTTGCCTAATCCAATTAGATGATTGACTATATGCATAAATCTTTTCTGCACATCTGCAATGGTTTCACCTTGCTGCATTTTGAACAATTCATAGTCTCTAATTAATTCATGCTTTCTTGCCCTTTTCACATCAGAGGTACCCTCATGAGTGACCTCTAGAATCTCCCACATTTCTTTGGCAGAGGCACATTGAGAAACCCTGAAAAAATCATCAAGATTTAAGGCAGAGGTAATAATGTTCTTAGCAGTATAATCATATTGAACTTTCCTATTTTCTGCATCAGTTAATTCAGCCCAGTCTTTTTCAACAATTTTACCATCTACTGTATGAGTTGGTTTGAAAGGCCCATTAACAATTGTATCCCAAATACCCCTATCAAGAGATTCAATAAAGATTTTCATTCTAACCTTCCAAAAAGAATAATTCACACCAGCAAATAGAGGAGGCCTATTGATGGAGGCTCCTTCCGAAAAAGTCATCTTTCCCTCAGCCATTTAAACCTTTCTTGGACCGAATTCTTGAGTAACTTACAAGAACCAGCTCTGGTACCAACTGTAAGAATTAATGGTTGAGTTCAAGAGGGGGGGTGAATTGAACTTATGAAATATTTTTCAAAAAACACTCTTTCTTCTGGAAGAATGGTTAATCTTTATCCAATCTTTTATTAGGCAGATTTGGTTTTAAACAAATCAAGAATATAAGCAAGAATTGAAAAGAGATGAAAGCAGAAATTCAACACAAGAGTTTATACTCGTTCACTCTTTCCCAGAGCTACATCCAGTTCTTGACAAATCTGCCAAGTTCCACTAATTCCAAGTGAAAATACAAACCAGTAGATATACACCAATCTACCCCAAGAACTATCTTACAACACCACAAGATAGACTCTTGAATTAACCACCCAGTAACCAAACCCAGTTACTGTAACCAGTGCAGATTCAAAACCCAATCTACACAATTAACCTTTGTACAAGTATATGAAAAGAATAAACCTGGACTGCAGCTTTAACAATATAAAAGTCCAAAAGCAATTTCCCCAACTCAGAACTTTCTCTCTTGATGATTTTGCAACAATCTTGATCTAAACGCCTTATGATATGAAAAAGTTTTATGAATGCACAAAGAAAGGCACGAATATGAGAGCTCTAATATTGCTTTCAAAATGTTTTTCAAAATTGTTATTCCAACAGAGAAATCAAAATTGTATGTATAGAGTAAAAGAGAGAAACTGATAGATTCAATCAATTTAAAATGACTTGGAGTAGCAGATGACCGATCAGAATAGCTTTATGACCGATCAGAACCAGATATGATCGATCAGAATTGAGTTGTGATCGATCAGAATCAGATATGATTGATCAAAATTGAGTTGTGATTGATCATAATATTTTTCAATCGATTAAAATGACGTTTCAATCGATTGATTTCATTTAAAACTAATTCAATAGGTTGTTTCGAGTTTTCAATGGATTGAAATAGTTAGAAGAAAAATGGTAGCTCTCTGTTTCAACAGATTAAAATATATTTCAACAGATTGAAATCCTATGATACTTTAGAATGAAAAACAACATCTCTCTGTTTCAACAAATTGAACTTGATTTCAACAGATTAAAATTGCGAAACCTTTAATATGGAAAAATCATTAAGAACATTTTAACCTGTTGATTCTGCGATTCAATCAATTAAAATTTTGACAACATATGAACATTTCCTATTTTAAGTGATTTTAACAGATTGAAACTTCTTTTTAACAGATTGAAAAACTCAGTTTGTTCTTTTAATGCTTAAAGGTTGGTTTTTCATGCAGTAAAATAAGTTCAATGAGATGCATCATTTAAAGGCGCTTATCACAAGATCTGTTGATCAATCAAGAGATTAAATTCTAAACTTATAACCTATTCACCTACACACCCACAAACTAAACTCTATAAACTCTATATGTCTTCATCAAATCCAACAAGTGCTTCACATTTGTCCTTCCTTATGGATGGTTACAAATGTGCTTAGGGCCTCTTTCATCTTTGTCTTAGAGTTGTCTAATGCCTCCTAGCATGGATGTGCTTTATGTATGAGAGATTTTGTTTAGATGATGCTAATGCATCCTTTCCTTTTATTTTTTCTCTTGGTTTTCTTCGCTCATGGTATGATGTGACATGAATGTTTTGACTTTGTCAAAAATCATTTTATTTATTTTTTTTTATTGGATTTATTTATGTATTTTATTTTTTTAGAGCCTTTTATCTCTTCTGTCAGACTGTGTGGCTACTTAGCTTACAAAGAACCTGAAATCAGGCTAGCTAAAAGGAAGATTGTCCGAGATAAAATGGTTTATTACGAAAGAATAATATTAGCGTCCCCTATCTCTTCTGTCGGACTGCATGGCTACTTAGCTTACAAAGAACCTGAAGCCAGGCTAGCTGAAAGGCAGACTGTCTGAGATAAGGGCTGTAGACCCCTAATTTTGCCCGGCCTCTTAATAAAGGCTAAAGAGACTTCCTATAACAAGATAAAGCTCGCCTGGCATCTCAATAAAATCCAAAGAAGACTTCCTATATGAAGATAAAGCTTCAACGGGCGTCTATCGGCATCAACTGACGTCCGAATAAAGAAAGGAAAGCTTCCCGGGGGTCCCAGAACACAAAAGCTGGCCAAAACAAGTTGAGACAGCCGTCCCAAATGTGAGACGGCTGTCCCAAGCTGCCCTGGCCAAGTGGGACGCCCGTCCCAAGTGAGACAGGCCGTCCCACTCTTCAAATGGTTGTCCCAAAGGTAAAAATTCAATTGAGATGGCCGTCCCAACCCAGACGGTCGTCCCAACCCAGACGATCGTCCCAAACTGCCAGGCTGCGAAAACTATAAATAGGAGGCTCATTTGCCACTTTTTCAGGCCCCAGACAACTCCAAGTACTTGTCTTCTCTCCCTACTTCAAATGAACTCTCTGATTGCCTTAATAAGGTAACAATCAGTTAAGGAATTGTATTCCAGCATTCGATTCTTCTGTAAAAATTTAGTCGAATCGATCTTGTATTCGGAGAGGAGAGTCTTTGTAGAGTGAGGGATTGCCAAAACGCATCCTTACGATCAAAGATTTGCAATACAAAGCTTGCTACGGAGGTTCTATTCACTTCTCTTCTCTTTTACTGCTTTATTTATTGCTTTATGTATGCAATATGAAATAAAGTCATGTAGATAGCCATTTTTAATATTATGCAATAAAATAGGGTAATCGCGTAATTTCTCGTAATCTTCACTTAAATGAATTAATCCGTCATAGGGAACCCGAAAGGGGCGTTGTGGGGTGCTAACACCTTCCCCACACATAACTAACTCCCTTACCTAACTCTAGTTATAATGGCCAAGTTTGGTTTTTATTAAAATCAACGCCTTTTTATCCTTTTCCAATGTTTACGGTCAAAACATTGGTGGCGACTCCATAAGAACCCCTTTTCGAAAACCTTGCTTTTATTAGAGGATAGTTCAGTTGTTGAGCACCTCGGAAGCAATGAACATAATTTTAACATAAAACGGGAGTCTTAACCATCTTTTCACGACCGCTCGCATAAACGTTTGAGATGTCCCTGGACGTCGGAACGGACGGCGGCGACAGATGGCGACTCCACTGGGGAAGCTAGAGAGTTGATCCCATTTAGTGACGGATAAATTCAAACTAAGTAAAGATTTGAAATTACGCCTTTACCCTTTTCCATATGTTTTATTGTATGGCTTTAATAATTGCTATATGATTATTTTCTGCAAATTGTTTGAAATATAAATTGCACACAAACACCGTTGCACACAACAGTCCCTCTATACTCGGGGGCAAGAGTGAATACCTATAGGGAGTGGGTGGCAGATACGACCAGCTTGTTGGCACACGGGGCTACAACCGTTGTCGAAAACCACCAACTCAAGGTGATAACTCTCTTCTTTTGGTCTAAGGATGTCGACACGGAGTTCCGTGCATGACCCGAGGACTGAGAGATTGAGAGGTCCCTATAATGGGGGCACCTTGGGGACCTTTGGCCTTGGTGAGAACAGTTTAGAACCACCTAAACCAAGCACGTTTCTGCAGGAAAACCCTACCTCGTGATTAAATAAGCGTGGCTCTGCTCGTGGATGTATGAATTGTGTGTGCATTCGTTTGCTGCATTTGTATTGATGCATTAACATAGGGTAATCATACAACAAACAAAATAGTGAAAACCCCTAAAAATCATAAAAGTGATAAGATAAACCAACTTTATCTCGGACGGTCTTTAGTTAAGCTAGCCTGGTTTCAGGTTCTTTGTAAGCTAAGTAGCCACGTTGACCGACAGAAGAGATAAAGGGTCATAAAAAAAATTAAAGTCATAAAAATGCCTTTTACAATAAAAAGATTCTTGATAAAAGTCTTATAATTCATACAAACTTTGTTCATAAAAATGTTAAGAGAAGAAAATAGGACTCTCTTCATCAAAATCTATAAACATCCATATAGATAGTTTTCTTTTTAAGAAAAACCAAGTACTATCATGTATCATATTAGGAATAAAACATGATAATACTTAGAAAAACAAACACTTACATGCATTTACAAGGACTCATCCTCATATCATGCATTTTCATTTCTTTTAGATAATGGAGGGATCCAGTAATAGACAGTTAAAGAAAGTGGAAATCCTTCTATGCCGTGTAGAGAATTTAAGGCAGTTGAGTACATATATGCCGCCGGAAGTCAGTGCTAACTTTGAGAAATCTTATGGAAGGATCCTTGACCTCCTAAAAGTCAGCATCGATCCAATCTTTGTTAGAGCATTGGTCCACTTCTGGAATCCCGATCTACACTGCTTTGAGTTTTTGCAGTTCGATTTAGTACCAACCTTAGAAGAATATGAACTCATGGTTAGATGGCCTCAGTCAGTCGGGGTCTATGTCTGCTCAGGAGTATATGTGGTCGTGAGTAAGGTTGCTACTATCATATGACTGCCTCCTCATCAATCCATCCTAGAGGGAAAAGGGAACATCCGAGGTTGGAAAATGTCCATAATAGAAGACCACTTAATCTCTTTGGCTGAAAAGAAAGATTGGTCTACCTTCAACAAAACTCTAGCATTGGCAATGTTCGGAATCATATTATTCCCATTTCATGTGAACGTTGTGGATCATGCTGCAATAGATGCATTCTTGGCCTGGGATGTATACTCTAAGAGTCCTATACCTGCAATTCTTGTTGATACCCTGCTTTCAATAGATTTTTGCTGACAGAAACAGGGTAAAACACTTAGATGTTGCACTTCATTACTATATGTATGGGGCGTCACTCACTTCTACGCTTCAAGCTACATAGGCATATTCCCTGATCCTTTAAGAAGTTTTGCAAAAATCCCTCTTCAGCACCGTCAAGCTTTAGAATGGAAAACCGAGTTAGAAAATTGGAACATAGAGCATGTATCATGGGTTTGCCCTTGGTTCCGACCCGGTTATATTCTTATACGATGCGAAGATTACCTGAGCATACCACTACTAGGCCTCAGGGGTTGTATAGCTTACTCTCCTAAGATAGCTATGAGACAACTCATGAGAACCCAGACTGTGCCAACTCAAGAAGAGCTCAGAGGGTTGAGTCTATGCCATTACTCCCATAGCTTTGAAGAAGTATCCGCTGTCCGGAAAGCATGGGAAAGACCAGCCTATATAGGGGATAAAGAACTTGGAAAGGTTCAGGTGTCTACGTCCCACGAATATGAAGAATGGAGGAAGAGTAGAAGGATCCCCCAACCATCTGCTACATTCACTACAACATTAGTCAATGAAGAGCTACAATTGTAGGTCAATGCCTTAAATAAAAGGGTAGAAGTCATGGAAGCTCAGCTAAGGGCCTTCAAAGAAAAAGAGCAAGAAGCAACCCTTACAATAGATGGTCTAAAAAGGCAATGTAAAAAGAAGGACCATGAAATAGAGCGCCTTAAGAATGATTGTGCTGATTATCAAGAAGAGACTAAACAAGCACTGAAAATTCCAAGGCTTGAACAAGATAGTCTATTCCGGGACATGAGTGACGAAATAGCACATCTTGAGAGTGCGCTTGCAGAACAGGCAAAAATGATCAAGTTAATACAAGATGACCTAGTAGAAACTCAGTCAGAAGCACAAAAGTGGTGGGAAACCGCTGAAAGATACAGAGAAGACCTAGAGGAGCTACATGATAAAGAAAAAGATGGATTAGCTCAGTATGGTCAATTACTTCGTGAAAGAGACCAAGTAATAGAAAGGTCTGACCAACAACATGCCTTGATCGTTCATCAAGAAGAAAAGATAAAAGAAGGTCGTCGATATAGTGAAGATATGAGCCAGGCGGTACATGAGCAAATCAAGACGCTCAGAAATCATGTGAGAACAGCTGAAGATGAATTACAAAGAAAGCCTAATTAACCTATAGGATTCTTCAAGCTTCTCCGTTTTTGTCAACACTTGCTTCAGAGCATTGTATAGAAGGATAAACACTTTCTAGTTGAAATAAAAAGATTTTTTTCCTTAAACTGTCTATTGCATTCATAAGTTGCATACATTCATACATCCCTCCTCATCTTAATAATAAAGATAATAAAATGGAAGGATTAATTGATGTGCTTTCCGCAAATCAGAATAAATGGAAAAGAAGCCTTTCGTCATCAAAATCTCTACAACGGTCGATAGACCCAAAGATGATAATAAAAAAACACCATTGGTCATTCCAATCGATAAAAGGGAAGAGGCAATAATGCCTTTACGTTTATTCATGCCTCGTCCTTTCCCTTATTCATCAAATAAAGTTGTACCTTGGAGATACTCAGAAGAATCACCAGTTAATCAAGAAATCTCCAACATAGCCGGTATTGGGGGCATGACGAGAAGCGAAAGAACATATTCCCCTAAGGAATTACAAGATAATATTCCTAAAGATAAGGCAAAAGATAAGGTCGAAGAGGAAAAAGAATCCAAGGAGGAGACAGATGAGTTACTCTAGTACATAAGACAAAGCGAGTACTCCATCATTGATCAACTCAATCGCACTCCTGCAAATATAACCTTGTTATCACTTATAATGAGTTCGGAACCGCATCGAAACGCACTATTAAAGGTTTTGAATGAATCATTCGTCCAGCATGCAATATCCCAGGACAAATTTGAAGGAATTATTGGTAACATTATAGCCAATGATCATCTTACCTTCACAAATGAAGAACTCCCTTTAGAAGGGTCAAATCACAACAGGCCCTTGCATATTTCTGTCAAATGCAAGGAATATCTCATTTCCAAAGTTCTGGTGGATAATGGGTCATCCTTAAACGTCATGCCTAAAGGCACACTTGACAAGATAACAGTGCAAGGAAATCACATGCGCCCGAGTAATACAATTATTCGAGCCTTTGATGGATCAAGACGTAAAGTAGTAGGAGAGATTAGTTTACCAATTCAAATTGGCCCTACTATCTTTAACATAGACTTCCACGTGATGGATATCACGCCGGCATATAGTTGTCTCCTTGGTAGACCTTGGATTCATAGCGCTAAGGCAATACCTTCAACGCTCCACCAGAAAGTCAAGTTTGTGACAAATGATAAACTTGTCACAGTTCAGGCTGAAGAAGATTTTCTAATCAGCAAACCGTCTGTCCAACCATATGTGGATGCGGCTGAAGAGGCTCTTGAAACATCTTTTCAAGCACTCGAAATTGCCAACATAGAAAGACTTCCCAGTAATACAAAGGTGGCCCATATGATGAAAAGATATGGATATCGCCCAGGACAGGGGCTCGGAAAGAATACTCAAGGAATAAAAGAGCCACCGGATTTCAAAGATAATCCTTTAAAATATGGTTTAGGGTACGACCCCACGAAAGATCAAACCATATGGAAAACAGGGAAGTCTTATCCCTCAAAGACGATATTCCGAAAAGGAGGGATATTAGCGCAAAGGGTAGCGTTAGTCATTAGGTGTCCTTCTTCCAATTCTAAGGGATGTAAACCTAGTGACTATTAGAGATCACTCCTCAGGGTATGCCCATCCCCCGAGCATTTCTAGGGCACACATTTCCCTGAAATTACAAAAGAATGCTATTTTTACTATCTGCTTCTTTTCTTGCTAAATATGTCTATACCCTATTTTTAATAAACAAGGTTTAGATAGACGTTTTGTTCCAAATGCGTCGTAACAATCAAAGCGTCATAAAGCAAAGTCAAATATGATTAATTAACTAGAAACACGAATAAAATTTATCTCAATAAAATCAAGTTTCGACAATGTTATGCAAAAAAAAAAAATATATATATATATATATATATATATATATATATATATACACAAAAAGGAGAGTCCGTCAAGGCCAAAGGCCAAGACAAGAAAATAAAAGGGCAAAATACCCGACATGAAACCCACAAAAGGGGGTTGCGCAAAAGATAGGGTAAACCCGGCAGGAGACCCGAACAATAATAAAGGGTAACCTGGGCAAAAATTAGGGTTATAAAAAGTTCGCTAGGTATTCCTAAAAAATAAATACAAAAAAAGGAAACCTAGACAAAGGTTAGGACATAAGCATAACATCCTAGGCTGAAAACCTGAAAGGGTGGGCTAGGAAAGCTAATCAATCACAAAAAGGCGCCACAAATCAGTAAAGTAAAGACGCCACATCATAAGAACGAAACGTTTACCTAAACTAGCCTAAACACAGACCAACCTTGGCTAGCCATTCTTACAAAAAACCTCTATTACAAAAAATATCCCTCTAAAACACAAGCCCTTGTAGTAAATCCTTTTCTTTCTCTTCTCTTGACCATTTCACTATAAAGCATTCAAGTAATATGGGGAATGTGGAAATATAGTGATCAATAGGAAGATTGAAATCCCTAAGGAAAGGAAGGGGGGCATTGATATGGCAGTTACCCTACGAACAAAAGATTGCTCTTCGGCTATAGCAAGAAAAGTCCAAGACGGCAAATCAGGTACAGCCAAGCTTGTTAATCAAGAAACATGACGACAGAAAGGTACAACACCAAGAATGCGCCCGAAATCAAAGCACATCAGTTAAAAATTTCAAAATATTAACTGAAATAGATCATAAGATGCATATCATGAAACATTACATGCATTAAAACATCAATGAATGGAGTCTTATCCTCCTTCTCAACAAAAAAACAAAAAATCAACTCAAAAAGCTTGAGACGGCCGTCTCAAAGTCGAGACGGCCGTCCCAAGATGCCACATTCAAATGAGACGTGCGTCTCAAGTGGGACGGCCGTCCCACTATTCAGTTGGTTGTCCACATAGAGAATTTTCAAGTGAGACGGTCGTCCCAACCCAGACGGCTGTCCCAAATCTCCTGGCGCCTCCTATATATGCTAGGCGCGGATCTTGGCTTTGGCACCCCATTCCAAGCATTCTATCTTGCTTCTCTTCCCTTTTTACACACTCCTAGCATCCTTAAGTGAATACTATATACAATGGAGCATGGAGAAGCCTCATCCAGAAGAAAACGCACTAGGACCTCTACTAGAGGAACTCCCGTCACTAACACTCTACTGGCAGAGCCACATCAACAGCGGCTAGCAAATGTCCAACAGTTCTCCTGGCACCCCATGCTGCGGTTGGATTTTGAAATCCTAGCTACATTTGACTGGGATCAAGACGTCAGAAGGTTCATCCACAACATAGGATGAGACTTTCTGCTCCGTGAGCCACCTACCCGGATCCACCGTACTGCTACGCTGGAATTCCTTGCTTCTGTCAGTCTGGCGGAAATGTCGTCCACATAATTTTAACATAAAACGCGAGTCTTAACCATCTTTTCGCGACCGCTCGCATAAACGTTCGAGATGTCCCTGGACGTCGGAACAGACGGCGGCGACAAGGGCGTTGATTAAAAAAAGACATTTTTTTGTTTTCATCTGTTGTTTGGTTATGCTATGCAATCAAATGTAACAAACAGATGCACACACAATTCACTCATCCGCGATCAGGCGAGAAGTCATTTTTAATCACGAGGTAGGGTTTTCCTGCAGAAAAGTGCATTGGCAAGGGTAGGTTCTAACTGTTCTTACCAAGGCTTAGGCCCCCAAGGTGCCCCCATTATAGGGTCCCCACTCTCCAGCCTTCCGACCATGCTTAGCACTAAGGCCATATTCAGTCATTATGCCAAAAGAGGAAGGTTATCTCACCTTGAGTGGTGGTTTCCGATCATACCGATGGGCACATGGCCCTGACTACGGCAAACCGTACCTGCCACGCACTCCCTATGGATTTCTCACTTGCCCCGGGTATAGAGGGAACTGTTGTGTGCAAAGGTTTGTATACATTTTGTATTTCAAACAATTGCGTAAAATAAACAAACAACAGTTATTAAAGCCAAGCAATTAAAGCATGTTATAATACAAGGTAGGGTAAAAGCGAAATTTCTAAGTTTATTTATTAAACTGGCCCATCACTAAATGGGATCAACTCTCTAGGCTTCCCCAGTGAAGTCGCCATTTGTCGTCGTCATCAAAAGAGGCAGTCGGAGCGACGCGATGGTTCCGACTTTCCATTTTTCGCGTTTAATATGAGTGGAGTTACAACGCCTTTATGTTGTCTGATAACCGGGCTGAACCTAAGGGTGAGGTTTTCAAAAGGGAGCTTTTAGATCGTCCGATAACCGGGCTGACCTAAGAGCAAGATTGAGAGGGTTCTTATGGAGTCGCCACTAATGTGTTTACCAGAAACATCGAAAAAGGAAAGAAAAAGGCGTTGGTTTTTTAAGAAAAACCAACTTTGGTAGTTAAAACCAGAGTTGGGTAAGGGAGTTAGTTACGTGTAAGGAAGGTATTAACTCCCCTACGACGCCCCTTTCGGGTTCCCTATGATGGGCCAGTTATTTTATAAATAAACTTTTGAAATAACGCACTTACCCTTTTAATTGCGGAATAAAAAAAATAATGACTACATGGCCCTAATTAGTGCATATACAAATAATAAAGCGATAAAAGAGAGAGAGGGAGAATGAAGAAACCTCCGAAGCAAGCTTTGATTAATTCTCGTAAAAAAAATAGGGTGCATTTTGGCAGTCCTTCTCTCTACAATGCCGCTTTTTCGCTATAAAAACTCTCTTAAAACGCTCAGAAACTTCGGAAATGCTTCGGAGGGGCTCTAAAAGAGGAATTTTATGAAAATGTAGAAGGAAGAATGGAAAAACTGTGTGAAATGAAGGGGAGAGCGCCCCCTATTTATAAGGATTCGTGCCTGTCAGGTCGAGACGGTCGTCTCGCCTGGCAAGGTCGAAACGACCGTCTCGCCATTCGGATGGTCGTCTCGACTTTGACAAATGGCCGTTTTGCCAAAGGACAAGAGGGTTGTTTCGCCAAACGAGAGGGCAGTCTCACCAATGGCAAGTGGCGAGACGGCAGTCTCGACTTGCCATTCAGCGAGACGGCGGTCCCAAAAAGCGAGACGGCGGTCTCGACCCCTGAAGGTGGGAATCCTTATTTTTTGTACAGAAAAACCTCCCTAATCTAATATGGGGCCTAATAGTCTCTCCTAATGGTTTTTTAGGCTTTGTCCATCTTCGAATAGGAGATCTTCTGCTCTTTATTTTGAGGTCGGGCAAGATTTGGGGTCTACAACGAGGTTTTCGAAAGGTTCAAGGAGTCGCCACCAATATTTTTACTAGAAACATTGGAAAAGGAAAAAAGAAGGCAGTGGTTTTTTAAAGAAAAACCAAATTTGGTCATTACAACTAGAGTTAGGTAAGGGAGTTAGTTACGTGTAGGGAAGGTATTAGCTTCCCTACGACGCCTCTTTCGGGTTCCCTATGATGGACCCTTTTTGATAAAGAAATAATAACTATCAAATTGCGCTCTTACCCTTATTTATTCATTGCGGAAATTAAGTTATTGACTACATGGCCCTAAATGACTAATGAACAATGATATTATCTAGAAACCAATAAAATAGAGAAGGGAGTATATAGGAACCTTCAAAGCAAGTTTTTATAGTATATTCTTGAAAGAGGGTGCTTTTTGGCAATCCCTACTCTCTACAATGATGATCGCTCTTTCTCACAGCACTCTAGAACACTATCTAAGAATTCTAAGAAACTCTGGAAATGTTTCAGAGGGGTCCTAGGAGAGTAATTCGAGAATATTACAGAAGGGAAAGTGGTAGAAAGAGTGAGAAAGTCTCCCCCTTTTATAAGAATTTGCACCTGTCGAGACCGCCGTCTCGCCAAACGGAACAGCAGTCTCGCCCTTAGCTAATGGCGAGACAACGGTCTCGCCAAACGAGATGGTGGTCTGGCCAAACAAGACGACGGTCTCGCCAAACGAGACAACGGTCTCGACCCTTTGGGTGGAATTTCTTTATTTTTTACGTATAAAAATCTTTCCTATTCTAGTATAGGATCTATTGATCAATTCTAGGGACATCTTCGAACGGAAGTTTTCTGCTCTTTATTTTGAGGTCGGGCAAGATTTGGGGTCTACAGCTGCCCCCCCCCCTTCACCTGACTAGCCGATTGTTGGCTCAACATGCAAAAAAGATCTGCTGGAGGGTGAAGGAGTTAACCCTCTTGCTCGATTGTCCTTCGATTGCTTTCCTGGTTGTGCTAGTCGACCTTCTGGATGCTAAATGTGATCCTCCGGGATGCTCCTTTGATGCAGTAGCTGACCCCTTCGGTTGATGAGTATGAACCTCCATCTGGTTTAAGCCACCTTTTGTAAGGCTTGATGAGTACGCACCCCCATCTGGTTTGACGAGTACACACCCCCATCCGGTTTAAGCGCCCTTTTGTAAGGCTTGATGAGTACGCAACTCCATCTGGTTTGACGAGTACGAACCCCCGTCTGGTTTAAGCCCCCTTTTGTAAGGCTTTATAAGAATGCACCCCCATCTGGTTTGACGAGTACGAACCCCCGTCTGGTTGTGAAGTCCACTTTGTAGGAGCGTTGCGACTTACTACTCTGGCTCATGCGCAATTCCTTGTGAGGAGTGTTTCTGCTTTTAACTTTTTGTAGTTGTCCGGTGTGTCGGGGATTCTTTGATTTTTGTTTTTTCCAATAGTCATCCAGCTTGTTGTCTGCTGGGGATTCTTTGTTTTGATCTTTTTTGTAGTGGTCATCCGACTTTGCCGGTTGTCGAGGATTTTTGGTGAACGCCTCTGAGTAGGCAGATGCTTCATCGGAAGTAAAGGCTCTCGGTTCGTGGAGCTTCATTTGGAGGCTTGCTTTTGAGTGCTTCGTGTTTTCAAATGCAAACATGGAGCTAGTCTCCTTATATGCATGAATTCTTTTCATTTTTGTTATTTATCTGAAGCGATTTTTTTATTTTTGTTTTTCGATTTTGACAAAGTCGTTTCGTGCGACTACTTGTGTGGATGCCTGGAATCTATTTTGATGCATCTAGAAAGTGACTAGCATTCTTCTGTTGATTACGCTGATGTGCTCTTCTTTTTATTAAGCCCTATCTTTTGCCTAGACCGTCCTTTTGGGGTTTTCGATCTAGCGGGCTGCCTTAATTTTTGCCTAGGATATCTTAGCGGGCTTTTCCCTTTTATGAGTGCCTTAACTTTTGCCTAAACCGCCCTTTGCAAGTTTTCGATCTAGCAGGCTGCCCTAATTTTTGCCTAAGAATCTCCTAGCAGGCATCATTTTTTATCTTTATTTTTCTTTTTCTTTTTCTTTCTTATGCTTTCTTGTATTGGTTCTTTATTGTAGACCCCAAATTTTGCCCTGCTCAAAATAAGAGCAGAAGACATCCTATTGGAAGATGGACGAAGCCTAAGAAGCCACTAAGAGAGATTACTAGGCCCCATGTTAGGATAGGAAGGATTTTCTGTATAAAAATAAGGATTTTCGCCTTCAGGGTTCGAGACCGCCGTCTCGCTTTTCAGGACTGCCATCTCACCATTACTGCAAGTCGAGACCACCGTCTCGTTTGGCGAGACGGCCGTCTCGCCACTTGCCAATGGTGAGACCCCCCTCCCATTTGGCAAGAAGGCCTTCTCGTCTCTGGAAAAGTCTATACCCCCGTCTCGCCACTTTTACAAGTCAAGACCGCCATCCCGAATGGCGAGACGGCCGTCTCGACCTTGTGAGATGAGACGGCCGTCTCAACCTGAGAGGCGCGAATCCTTATAAATAGTGAGTGCTCCCCCCCTCATTTCACACAGTTCTTCAACTTTCCCTTTTACACTTTCTTCAAATTCTCTTCCTAGAGCCCCTCCAAAGCATTTCCGGAGTTTCTGAGAGTTTTTGAGAGCTTTTTATAGCGTTTCGAGAGAGTTTTCGGCGTTGTAAGAGCGAAGGGCTGCCGAAACGCACCCTACTTTTCAAGAGTATTAATTAAAAAGCTTGCTTCAGAGGTTTTTTCACTCTCCCTCTCTTTTATTGTCTTTATTTTTATGATTAAATTGTATAATAGACATTAGGGTCATGTAGTCGTTACTTTAATTCCGTAAATAAAAGGGTAAAAGTGTCTTTTCAAAATTTTATTTATAAAATAGTTGGCCTATCATAGGGAACCCGAAAGGGGCGTTGTAAGGGAACTAACACTTCTCTTACACGTAACTAACTCCCTTACCTAACTCTGGTTTTAATGACCAAAGTTGGTTTTCGAAAACCAACACCTTTTTTACCCCTTTTTCGATGTTTCCGGTAAAAACATCGGTGGCGACTCCATAAGAACCCCTTTAAATTAGTTCTTGGGTTAGCCCGATTATCAGACAATCCAAGAACACCTTTTCGAAAACCTCGCCTCTAGGTTCAGCCCGGTTATCGGACAACCTAAAAGCATTGTAACATCACCCATAAAAACGCGAAAATTGGAAATTCGGAACCATCACGTCGCTCCGACCGCCTCTTTTTGACGGCAGCGACAGATGGCGACTCCACTGGGGAAGCCTAGAGAGTTGATCCCATTTAGTGATGGGCCAGCTTAATAAATAAACTAAGAAATTATGCTTTTACCCTACCTTGTATTATAACATGTTTAAATGCTTGCCTTTAATAATTATTGTTTGTTTATATTTACGCAATTGTTTGAAATACAAACTATACACAAACCTTTGCACACAACAGTTCCCTCTATACCCGGGGGCAAGTGAGAAATCCATAGGGAGTGGGTGGCAGGTACGGTTCGCTGTAGTGATGGCCTTGAGCCCACCAGTGTGATCGAAAACCACCACTCAAGGTGATAACTTTCCTCTTTTGGCACAAAGACTGACTATGGCCTTAGTGCTAAGCATGGTTGGAAGGCTGGAGAGTGGGGACCCTATAATGGGGGCACCTTGGGGGCCTTAGCCTTGGTGAGAACAGTTAGAACCTACCTTCGCCAATGCACTTTTCTGCAAGAAAACCCTACCTCGTGATTAAAACAACTTCTCGCCAGTTCACGGATGATTGAATTGTGTGCACATTTGTTTGTTGCATTTGATTGCATAGCATAACCAAACAACAGAAAAATCACAAAAAACATTTTTGGCAATAAACGCCCTTATCTCGGACAGTATGCCTTTTAGCTAGCCTGGTTTCAGGTTCTTTGTAAGCTAAGTAGCCACGCAGTCCGACAGAAGAGATAAGGGACGCTAAACATTATTCTTTCACATAAGCCATTTTTATCTCGGAGAGTCTACCTTTTAGCTAGCCTGGTTTCAAGTTCTTTGCAAGCTAAGTAAATCAAGTTCTTTGCACGCAGTCCGACAGAAGAGATAAAAGGCTCTAAAATAAAATCAAATAAAAACCCAAATCAAAAACAAATAAATGGGACCTTGTTCATAAATATTAAACTCATAAATCATTCATATAGGTAGTTTATTTTTTCAAAATAAAATACGCAAATACCATACATCATGTAGAAATAAAACATGATAAATAAGAGAAATAAACACTCACATTCATACCTACAATAACCATCATGTTCATAAAACATGCATTTTGGTTTTAGAAAATGGAGGGGATTAGTAGACAATTGAAGAAAGTGGACATTCCCTGATACCGTACTGAGAAGTTGGAACGGCTTTGCGCAATAATGCCATCAGAGGTCTGCTCTGACTTTGAAAATTCCTATGGACGAATCCTCGACCTGCTAAAGATCTATGTCGATCGTATTTTCATCAGGGTTCTAGTTCATTTCTGGAACTCCAGTTTGCGCTGCTTCGAATTTTCGCAGTTCGACATGGTGCCCACTTTGGAGGAGTACAAGATCATGCTAAAATGGCCCAAATCAGCTGGGGTCCATATTCGCCACAGGGCGTATACTCCTGCAGCATAAATCGCTGCCATCATCCAATTTCCTTTCCAGCAGACTACCCTGATAGAAAAAGGGAACATCTAGGGTTGGAAAGTCTCAATGTTAGAAGACCATCTGTCCTCTTTGGCTGAAAAGACAGAATGGGTCGCTTTTAACAAAACCCTGGCTTTGATCATATTTGGAACAATCTTGTTTCCCTTCCACATCGACATAGTGGACCAAGCCGTCATGGACGCCTTCTTCGCCTGGGACGTGAACTCGAAGAGTCCCTTGCCTACAATTCTTGCCGACACCTTGCTCTCGGTGGAATTTTGCCACCAGAAGCAAGGAAAAACACTCTGTTGTTGCTCTTCACTACTTTTTGTGTGGGGCATCACACATTTCTATGCCTCTGGTCACATGGGGATGTTCCCCGACCCTTTGAGGAGCTTCTCCAAAATCCCTCTCCACCGACGCCTAACTTCAAAATGGAAGGACGAGTTGGAACAATGGGGCGCCAACCATTTATCCTGGGTCTGCCCTTGGTTCTGACCCGGTGCAGTCCTCATCAGATGTGGAGATTATCCGAACGTACCATTGATAGGACTCAGGGGTTGCATAGCCTATTCACCTAGAGTAGCTATGAGACAACTCATGAGGACTCAAACTACAATATCCCGAGGGGAGCTCGGAGGACTGTGTTTCTTCGGAGACCCATGCACAATTTCTAACTCACTAGCCGTGAGAAGAGCATGGGAGAGACCAGTCTCTATGGGAGATAGAGAGTTAGGAAAAGCTCGAGCAGCTGCCTCCAGTGACTACGAGGAGTGGAGGAGGAAAAGAGGGATGTCTCGACCATCCACCTCACTCGCTACATGTGCCAATGGTGAAGAACTGCAAACTCAAGTCGGTGCCTTAACCCAAAGGATAGAAATCATGGGATCCCAGATGAGGGCCCTTGAAGAAAGAGAACAAGAATCTATCCTCACCATAGATGGTTTACAAAGGCAATGCAAGAAAAAGGATCATGAAATAGAGCGCCTCAAGGATCAGTGTGCTGACACTAATGAGCAAGCTATCCGAGCATCCAAAACTGCTAGAACCAGCTCAGATAGCCAACTTCAAGAAATAACCGCCAAATCAGCACGCCTTGAGGCCGAATCAGCAAAACAGGCTCAGACAATCAAGGACTTGTTACAAGAACTCACAAGGACTCAGTCAGAGATATGCCAAGAGCGGGAGGCCAATCGGAGACTCAACAAAAGTCTCACTGAGCTACGCTGCAAAGAAAGAGATGGGCTAGCTCAGTATGGCCAAGTACTACAAGAAAAGGATCGAGCCCTTGCAAAACTCGACGAACTACAAGCCTTGGTCATCCATCAAGAAGCGAAGATCAAAGAGGCTCAAAAGTACAGTGAAGATATGAGCCAGGCGGTCCAGAAGCAAAGCGAAGCACTTGCTCGTCATGTCCGGGAAGCCAAAAGAGAATTACATAGAGATCAAGACCCGCCTGTGAGTTTCTTTAGGCTTTTCCGCTTCTGTCAAAAGTTGCTTCGTAGTATGGAATTGGGGAATGTACACCTTCTACGAATAAATGAAATGTTTCTTTATTCAACAATTGTCTACTTGCATGCATATCATTCATTTGCATATTTAATTCCCCCTCCTTCACTTTTAATAAATAAGATAATAAAAAGGAAGGATTAACTGACACGTCTTCCAAATCAGAAGAATGGAGAGAAAGCCACTCTTAATCAAGCTTTCCCCAACGGTTGACCCGCCACAAGAGGATAATAAACCTCGACCGTTGGTCCTCAAAAACAATAAGGAAGAGGGGGCAAGGATGCCCGTGCGACTATTTATGCCACGTCCTTTCCCCTACGAGTCAAATAAAGTTGTACCATAGAGATACGGGGAATCTTCACCAATAAAGGAGGATATCTCCAATATAACCAGCATTGGGGGCATGACTAGAAGTGGAAGAGTCTATTCCCCCAAGGACTTACAAGAAGATGCCTCCAAGAATAAAGGAAAAAATAAACAGACCGAAGAAAAAGAAAATAAAGAATCCAAGGAGGAGATAGACGAATTACTCCAGTTTATAAGGCAAAGCGAGTATTCTATTATCGACCAGCTCAATCATACGCCTGCAAAGATAACCTTGTTATCTCTAATGATGAGCTCAGAACCGCATAGAAATGCCCTTATGAAGGTCTTGAGCGAAGCGCATGTGCCTCACACCATATCCCAAGAAAAGGTTGAGAGGATCGTCGGTCACATTATGGCAAGCGATCACCTCACCTTCACAGAGGAAGAACTCCTCCTCTAGGGGTCAAACCACAACAAGCTTTTGCACATTTCCATCAAGTGCAAGGAGTACCTCATTGCCAAATTTCTTGTGGATAACGGGTCATCCTTGAACGTGATGCCTAGGTGCACACTCGACAAGTTGACTATCCAAGGAACTCGTCTGCGCCCAAGCAGCACTATCATTCGAGCCTTCGACGGATCAAAACGAGAAGTAGTGGGAGAAGTTAACTTGCCAATACAAATTGGACCCACTATCTTCAACGTCGATTTCCATGTAATGGATATCACTCCGGCATATAGTTGTCTCATCGGCAGACCTTGGATTCATGATGCTAAGGCAGTACCTTCAACGCTCCACCAGAAAGTCAAGTTCATAGTGGATGACAAACTAGTCACGGTCCAAGCAGAAGACGATATCCTGATCAGTGGACCGTCCACCGAACTTTATGTGGATGCGGCTGAAGAAGCTCTTGAAACATCTTTTTAAGCGCTCAAAATCGCCAGTGTAGAGAGACTTCCCAAAAACACGAAGGTAGCCCGCATGATGATGAAGCATGGTTACCATCCTAGCTAAGGACTGGGGGCAGATTCCCAAGGCATGAGGGAACCTCCAGAATTCAAAGATAATCCTTACAAGTGTGGCCTAGGATATGACCCTACTATGGGCAGAGCAGAAGGAAGAAAAGGGAAGTCTCCCCTCCGCACACTCAAACAAATATTCCGAAGCGAAGGGATGCAAGCGTCAAGAGCTACCCTAGTCATAAGGAAATCGTTTTCTTCACTTAAGGGATGTAAACCCATTGATTGTTAGAGATTATCCCCCGGGGCTAGCCTGACCCCCAGGCATTTCAGGGCACATATTCCCTTATTAATTAATAAAGAATACACTTCTTACTATCGGCTTCTCTTCTTGTTATTTCATGATTAGACCTCACAATAACCTTGTATAAGTAAACAAAAAAAGAAAAAGAAGAATAAAAAGCGCATCCAAGTAATCAAAATTTGCCATTGCCATCAAGCTAGTTGATTAGAAGCACAAAATAAGGCTTTACCTCTCCATAAATAAAGTCGTGTTTCGCCAATATTGTGAAAAAAAAAACACACAACACAAAGAAATACAAAAAAAAATCCCATAGGAGCCAAAGGCCCAAAAAAGAAAAGGGCAAAATACCCGGTAGAAAACCCACTAAGGGGGCTATGCAAAAGATAGGGTCAACCCGGTAGGATACCCAAACAAAAATAAAGGGTAGCCTAGGCAAAAATTAGGGTTATAAAATAAAGTCCGCTAGGATTCCCTAAACAAAAAAAGGAACCTAGACAAAAGATAGGACCAAAACAGAATATCCTAGTTCGAAAACTCAAAGGGCGATCTAGGGAAATCAACTAGCCATAAAGAGCAACGGAAATAAGCTAAGGCGCAAATACAAACAAAAAAGAAGAAAAGAGAGAAAGGGAAACGTTTGCTTAGACAAAAATCTTAAACACCTAGGCCTAACCTTAGCCAGTCATTCTTACAAAACCTTTTCTAAACAAAATTAACCGTCTAAAAACACAAGCCATTGAATTTACCATTTTACTTCTTTTCTCTTGACCCTCACAACATTATTCTAACAATTAGTTTGGGAATATGGAGGCGTATAGTCAACAAGAGGATTGAAACCCCTAAAGTGAAGAAAAAGGGACACCAATATTGCAAAGTATGCTCTCCAAAAGAAAAAGCAAAGAAAAAGAAAGAAAAAAGAGAAGAGAAAAAACAAATTTATTCTTCGATCACATGAGGTCCGGAATGGTACAGCCGAGTACAACAAAAGGAACAAAGATCAGAAGACACCCGTCTCTACAAGACATGTCAGTTAAATCCTTCTGAAAAACTAATGAAATAGGCATCATGGGACATCAAACATGAAAACATTGCATGCATAAAATGTTTTTGAACAAGGTCTTATTTTCTTTAAAAAAAAAAAAAAAAAAAAAAAAAACATCTAAGAAACGAGACCGCCGTCTCGACTTGCACTGAAACGAGACCGCCGTCTCGAGGTTCCAGACGGCGGTCTCGAATCCCGCAAATTTGAGACGGCAGTCTCGATCTTCCAGACAGCACTCTCGAGGTTGGCCGAAAATTCTATATATAGGAGTGCCTAAGGGGGGTCTCAAACACTCTCTCCTGCACTCCTATCCTCCTTTCTCTCACTTTCAAGCATCCTACCACCAAAATGCACAGAGGAGACCAATCCAGAAAGAGAAGGGGTTCTGTTGGCCCCAGTAGCTCCACAGCCCCCACTCCACAAGATCCCACACAGCTTTCACCATTACACCAGGCCCGCCTTGAACATGTCCAGGGGTACACTTGACACCCCATGTTGAGGCTGGAATTCGGCATCCTCGCCGAGTTTGGGTGGGAAGACGACGTCCGCGCCAACATTGACAGCATAGGGTGGCGTTTCCTCATCCAGTCTCCACCCACTCACGTCTACCCACAGGCTGTGATGGAATTCCTCGCCTCCATCTCCTACTCCGAGACTCCCTCCATGGTGTCGGGCCTCCCACCGACAAAGATGGTGACGTACTTCATAAACGGGATGTACCGGATCACCACCCTAGACGAGTTCAATGTGTCCATTGGATTCGTCCAACCCGAGGATGTCCTGACTCGGGATTACCAGGAGGTCATTTGCGCGCGTCCCACTACTCTCACCGCCGGCGAAATGTGGAAGGAGCTGACAACAATGCACACTCTGCCAACACTACTGAAGGGCTCCGCACTTCCCCCCGCCCTCCGCATTTGCCACAAGCTGCTGGCCGGGATGGTCCACGGGCAAAAAGATAGTCAAGGTAAGGTTACCCTCCCGGATCTCTTCATCCTCTACTACATGAGCTAGAGGCGCCGATGCAACCCCTGATATTTCTTCCTGAAGGACCTCAAAAACTTCGGGAGCAGGCCCGTGGGAGCCATCCTCATGGCTCCCCTCATCACCCCACTGGCAGAAAAATGGGGGTGCAGCGGCATGGAGGAACTGGCCTCCAGCCTCCAACCCGAGACTATCAACGGGTCTATTCTGGTCAGCATGGGGATGCTGCTACGCCAAGGGTCCCAGTTGATCCTCCACCCCTCGCTGGATATCACTTTGGATCTCCGGGACATCGTAGCAATGCAAGATCTCCCGACACCCCTGAATTTCCAGCAACAACAATAGGAGCATCAGCAACAGCAGCAGTACACGGACGACTTTGTTGGCATCAACCGAAACATCTACGACTTGCGCCAGCAATTCAACCAAATGTCCCTGAGACAAGAGCATATGTCCTTAAGGAAGGATGCCTTCGACACAAGGATGGAGACATTCGGCCAGTACCAAGAGGGAATAAGGCAAGACCTGGCGATGTTTCGATAGGAATACCTCGACGAAGTCCGAGACCAGGCAGAATTCTGAAGGCACATATACCGGCAATTCCCCTCTTACAGATCATCTCCAGACTCAAGTCTGTCGTCTTAGGGATAGCAATTAAAAATAACTGTTGTAATAAAAAATTTTATCATAAATAAAAATTTTATTTCGTCCATTTCTGCTCTCCTTTTCGAAAAAGTCAGCGTAGCAAAAAGAAACTAAAAATAAAAAGACTTACGATCAAAAAAGCCAAAATCCAAAATCGCGAGAAAAAAGAGATAAACCGCGGAAAAAGGCAGGATTAAAAACAAGACAACCACCTTGACCAACAATTTTCGACAACCAAGCAGGAGTCGAACAACAAAAAAGACTACCCGACAGTCATTAAAGACCGGATCACCACCGGAAAAATCAGAACAATCCCCGACAACCAGCAAAGTCGGATGACCACTATCAAAGGATCAAAATCAAAGAAGCCATAACAGCTAACAAGCTGAACGAACACCAACAAAATCCTCAGCACGGACCGGACGACCATTCCCAAAAAAGACAAAAACAAAGACAAGAGAACGCATCTCAACACACGGCGCATGAGCCACCTGAGCAGTAAGCCGCCACCACCACCAGCCCTACGTAGTGGACTGTACCAGCCTGATAGGGGGTTCATACCTATCAACTTGCGCACGCGGTGCGCCTGATCTGCGCTCAAGCCGGATCAATAAGTCGCAACTACCAGCCTGATGGGGGTTTATACTCATCCAGTCCTACGCACAGTGGGCTGTAACTACCAGCCTGATGGGGGGTTCATACCCATCAACCGAAGGATCGGCTATCGTCAAAAGGAGTATCCTGAGGTTCTACCATGTGTTAACCGAAGGGATTAGCTACCGTCAGAAGGAGTATCCTAGAGGTGCACAACACAATTTTGCCCAGAAGCTCAACCGCCGCAAGACGGAGCATCCGAAGGGTAACCGGGCAAGAGGGTCAACTCCTTTACCTTCTAGTCAATCTTCTTGGCATGACAGGCCAACAGTCGATTGGTCAGGTAAAGGGGGGGCAGCTGTAGACCCCAAATCTTGTTCGGCCTCAAAATAAGAGTAGAAGACCTCTTATTCGAAGATGAACGAAGCCTAAGAAGCCACTAGGAGAGACTATTAGGCCCCATGTTAGGATAGGAAGGGTTTTCTGTATAAAAATAAGGATTTTCGCCTTCAGGAGTCGAGACCGCCGTCTCACTTTTCAGGACCGCTGTCTCGCCATTGTTACAAGTCGAGACCTCCGTCTCGTTTGGCGAGACGGCCGTCTCGCCACTTTCCAATGGCGAGACCCCCCTCCCGTTTGGCGAGAAGGCCTTCTCGTCTCTGGAAAAGTTGATACCGTTGTCTCGTCAAACGAGACGGCGGTCTCGCCACTTTTACAAGTCGAGACCGCCGTCCCGAATGGCGAGACGTCCGTCTTGACCTGACAGGCGCGAATCCCTATAAATAGTGAGCGCTCCCCCCCTCATTTCACACATTTCTTCAACTTTCCCTTCTACACTTTCTTCAAATTCTCTTCCTAGAGCCCCTCTGAAGTATTTCTGGAGTTTCTGAGAGTTTTTGAGAGCTTTTTATAGAGTATCGAGAGATTTTTCAGCGTTGTAAGAGCGAAGGGCTGCCAAAATGAACCCTACTTTTCAAGAGTATTAATTAAAAAGCTTGCTTCTGAGGTTTCTTCACTCTCCCTCTCTTTTACTGTCTTTATTTTTATGATTAAATTGTATAATAGACATTAGGGTCATGTAGTCGTTACTTTAATTCTGTAAATAAAAGGGTAAAAGCGTCTTTTTAAAAGTTTATTTATAAAATAGCTAGCCTATCATAGGTAACCCAAAAGGGGCGTCGTAAGGGAACTAACACTTCCCTTACACGTAACTAACTCCCTTACCTAACTCTAGTTTTAATGACCAAAGTTGGTTTTCGAAAACCAACGCCTTTTTTACCCCTTTTTCGATGTTTCTGGTAAAAACATCGGTGGCGACTCCATAAGAACCCCTTTAAATTAGTTCTTGGGTTAGCCCGGCTATTGGACAATCCAAGAACACCTTTTTGAAAACCTCGCCTCTAGGTTCAGCCCGGTTATCGGACAACCTAAAAGCGTTGTAACATCACCCATAAAAACGCGAAAATTGGAAAGTCGGAACCATCGCGTCGCCCTGACCGCCTCTTTTTGACGGCGGCGACATTTATGCATGCTCATGTTTTATTAATACAAAGGCATTTTCGTAATTTGGTCAAGAGAAAAGAAGTAAAAGACAATTTTATTGATATAAACAAATGGTTCATTTTTACAGAAGGATTTACAAAGGGATTTAGAAGCATGGTTGGCCAAGGTTGGTTACACTGTATAAGTTATTACAATCATGTCCCTAACATCTGTCCCTCTGTTTCTCCTAGTCGCTTTAGTTGAGATGCTCGAGCCCAGAGTGAAAACCACGCAAAGTCTGCTTGCTTCTGGATGGACATTACCTTAGTCTCCTTGCGATTTTTGGCTAAGGTAATCATTGCTCTTTTTTTTTTTTTTTTTTTTTTGAACCCTCTAACTTTTTCCTAGGACGTGTCCTAGCAAGGAATATGGACCCTATATTTTGCACAGGACGCTCTTTGCAAGTTTTCGTCCTAACAGGTCATGAGCAATGTCTTCAAGCGTAGTACTTTTTTACCGCATCCAAGTTGATCGGGTGTCGAAGCTCTTCTCCGTCCATGTTAGTGAGGATAAGGGCTCCTCTTGAGAAAGCTTGCTTGACCACAAAGGGTCCTTCGTTGTTTGCTGCCCATTTTCCAAGTTTGTTCTTCTGGGCGGGAAGCAGTTTCTTTATTACTAAATCTCCTTCTTGAAAAGTGCGGGGATTGATCTTCTTATCGTAGGCCTTTTTTATCTTCTTTTGATAGGCCTGCCCATGACATATGGCGTCCAGCCCTTTTTCTTCGATCAGGTTAAGCTGGTCGTACCGATTCTGGACCCATTCTGCTTCGGTTTGCTTCCATAATGAATCTTAGGGAGGGTATTTTGACTTCCACTGGCAATACAACTTCCATGTCGTATACGAGGGAGAACGGAGTGGCTCTAGTGGAGGTCTGCACGGAAGCCCGATATTCGTGCAAGACGAAGGGTAGCATTTCGTGCCAATCCTTGTATGTTATCACCATCTTTTGGATGATCTTTTTGATATTTTTGTTGGCTGCCTCCACTGCACCGTTCATTTTGGGTCGGTATGGAGAGGAATTGTGATGTTGAATCTTGAAATCTTGGCATAACTCCTCCATCATCTTGTTGTTTAGATTGGTCCCATTATCAGTAATGAGCCGATGAGGGATACCATACCGACATAGAATATTCCTCTTGATGAAGGTGGTTACTACTCTCCTAGTCACGTGTGTGTATGATGTCGCTTCTACCCATTTAGTAAAATAGTCAATGGCCACCAAGATAAAAAGGTGACCATTAGATGCTTTGGGCTCGATGGGTCCAATGACGTCCATGCCCCACATGGAGAATGGCCATGGTATAGCCAAGATGTTGAGAGGTGCAGGCAGAACGTGAACATTATCAACATAGACTTGGCACTTGTGGCATCTTTTAGCATATCAGCGATAGTCGCCTTCCATTGTGGACCAGAAATACCCTGTCCTTAGAATCTTCTTTACCCTGACATGCCTAGGTGTGTGGGTCCCAAAAGCTTCTTTATGAGTCTCTTTTATCAGAGTTTGAGTCTCCTCGTGATCCACACACCTTAACAGGGTGGAGTCAAAATTCTTCTTATAGAGGGTTTCTCCAATCAGTGCAAACCGTGTGGCCCTCTTCCGGATGGTCCTTTTGTCATTATCACTGATTCCTTCGGGATATTCACCCTTCGCAAGGTATCGCTTAATGTCGTGATACCAGCGGTTTTTGTCTTGCTCGCTATTTACTGTCATACAAAAAGCTTGTTTGTCATGTAGCTTGATTTGAATAGTCGGCATCTCATGCTCTTGATCTAAAGAGAACATGGATGATAAAGTAGCAAGGGCGTCTGCAAATTGATTATCTTCCCGAGGGATATACTTGAAAGTGACGCTTTCTAGCCTCGAAATCAAATTGTGAATATGCTCTAGGTATGGGATTAATTTGGAATTTAGGGTTTCCCATTCACCCTTGAGTTGATAGATGACAAGGGATGAATCACCGAAAACTCTGAGTTTGGTCACCCCATGATCTAGAGCTGCTTGGATTCCCAATGCACAGGCTTCGTATTCAGCTATATTATTTGTACAGTCAAAGTTTAGCCTGGCCGTTACCGGGATATATTTCTTTTCTAGGGATATCAAGATAGCTCCAATCCCATGTCTAAGCATGTTTGAGGCTCCATCGAAAAACATAGTCCATGCATCTTCTTTGGTCTCTTTGTGTCCAATGTGCATGATATGTTCATCGGGAAATTCTTCTTGCAGGGATTGGTACTCATTTTTCGATTCGTGTGCTAGATAGTCTGCTAGGGGACTACCTTTAATAGCTTTCTGGGTGACATGAATGATATCGAATTCTGAGAGGAGCACTTGCCACCTAGCTATTCTTCCGGTCAAGATGGGCTTTTTGAAGAGGTACTTGATTGGGTTCATTTTTTAGACCAACCATGTTGTATGTCGAGCCATGTATTGTCGGAGAAGTTGAGTTGTCCACACCAATGCATAACATGTTTTTTCGAATGGTGTATAACGGGTCTTATAGTCTAGGAACTTTTTACTGAGATAATATATGGCTCGTTCCTTTTTCCCTGTTTCATCTTGTTGAACGAGCACACATCCCATGGACTCTTCGAGTATTGACAAATATAAGATCATAGGTTTTCCTTCAACGGGTGGCACCAATACTGGTGGATTGGTCAAGCACATCTTGATCTTATCGAACGCTTGTTGACATTCTTCATTCCATACCGTTGGCTGGTTTTTACGCAATAGCTTGAAGATGGGTATACATTTGTCTGTCTGTTGTGCGATGAACTTGCCAATATAGTTGATCTGGCCCAAAAATCCTCTAACCTCCTTTTCTGTTCTTGGTGGGGGCATTTCCAGAATTGCCTTTGTTTTGTCGGGGTCTACCTCGATTCCCTTCTGGCTGACGATGAACCCTAGGAGTTTGTCTGACCGTACTCCGAAAGTACATTTTGCTGGGTTCAGTTTAAGCTGATACTTTCGAAGTCGATCAAATAGCTTCTTAAGATATTGAATATGGTCCACCTCATTTCTGGACTTAACAATCATGTCATCCACGTATACTTCTATTTCTTTGTGGATTATGTCGTGGAATAATGTGACCATAGCCCTCTGATAGGTAGCCCCTGCATTTTTGAGCCCAAAAGGCATTACCCTGTAGCAAAAGGTACCCCACGGTGTGATGAAGGAGGTTTTTTCCCTATCTTCGACGGCCAACTTGATTTAATTATACCCCGCATATCCGTCCATGAAGGAATAAAGCGTGTTTGTAGCGGTGTGATCCACTAATGTGTCAATCTTTGGTAAGGGGAAGTCATCCTTTGGACTTGCTCGATTTTGGTCCCTATAGTCCACACATACTCTGATTTTACCGCTTTTCTTGATGATGGGCACTATGTTTGCTAGTCATTCAGGGTATTTGGACACGATTAGGAAGTTGGCGTCTAGTTGTCTTTGCACTTTCTCCTTAATCATTAAGGACCAATCCGGCTTGATTCTCTTGAGCTTTTGTTTTACGGGCCGAAATCCCTCTTTTAAAGGCAGACGATGTTCCACTATGCTTGTATCGAGCTCGGGAATGTCATGATAAGACCAAGCCAAAACTTCCACGTATTCTTTCAAAAGTTGTATCAATCACTCCCTGATGTCACTGTCAATCTGGGTACCGATATTTATCTCTTTCTTATCATCTCCTTGTCCCAAATTGATGGTTTTCGTTTCCTCTCGATGCGGCTGTATGATGCAAGTTTCTTTTTCTAGTATTATCTACATGTTCGGGGAAATGGTCTCCTGCTCACTGTCGAACTTGACCGATTCGCCTTTGGCTTCCGGGTCCCATAGAGATTCATCAATCACATACATGATTATTTTTAGGTTCTGTTTTAGTCATAGATTTTATTATTCAATTATTTTTGGAAGAATAATAAATAGAAGAGGGAAAAGAATGACAATGAATATGATATGACGAAAAATGCCTCATGTATTAAAAAAAAGAGTGTATATACATGCCCTTTTAATCAGTGTTCCCACGGCCATGGGCGGGGACCGCGGGAAATACAAGAAAAGCTTAAAAAAGAGCCCTAATAGTTGATCCTCTTAATTTATCCCTCTTCTACTCTGGTTTCATCAGAGGTTTGGCATCTACATCGGCGGCAAGAGCGTCAAAGGTTATCCACCCAGCGTCTATTAGCTCTTGGACCTTATATTTCAAGGTCAAACAGTTATCCGTTGAGTGCCCAGGTGCATCCGAGTGGTAATTACATTTTTCATTAGGCTTATACCACTCGGGGTAAGGAGGCTCCATTTTCTTGGGAGGAACGTGTGCCAAGAGGTTGGCTTCCAGCAATTGGGGCAGCAATTTCCTGTAGGAGGTCGAAAGAGGGGTGAATTTTTTTTCCTTTCTTCTTGGTTGTCGGGTTGTTTGCGGAGCGGAGGAAGGAGTAGCGAATTAATGGCATGCACGACCTCTTTCTTCTTTTTAAAGGGCTTTTTGAATGAGACGCTAGAAGGGGAAGATTGCGCTATCTTCCCGCTTCTTAACCCTTGTTCCACTCTCTCCCACACGGTGACTATGTCCGAAAAAAGGTTAGATGTACTGGCTATCGCCTTATCATAGTAAGCTCATGTCAATGAATCTATGAACATAGTCACCGTCTCCTTGTTTGTCAACGGGGCCTCTATCTAGGCAGCCATCTCCCTCCACCTCTGGGCGTATGCTTTGAAGGACTCGTCGTTCTTCTTGCTTAAAGTCCTAAGATTTGACCTATCTGGGGTCAGATTTATGTTATATCGGTAACGACGGAGGAAGGCATCTGCCAACTGCTTCCAATTTTGGACTTGCCCCTTCTCTAGTACCAGTTGAGGGCTGAGTCAGTCAAGCTCTCCTAGAAGCAGTGGATTAGGAGTTTTTCATTTTCAGCATGTGCAGCCATCTTACGACAGTACATCATAAGATGGTTCTTAGGGCAAGTCAGTCCAGCATACTTAGGGAAGTCTAGGACCTTAAATTTTGGCGGGAACTGGATGTTCTTGACCAGACACATGTCTGATGCCTCCTTGAAGTCAAAGTTATGTCCCTCGACTGCCTTCAACCTTTCCTCCAAGGCAGAGATCTGTTGCTTGGACACCTCAGGGGTGTGAATGTGCATTGCCCTGGCGTCAGATTGCACAGGGGCTTTTTGCTCAAAGAAGAACTCCTCTTCTTCTTCTTCCTCATGGCGAGAGGCGCGGTCGCCATGAGTTTCCCATTTGCTGAGGTTTTGTTGGCGCATGACCTCCATCAATTGTGCCATTTGCTCTCGGAGGGCGCTAATCTCAGCAGTAAGTTTGCGGTTGTGTTCCTCCAAATGCTCCATAGCTCTAGCCTTCTGTGCACGGGTTCAGATGGGAAGAGGACCAGCCACTTTCTAAGATGCCCAAGAATGAATTTTATTAATGGAAATGAATGATAGGTGTGGGATTAATATCTTCTAAGATAATGACTTAGGTATCATCCTTAAAGCTTACGCTTTGCGGAGTGCCCTACCCACTTTGGTGTAATGGTTCCTTCCCCATCATGGATTTGACAAGTATAACGAAGGTCACCATATACCTTAGCACATTTGTCCCTTCCTTGTGGATGATTACAAATGTGCTTGGGGCCTCTTTCGTCTTTGTCTTAGAGATATCTAATGCCCCCTAGCATGAATGCGTTTATGCATGAGAGATTTTCATTAGAATGATGTTTATGCGTACTTTCCTTATATATTTATTTTCTCTCTTGGTTTTTCCACTTATGACATGATACGATATGAATGATTTGACTTTGCCAAAAATCGTTTTATTCATTATTTTTCATTTTTTTCGATTTGGTTTACTTGGTTTAATTTTTATTTTTATAACCTTTTATCTCTTCTGTCGGACTGCGTGACTACTTAGCTTACAAAGAACTTGAAACCAGGCTAGCTAAAAAACAAATTGTCCGAGATGAAAATGGTTTATTGTAAAAGAATAATTTTAGCGTCACTTATCTCTTCTGTCGGACTGCATGGCTACTTAGCTTGCAAAGAACCTGAAACCAGGCTAGCTAAAAGGCAGACTGTCCGAGATAAGAGTGTTTATTGTGAAAAGATTTTTTTAGATTTTTCTTTCATTTTTCTGTTGTATGTTTATGTTATGCAACAATCAAATGCAACAAAGAAATGCACACCCAATTCACTCATCCGTGAACAAGTAGGAGGACGTTTTTTAAATCACGAGGTAGGAGTATCCTGCAGAAGAGTGCATATTCAGGGTAGTTCTAAATTTCCTCACCAAGGTCAGGCCCCCAAGGTGCCCCCAATATAGGGTCCCCACTCTCCTAGCCTTCAGACCATGCATGGCACTAGGTCCTAGTCAGTCTTTGGGCCAAAAGAGGAAGGTTATCACCTTGAGTGGTGGTTATTGACCATACCGGTGGGCTCATGGCCCTCACTACGACAAATCGTACAATGTCACCCACTCCCTATGGATATCCCACTTGGCCCCGGGTATAGGGGGAACTGTTGTGTGCAAGGGTTTGTATACATTTTGTATTTCAAACAATTTGCATAAAATAAACATACAAGAGTTATTAAAGTCAAGCAATTAAAACATGTTATAAAACAAGGAAGGGTAAAGGCTCAATTTTAAGTTTTATTTCTTAAAACTAGTCCATCACTAAATGGGATAAACTCTCTAGCTTCCCCAGTGGAGTCGCCATCTGTCGCTGCCGTCAAAAGAGGCGGTCGGAGCGACGCGATGGTTTCATTCGACTCGCGTTTTTAAAAGTGTGGTTCAATGTCTTTAGGTTGTCCGATAACCGGGCTGGACCTAAGGGCGAGGTTTTTGAAAGGTTCAAGGAGTAGCCACCAATGTTTTTACCAGAAACATTGGAAAAGGAAAAAAGAAGGAAATGGTTTTTTAAAGAAAAACGAACTTTGGTCATTACAACCAGAGTTAGGTAAGGGAGTTAGTTACGTGTAGGGAAGGTATTAGCTTCCCTACGACGCCCCTTTCGGATTCCCTATGATGGACCCTTTTTGATAAAGAAATAATAACTATAAAATTGCGCTCTTACCCTTATTTATTCATTGCGGAAATTAAGTTATTGAGTACATGGCCCTAAATGACTAATGAACAATGATATTATCTAGAAACCAATAAAATAGAGAAGGGAGTATATAGGAACCTTCGAAGCAAGCTTTTATAGTATGTTCTTGAAAGATGGTGCTTTTTGGTAATCCCCACACTTTATAATGACGATTGCTCTTTCTCATAGCACTCTAGAACGCTATCTAAGAATTCTAAGAAACTCTAGAAATGCTTCAGAGGGGTCCGAGGAGAGTAATTCGAGAATATTACATAAGGGAAAGTGGTAGAATGGTGTGAAATGAGTGAGAAAGTCCCCCCCCCCTTTTATAGGAATTCGCACCTGTCAGGTCGGGACCGCCGTCTCGCCTGACAAGATCGGGACTGTCGTCTCGCCAAACGGGACGGCGGTCTCACCTTTGGCAAGTGGCGAGACGGCCATCTTGCCATTGGCGAGTGGCGAGACAACGGTCTCGCCCTTAGCCAATGGTGAGACAGTGGTCTCGCCAAACGAGACGACGGTCTCGATCCTTTGGGTGAAATTTCTTTATTTTTCACGTACAAAAATTTTTCCTATTCTAGTATGGGGCCTATTGATTCTAGGGACCTTTTAGGCCTTGCCCATCTTCAAACGGAAGTCTTCTACTCTTTATTTTGAGGTCGGGCAAGATTTGAGGTCTACAATGGATAAAGTGTTTAAAGAGAAAATACACTTTAACATGGAAGTATATGTGAATTATATGGTGATTGAGTCATAATCAACCATTAATTACATCTTTGGCCTACAAAAAGTCTTTCATTTACTCATAAGATACAACATGAGGTTGAATTTAGAAAAGTGAAGGTGAGAAGTTTTGTGGTTTTATGCTTACAAATATGGGAATTAAGGCGAACTCCAAAGAACCTAAAAGAGGTCTAACATCTTGTGGGGAAGTTCACCTCCCTATCCTATTTCCTTCCAGAGTTGACTTATAAAACCAAACTAATTGCCAAGTTAATCAAGAAACCCAACACCTTCAATTGGACAGCACATGTGAGAAAGTGTTCTAGGAAATCTAGGAATTCCTTGCCACTCCCCCAATCTTACAATAGTTGATTGTCGGAGCTACACTCAATTTATACCTTTTGGTCTCAAACAAGGCTATAAGCTTTGTGCTAATTCATGAAGAGGGTCAAGAATAGAGATTGGTTTACTATGTTAACAAAATTTTCAAAGGCACATAAATGAGGTACCAAACAATTAAAAAGGTCTCACTTGCCCTAGCCACGACGCACATCGACTGCAACCTTACTTTCAAGGGCACCAAATTGTTGTGCATAATGATTATCTTATCTTAAAAATACTTAGAAGAACAAAACTTGTTGATCGCTTGATTACATGGTCCGTGGAGTTATCGAAGTTTGGCATCAAGTATGAACCTAAAGGTCCAACTAAAGCTTAATGGTTAGCACATTTTTTGAACAAAGTAAACTCAAACCTTGCATGAATACACTAGTGGTGGATTTCGTATGTTTATGACTTGCTAAAAAAGAAAGGGTGTGGAGTAGGCATCATTCTTAAAAGGACGAGCAATCTACTAATAAAGGAATCATTTCTCTTCACCTATAGAACCTTTAACAATTAAATCAAGTATGAGACATTGATAGTTGGGATATGGTTAACTTCTAAGAAAGATTTGGGAGCATTAAAGTTGGTATGTAAGAGTGATTCACAACATACTATGGGGCATATATCGGGTGAGTTCCAAGTTAAAGACCCATATTTATTAAAATATTATCATCTAGTAGCCCAAATGCTAAACATGTTTGAAGATGTCAAACTAGAGCATATGCAGCATGAAGAGAACTCAAGAGAAGACCTGTTGTCAAAATTGGCCAATACCAAGCAAAAGGGTGTGCACAAACTATCATCCAACAAATTGTCAAACAATCATCCATTAAAGACAAAGAGAGTTTTATGACAACAACAATGTCATGTTGGGTGAGCCTAAGGAGGTGATGACCTTCCAACAAAGAGTTGCTGACTTTATCCTTATTGGGGAGGAGCTACTCAAATGGGGTTTCAACACACCCTTAGCCTGTGTTTGTTTTCAGTGATTTACTATTTCAAATGATAGAAAAGCGAGTATATTATTCGTTTGTTTCAACTGATATGAGAGGATATGCGAGCGATGATTTGAGGGAGAGGGGAGGAAAGCTCACCCTCTTAAACAAAGAGGATATGAGAGGATATGCAGAGAAACACACATCATCAAATGATAATTGACGTATTTATCCTTCTCCATCTCCTCCATGTGAAGACACAGTGCATGGAATCCACACACAGTGCCTCCTCTAATTTATGCAATATATATATATATATATATATATATATATATATATATATATATATATATATAATTTAAAGTTTTTATATTTATTTAAAATAATAATTTACAATTATATTATTAGTTTTCATAATTATTTGTTATTATTAGTCGATATTAATTATTATTTTATATTTTATAATTATTTAATTATTAGTCAAATAATTTATTTAATATGTCAAAATTATTTTTTTATGGATATGTAATGTAAATAATTTTGTAATTGTTTATTTACATAATTTTTAATAACTTGTATATATATATATATATATATATATATAAATATAATTTTACATCAAAATTATATATTCTAAAATATAATTTATTTTCATTTCTATAATATATATATATATATATATATAAATGAAAATAAGTTATATTGTGGAATATATATTTTATATTATAGTAATTAATATAAATTATATTTTAGAATATATATATATATATATAAATATAATTATACATCAAAATAAATTCAAATATTGGAGACTTTAGATAGCGGTTAACCTGGAACCGCTATCGGATGTGAACATATGATAGCGGTTCCAGGTTAACCGCTATCTAAAGTCTCCGATATTTGAAAAAGTGATCGATCATTTTGGAAAAGTAATCGATCATTTGAAAAATTATATCTTCTAAAATATAATTTATTTTCATTTCTATAATATATATACAAATGAAAATAAGTTATATTGTGGAATATATAGTTTATATTATAGTAATTAATATAAATTATATTTTAGAATATATATATATATATATATATATATAATTTTACATCAAAATTATATATTCTAAAATATAATTTATTTTCATTTCTATAATATATATATATAAATGAAAATAAGTTATATTGTGGAATATATATTTTATATTATAGTAATTAATATAAATTATATTTTAGAATATATGTATATATATATATATATAAATATAATTATACATCAAAATAAATTCAAATATCTGGAGACTTTAGATAGCGGTTAACCTGGAACCGCTATCGGATGTGAACATATAATAGCGGTTCCAGGTTAACCGCTATCTAAAGTCTCCGAGTATTTGAAAAAGTGATCGATCATTTTGGAAAAGTAATCGATCATTTGAAAAATTATATCTTCTAAAATATAATTTATTTTCATTTCTTTAATATATATACAAATGAAAATAAGTTATATTGTGGAATATATAGTTTATATTATAGTAATTAATATAAATTATATTTTAGAATATATATATATATATATATATATATAATTTTACATCAAAATTATATATTCTAAAATATAATTTATTTTCATTTCTATAATATATATATATAAATGAAAATAAGTTATATTGTGGAATATATATTTTATATTATAGTAATTAATATAAATTATATTTTAGAATATATATATATATATAAATATAGTTATACATCAAAATAAATTCAAATACTTGGAGACTTTAGATAGCGGTTAACCTGGAACCGCTATCAGATGTGAACTTATGATAGCGGTTCCAGGTTAACCGCTATCTTAAGTCTCGAGTATTTGGAAAAGTGATCGATCATTTTGACAAAGTAATCGATCATTTGAAAAATTATATCTTCTAAAATATAATTTATTTTCATTTCTATAATATATATACAAATGAAAATAAATTATATTGTGGAATATATAGTTTATATTATAGTAATTAATATAAATTATATTTTAGAATATATATATATATATATATATATATATAATTTTACATCAAAATTATATATTCTAAAATATAATTTATTTTCATTTCTATAATATATATATAAATGAAAATAAGTTATATTGTGGAATATATATTTTATATTATAGTAATTAATATAAATTATATTTTAGAATATATATATATATATATAAATATAATTATACATCAAAATAAATTCAAATATCTGGAGACTTTAGATAGCGGTTAACCTGGAACCGCTATCGGATGTGAACTTATGATAGCGGTTCCAGGTTAACTCGCTATCTAAAGTCTCAAGTATTTGAAAAAGTGATCGATCATTTTGGCAAAGTAATCGATCATTTGAAAAATTATATCTTCTAAAATACAATTTATTTTCATTTCTATAATATATATACAAATGAAAATAAGTTATATTCTAGAATATATATTTTATATTATAGTAATTAATATAAATTATATTTTAGAATATATATATATATAAATATAATTTTACATCAAAATTATATATTCTAAAATATAATTTATTTTCCTTTCTATAATATATATATATATATATAAATGAAAATAAGTTATATTGTGGAATATATATTTTATATTATAGTAATTAATATAAATTATATTTTAGAATATGTATATATATATATATATATATAAATATAATTATACATCAAAATAAATTCAAATACTTGGAGACTTTAGATAGCGGTTAACTTGGAACCGCTATCGGATGTTAACTTGTGATAGCGGTTCCAGGTTAACCGCTATCTAAAGTCTCGAGTATTTGGAAAAGTGATCGATCATTTTGGCAAAGTAATCGATCATTTGAAAAATTATATCTTCTAAAATATAATTTATTTTCATTTCTATAATATATATACAAATGAAAATAAGTTATATTCTGGAATATATATTTTATATTATAGTAATTAATATAAATTATATTTTAGAATATATATATATATATATATATAAATATAATTTTACATCAAAATTATATATTCTAAAATATAATTTATTTTTCTTTCTATAATATATATATAAATGAAAATAAGTTATATTGTGGAATATATATTTTATATTATAGTAATTAATATAAATTATATTTTAGAATATGTATATATATATATATATATATATATATATATATATAAATATAATTATACATCAAAATAAATTCAAATACTGGAGACTTTAGATAGCGGTTAACTTGGACGAATCACATGTTAGACGACTTTAGATAGCGGTTAACTTATGCTTCAGTGTTATAATCATTTGTGTACTCACGAATCACATGTTAGACGACTTTTTGGCTTGCCCTCACATCTTCGTCTCTCCCAGTTGTTCATGTTCTTGAGTGGAAGTGATTGAATGATCTGAACTAGAGGACTTGACTGCAAAAGATGGATAACATTATAATTATTTGTTTGAAGAGCATTAGTGTGCATAAGTTTATAATTTTAGTAATGTTTGTCAAATATCTAATGTATGTATTAATTAATATTATTTGATAATTAAAATTTATGCATGTAATTCTAATATATATATATATATATATATATATATATATATATATTTATTTATTTTATGTTGAAAATATAAAAATATGCCAAAAATATATATTAATATAATTTTTAACTAAATAATAAAATATTTTTACTATTAAGTTTACTTGAATATTTCATTTAATTATTATTCTATTTTCACTGTATTTTATATTTGTTTTAAATAATAATTTACAATTATATTATTAGTTTTCATAATTATTTGTTATTATCAGTCAATATTAGTTATTATTTTATATTTTATAATTATTTAATTATTAGTCAAATAATTTATTTAATATGTCAAAATTATTCGTTTATGGATATGCAATGTACATAATTTTGTAATTGTTTATTTATATAATTTTTAATAACTATTTAAAAAAAGTTAATTTTTTAAATTTGTTTCCAATTACAAACACTTTTAAATTTGTTTTTTCTTTTAAATATATAATCAATGTTAAAATATGGATAATTAATTAAAAAATTATATTTATAATAATTTGAACCTTATTTTATACAAAGGGTAAAATGGTAATTTTCTTAAATAATCAATTAAAATTATAATTTTTATATCTCAGTATCAATCAAATCATTCACAATTTTCCATAAACTTTCCTTTCACTTTCCTTTTATCCAAACAGACTTTAATTTCATCTCCATTTCTCTTCAAATTCCTCCTTTTCCACACTCTCATTTCCACTCTCTCAAATCACTCCAACCAAACAAAACGTTAGTCAAATATGTATGTCCAATGTGCAAACTCAATACATGCTAGAAGAACTTCATAAAAGGGTGTGCGAATTATATTTCGACAAAAGAATAATGATAATGAGAGTACTAGTGTTGGATATTATTGGCCTACAATGTGGGTTGGTTATGCCGAATACACCAAAAGAATGCCTTAAATATCAAAGGCACAACAATTTCATTCATTCATTCAAACTCATAGGAGATATGACAAATAATTTCTCCATGGTCATTCGCAATATGGTACATGGATATAGTAGGACCTACCAGACCAATGAAAGGATAATATAAATTCATATTGGTTGTTGTCAACTACTTCACTAAATAAATTAAAGCATAACCATTAACAAGAATCACGACTCAATAAGTAAAGTGTTTCACGTGGAGAAATACCATTTGTTGATTTGGCATCCTACATTCCACAATAATAGAGAACATAGAAAATTCATTAAGAAAGGTTTGACTGACTTCTACAAAGGTTTGCACATAAGGCATGCCACTAGCTCAGTCGAACACTCATAGACCAACGGGTAAGTAAAAATAGCTAACAAGTGTTAGGTAAACATTAAATGCATGTAGTTGAGAGGTAGTGGTTATAGAGGTAGTAGTTGAGAGATAGAAGTTGTATTGAATGTATCTAGTTGAGAGATAGTGGTTGTATTGAATGTATGTAGTTGAAAGGTAGTAGTTGTATTAAATGCATGTAGTTGAGAGGTCATATCCAAAGGCCTATAAATTGATCATGTATCACTTGTTACAAACACATCAAGTGATAATATACAAAGTGCTTTATTTAGATACTTGTTTGTCAACAAATTTTATTGTTAGGATCGAGCGTTTACCACTAGGCCAAAAGCTATAGCCATTAGTCAGAGCACAACTCTTTTTACTTTAACAGCCCAAGAGTCATGATTCAATTGTGACTCGGCCCACCTGACCTTCGTCACAGGACAATTGATGCTACTTGCAACAATCTCCCCCTCAGCAATTGTCCTACAAGGTATCCCACTCTTGGATTGTGACTTGGCCCACCCGGCCTCCACCATGGGACAATTGTGCAACCCGCAACAATTGCCCACCAGGAATCGAACTCGTGACCTTGGCTCTGATATCAATTGTTAGGATCGAGCGCTTACCACTAGGCCAAAAGCTATAGCCATTAGTCAGAGCGCAACTCTTTTTACTTTAACAGCCCAAGCGCCACGATTCAATTGTGACTCGCCCTACCTGACCTTCGTCACAGGACAATTGATACTACCTGCAACAACAAGGACTTATTGGAAAAATTAAGGAAAATATTGGGGATCACAAAAGGAAAATGGGTTGATGAGTTGTCAAAAATATTATGGACTTATAAGTGCTCTCCATAAATACCCACGCTAGAAACCCCTTTCAACCTCACGTATGGTATTCATGTCATGATATCGATTGAGATAGATAAATTGTCTTTTCACGTGTAAGAAAGAGGAGCTTGATTCTTCACTGGGTTTCATGAGTTTTTGTTCATTTGTTGTTTTTCAGGTGATATCTTTTCTTAGTAAATTGTTAATCACTGGGAGCACTATAGTATTCTAGATAAGATTTTTGGAAATTGCATTGACGACAGGGTGTCACTGGTATTGGAATGAGTTGTTCTTGAAGGGTTTAAGAAAACTCTTGAGTAGATAGGTTTTTATTATTGTAAACTAAATTGTGTTTAGTAGAACTCATAGCTAGATTGACTAAGGACTATATATAGCTCTAGGTATTGAGTGAATTAGTATAATTTTTGGTATTCTTATTCTTTCTCTAACTCCTTTATACTATTGCACCTATTCTTTATCTCTTCTTGTTTTTCTTGGATGATTGCTTTACAAATTCATTGATTACTAAAAGAACTTCATAATTGTACATTTCTTCAATAGATATGAATGCTTTTATTTTCATAATTCCATATGGATTAAGTAGTCTAACCAATGAGTTTGGTTTTAACGCCTAATTTTATACTATTTATATTCTTAATATTTTAGATTTATTTTTTAATATTATATTTTGATATATAATTATAAAGTAATATTAAATTAAATATATATATATATATATATATATATATATACAATTATTTATATGATTTTTATAATATTTTTTATTTATGATATTTTAAATTAATAATTAAAAGTATATATATATATATATATATATATCATAAAAATAAATAATAATTTATTTAAGTAAAGATAATTTTATAAAATAATATTTTTCTTGTATTTTTCACTTTTTCTCCGGTCATATAAAAGAGAAAAGTAAATACATCCATTATATTTTCTATTCAATATTTTGTTATTACCGAATAAGAAAAATTATTACTTCTCACTTAATCCCTTTGAACTCTACATTTTACGTGCAAATGCATGTAAAGTGCAAATGAATGAATCGTTTTACATTAATTTTAAACAATGTAATAAATAAATAAATAAAAAACACTCATAATTTTTTCGTAAAAGTAAACTCCTAAACTAAAAATTGTGTCATTTAGATTTTATAGTTTTCTTCGAGCAAGTTTATCCTCCCTTAGTATCTATTATTATATATTTTTTTTAATCAAATGAATATTAGTCTTTTAATTGCTGAGATGATACATTAGTGGTCAACGGTAAAACAAATTATTTAAAAAATCTTAATGTTAATTGTAATTCATACAAATTATATCTACTAAATTATTAAATAATTAATATTTTACATTGAATAACTTCTAATTAAATATTCAAGCACAGTCAAATTATATTTAAAATAATAATCTATTAACCATATATTTATTATTGGTTGAACAAAAAATATGTAAACTAAATTAATATAAGCGTTTAATTCACATCCTTAAAAATTATGTGACCCAACAGTTAATTATTACCACACAACACATAACTAGGAAAATAAATTAGATATCTGCCACGTGGAAAGTTATTAGGAAACTAAACAATAAGAATATTCAAAATTGAAGAAATTCAAATAGATAATTAAATTATTTTAGGAATCGAAATTAATCAAAATATTTTTTATATTTTTTTATCTAATTTTGGTTCAGACTTGGAATTAAAAAAAAACTAATAATTATATTTAAATATAATATTATGTGTATTAATGAACAATGAATATATATTATTTTATTGATGATATATTTATGTTTATTAAAATATGATAATAAATTTTATTATAAATTTTTAATTTCAGATTATATACTTTATTTATAATTATGAATATAACAATGATTATATAAAATATTATTAATATTTTGCTTTTACAAATATAAAACATATTTAATTAAATTAAAATAAACTGAACTGTATTTTTTTAATTTAAGACTATTTAATAAAAAATTAAGTCAAATTTAGCCACAAAGAATTTTTTATCTTATCCATTTATTAATGATAATATTAATGAATATTTATGGAGCAATGTGAATGTGATCGGCAGAAATGAAGATTTGAAAATAATTTTTCTTATTTTTTGGATTAAATTCTTAGTAAATTATATTTTCTTGATCAATTGATAAGCTCTAGATTATAAAAGTAATATGTTAGTAACACGTGGCATATATTCATTATAGGTCAATGATAAAATTTTCTATTTTTAATGAATGTAATGAATTATTAAATAATTAATATTTTAATTAATTAAATATTGAGAACACAGTCAAATTATATTTGAAACAATAGTCTATTAATTATATATTTATTAATTGTTTGAACACAATTATATAAACTAAATTAGAAAAAAAATCATTCCCCAAAAAGTATATGATTCAACATTTAATTTTGGTTAAATGATATTTTAATATTTTAAAATTTAAGTTGATTTAAATTTAATTCCTAAATTGAATGATTACTATTATTATTATTATTATTATTATTATTATTTAGTCCTTGAATAAGCATAAAGTGTGAAAAGTGTGTCTTGTTGTTAAATTTTTAGAAATATTTTGTCATTAATGTGTAATCTTAAGAATTAATTTGACATTAATTAATTATATAGTTTAAGGATTAATTTGATATCAAATTGTAAAGTTTAGGTATCAATTTGTATTTTTTTTTTCACATTTAGAAATTATATCAAATTTTACATTCTTGTAAGGACCAAATTACCACCAATTTACTCCTTCTAAGACCAAATTTATTATTTACCTTCTAATTAGTACAGCACACAACTAAGAACAAAAAGTTAGTTATTTTAAAAAGTATAGGAACTAATTCATAAATAATAAAAATTAATTATTATCTCTTAAACATAGGTACTAATTTAACATACCATATATGCTTACACATGTAAATTGAAAGGAAATTATACATAGGAACAAAATCTTGGTCCCGAATTTTTTATGTTATCATCACATTAGTCCCTAAATTGAAGAAAATTAAAAGAAAAAAAAATCCTTATAAATATTTAGGAACTAAAATGACAATATTTATTCCTAAGGACTTAAATTAAACAAGTAGATTTAGATTTGTTTAGTTTCCTTATAACTTTCCCCATTAGGTTGTCTCTCTAAAAAAAAAGTGATAGCTTTTTATTTGTTTTGAATTTTATTTTCCTCAAGATTTTTCAAAGAATAAAATGATTTTTACCCTTCATTATAAACAAGGATATTAGTTATACTTTTTAATTTGTATGTTACCTCTTAATAAGAAATTAAAAAAAACCTCATATTTAATTTATGTTATGGTAAGTAATTTAACCAATGCTTTTATTGTAAATCTTTCTAATTAATTGTTATATACATGGATTCAATTACTAAGTCAATGCACAAATTTGGTAGGTGAGTCCAAAATAAATGTCTCTATGAAAACTTTCCACAAATTCAACTAAGTTACATCCCTCAAATTTGGTTTTATAAATAACACAACATTGAGAATGAGATAGACACACTGATTTAGCATTTGCAAAATTTCTTTCATTCTCTTTTTTTTATCATCATCATGACAAGAAAGAAGGTGGACCTTACATATATAAGCAATGATTCAAAGAGAAAGGCAACATTGAACAAAAGGAAAAATGGTTTGAGTTTTTTTTTTTTTTTTCTCTCTTTAATGATTTAAATTATTTATTGTGTTAGGCTTGTAATCTAATTTTTCTTCTAAATAAATTTCAATTCCTGAGACTTGATCACTTTCAAATAATTCTCTTTATGGATCTTACAATGTTTCTAAACAGGTTTAGTGAAGAAGATTGTTGAAATTGGTATTCTTTGTGGGATTGAAGCATGTGCTATAATTTATACTCCAGATAATCCTCAGCCAGAGGTTTGGCCATCTGACAGGGGAGTCCAAAGTGTGCTTTCCAAGTTTAGGGGTGTGTCTGAACTGGAGAAAGGAAAAAAAAAGTTGTGTCAAGAGAGCTTTTTGAGGCAGAGGATCATCAAAGCCCAAGCACAATTGAGGAAACTGAGAAATGAAATTAGGAAGAAAGAGGTGACCCTTCTCATGTTTCAATACCTTAATGCTAAGAACAATTTTGACATTTCTAGAATGATCGATCTAAATGATATCTCCAACTTGATTGATCAAAATTTGGAGAAAATAGAAAACATTATCAATGGAAGCCAGGCTGAAAAGGTGAAACCAATTGTCGAAATCATGAGTCAAGAAGAGCAAGCACTTTGAATCATGCCATGCAAAAATATAATTTGTCCATGGACATCATCAATGGCACTGGGGATTAAAATACCAATGGATGATGTTTATGTTCTAAGTCGTTAGCTTAAATAAAGTCATGGCCCTTGAAATATTTGTGATCTTTTTTATTAAGGTTTGGAGAGTCTCTTTTTGTTTGAACCTAGCATAGCTTTTATCTTTCAATTTAGACAGTGAAATAATACTAAAGAATTACTTTAGTTTAAAATAATTTACATCTATATGTATGCTTTGCAAATAAAATAAAAATATATTTTACATCCATTAAAAATATAATAATATTATATTATATAGATGATACAATCCTCCATGGTCTTCTAAAATACGAGATAGTTATTTCAAATAATTTCACTTAGACTAATTATTTGATCTCGCTATTACACAAATTGTACTAAATTTCAATCTTTTAAAAGCTATAATTTTAGCCAAACTTGCCCCAGATTGTTTTGGAGATTGTATCATTATGAAAATTATGAAGTTTGAAATGTGATTCAAATGTCCTTGAACTAACGTCATCGCATTCAAGGATTCATCTTACGTCACCCAACCATTACTTACTAGTAAAAAAACCTAAAATAAATGAAAGACGTATCTTTTAAACTCAAAGAATAGTTTCAAGAATTTTTATATAAATATGATTTAATTATAAAATTATTATTCAAATTCTTAGTCTACTAAAATAATTAAACTATCATTAGAGTATCAAAATGCATTGACACAATAGATTAATCGTGTAGTCTATACACAAGGCCATGTTAGGTTTAAAAAAAACAACCTAAATAAAAATAAATCTTTTTTATCCTAAGTCATTTGACCTGTCCATAGGATCAAGGAAAGACTAACCCACAAGTTAATGATTGTATAAACTATGGCATGAAAAAATTAATAATATAATGTTAGTTGTTGACATTTTGTCTATCATCAATTATAGATGTAAAATAAGAAGAGTAGATATAATTATTTACTAAGCAAACCAGCCACAAAGAAAATATATCTAACGAGAGGTAAATAATAAATATTTGTTACATTTTGAATGACTTTTATGTATTATTAGATAACATTTTAACTAGTTTAGTGTCAAATTTTATGATAAATAAATATTACAATTTTGGAAATGTTTAGTTGTTTGGGAGGTTTTCGATTGTCTTGAATGTATTTTATTGTTGGAGTTTTTTATTCTTTAAATTAGGATAATTAGTTTTTCATTGATATGAATTTTTTTAATGAATAATATATAATTTTCCGAACAAAATCATTTTTTTTACAGAAAAGAAATAACTTTTTAATTTTTTTATTAGGTTAAAAATGATTTGTTGTTTGATTAGTATAAGATTAAATTAGACAAATAATTATGACATATTTTAAAATATAGGTGAAACAGGATAAGAGGACTAGTTATAACAAGAATGTACGAGAGATCAATCTATTGCTACAATCTCTCCCTTAATAACTGTTCACCGTAAATCGAATTAATGATCTTGACTTTAATACTAATTGTTAGAATTGAACACTTATCACTTGACCAAAAGTTATAACTATTAGCCTTTACCACAAGATATTTAATGCTACATGCAACACTATATATGTATTTTTTTTAAATATATATTTAATTATATAAATAATTTTTCAATTTTTATTTATTAATTAATATTTTTATTAGATAAATTAAAAATATTTATTATATTTATATATTAAAATATTTAATTATAATCAATATTTTAAATTTTATTTATTAGTATTTATAATTTATATTATAATATATTTATATATTTTAATAATATGATAAAAATATAATATTTTTAATTTATTATTTATTATTTTAATTTTAATATATAAATATTTTGTAAAATAGGTAAATTTCAGAGACTTGCCTTTAATTTCTCAGGTTGACCGAACAAAGTGAGAGTTGAGACACGACCGCTTACTCCGGTGAGTCTAACCCATTTGATTATTTTTAAAATAACGTATAAAATTAATAGGAAAATTAATTTAAGTCAAATAAATAAGGGTAATTGCAAGAGGATGTTAAAAAGTGCATGTTACATTATCTTCTACAATTCAACCGAACAGCAAGCGACAACACTACTATTCCGAGAAGGTTTAGTTTCTAGTTTATGCCGGCGTCACTTTAGCACGAACACCCTCAGCAATTCTTGTAGGTTCCCTTTTCCCTTTCTGAATTTCCCATGATTGGGTTTAATGTGTTCCTCAAGACGTTGTCTTTTTTTATTCTCAAGCTTTTTTCGGTTGCTCTCTCTCTCTCTCTCTCTCTCTCTCTCTCTCTCTCTCTCTCTCTCTCTCTCTCTCTCTCTCTATTTTAACTTTACGCTAGCAATCGCTTTATAGTTCAGACATTTCGTAGGTAGGTGATGTCTCTTTTTATTTTATTTTTTCATTTCATTTTTTAATCCAAGCCTCTACTCTACAACGTGCTTACACAAGTTAAAATCTTAGCTAGTATCGCGGGACACATTTATAGACAAGATGGGTGGTTTAGCATTTAAAAAAGGATGGCATCTTTGGTGTGCTATGATTCCTTGGCCTATGTTTCACCACTGTATGGGCGTCTAATCTAATGGACTTTGTCCTTTTTCTAATTAAAATATCAAGTTCATAAGCTTGGCAAGTGCTTGTTTAAATGTCTAAATGATTACACTATCAGTCAGACTTGCACAAGTTCAAATTTTAGCTAGTATTATGGGATGCATTCGTAGACAAGATGGGTGGTTTAGCATTGCACGACACAGGTGGCATCTTTGGTGTGTTTTCATTCCTTGGCCTATGTTTCACCATTATATTGGGGGTTAATCTAATGAGCATTGTCTTTTGTCTCATTGAAATACCAAGTTCATATGCAAGGAAGTGCTTGTGTGAGTGTCTGAATGATTACAGTCTCAGACTCACATTCTTCCTGTTCTGTGAACATTTTTAACTGTGCTTCACAACCTTATCTCAAAGCTCCTTGCTGTTGTTATTGCTTTTACGGATACTTCACACATGTTATGTCTATATGCTTTGTTTGTGTTTTGTGTGAAATCGCAGACAGTTTTCAGTTTTACATTCTGAGATCTTGTGATGTTGCTGCCCAGTCTATTTCCAAGTTCCATCACAGCCCTCATGCACTGAGGCACACCCTATGTGAAACTTAGTCGAATGAGTGCGTACAGAAAAGAGTTAAACATTACAATGGTTCAAAAACAATCTTTTTGCGGTAGCAATTATGTGTATATCTTTCCTTGTGTATATAAAAAGGAAAGATGCACTATTAGTTTATTAGGGTTTTAGGTTTGGCTGAAACTTAATATCCATAATTAATAGCTGATGCCAGGTGAATCCTTGGGATGAGGTCTGTTCAGTTGAGTTCCTTTCTCTATTTGTTGTTGTCCTATGTGGGAAAGGCATGTGCTAGGTGGATCCTGGCATCAGTTTTGTTTTGAAAATGCTATGATGATTTTCTATTCTCCACTACATCGTTGTTCATCTAGAATGTGAAAATTCAACTCGGATGTGAGAATTAAATCATTGTTGCACTAATCTACATTTTGTGTTATAATGGTTGTTTTCTGGAACATAATCCACTGCTAACCGATGCATTGATATGCTTATGTAAATGCTAGGGAACAAAGTAGCAATGGCTTCCTGTTATTTCAATCCTATACCTACTAGCCCTCATCTTGTTTCGGCAAACTTATCTAGAAAGTTCAAGATTCCAAAGCTTCTTCACAGGGTAACTTTCTTAGATTGATATTTGTTGTTTCATTGTCTTGCTGATTAGTTCCTCTTTTAAATTATTGTAATTTCTTAAGATGTACTTAAATAAACATGAAAATGCATTGCACTTAAGATTAATTGTCTGTATCAATTTTTTGGTGTCATGTTTGTCTTTTGATTACATTTGATAAATGAAGTTAGAAACAAACAATAAAATAAATTTAATTTTTGTGGTTGAAGTGATAAATCCGATGAAGTGTGTGAGCCTGATGTTTTGCATGAAAAAAGCATGAGCTAGTATTCTACTTAATAGAAATTAAACCAGACAAAGCTACAAAATTAAGGCCTGGAGTTGCAAAGTTTCAATTCCCTTTAGGTGGGTTTCCAATTTCAAAATTATAACATTTTTTTAAAGAAACAGTATATGAATGTTAATCCTAAAACAAAAGTAAATGAGTAAATGACTAGTAGGCATACAGTTGTAAACAGTGAGACTCTGTAGTGTTGATTGCCTGAAGAACATGTGTTTTGTCAGTTCTCTACATATTTTAGTATAAAAGGTTTATGACATAGTGTAGCTATTGGGATATCATCATTCCTTAACTTAGAAAAGTGAGAGGAATCATCAAAGTTTGCTTCTAAAGTATTTGGGCAAGCTAAATGAGTTTCACTATTCACCATGGCCTGCTTCTCTAATAGATTAAAAGTGATTTTATATCATTCCTGAATCCTGATTCCTGACAGGAGATTTATAATTGAAGACAACTTCCTTATTTGTGCTGATATGTTCCCTCCTTACATTTTAAGCAGAAAAAGAGGTTTGATGGCTCACCTAGATCCTCAAATATCACTGCGTTTTATGGCTTGAAGTCCCCTCCTTATGAACTTGTAAGTGATTCACCGAGTTGTCTGAATCCATGTCTTAGTTTGGAGATAATTGGACTGTTTTGTCCTACAGGCTTGGATTAGTTGAGTCATATAATACATCATTATTTATAAGAGAAATAATTGCATTTGCAGATTAAATTGTCATATTTATTTGTGTTCAAGCTAGTGCTAGTTAAATTGTTGCTTCAACCATTAGAATGATTAAGAAAAAAACTAGGAATGGAGAAAACATTGCAATTGGCAAAGGAAGGGTGGCATTACATAAAACTTTTTGTTTATGATGAAACATACAGTTACATGCAACCTTCAATGAACTTTAAAATTTAAGTTACCATTTTGAAATAAATTTTATGTAAAAATTTATTTCTCTTACATCATTTCATTTTGTTGCAATCATCTTATTTACCGAGACAAAGAGGTATGCCTTATGTTAGAGTATTTAGAAAATATAAACATGTTTGAACACCTCTCTCTTGTCAAGAAGTGAACATCTCAACGTGACTATATATTGATTGTGGGTGAAACAATAGGGGCAATAAACTTGGCTAGGATACACTCTAATAATGTGTAATTAAAATTATAGTTAAGATTCCATGATTTCACAATTTCACACAACATGCCCAATTTAGTGGCTATGCAAGATTGCACCATAGAAGGATCGGTAGGATCGATGAAGAAGATCGTAAAATTGTTGAATCGACAAGTGAATTGGGTGCTCGAGGACCTGGGGGGCCTGGACGACGGTCATGGAGAAATCATCAAGGCTTAACCTTTTGGTGTCGTGAAACCAGAGGAGTTTTCTCTTCTAGCACTAGCATCTTCATCGTTCCTGAACAACTTCCAACAATGTGTGTGATAAGACTCATAAAAAAGCCCTACCCAACACTCGAGCCTTTCCCACCGGGGGTGAATGCTCAAAATCTAAAGAAGAGAGGAAAAAAGAAGAGTGAGCCTTTCCCACTAGGGACACATTCTTAGAATTTTAAATATAGAGAAAAAGAGAAGGTTGTGGAAGGGAAAAAGAAAGGGAGGGTGCACAAGATACACATGGGGCATAGGTTAAAGTGAAGTATTGAATATCGAGAAAATAGGGTTTGAGATTAATCTCCCTTGTGTATAATTCACACATAGGATAATCTATTTATAGTAGAGAGAGCTACAACTAAAAAGAGTAACAAAAAATTAATTAGAGTAAATAAATGATATTATTTGATATTGTGATTAACAATATCTAACAATATCTTAACAATATCTAAACAATATCTAACACTCCCCTTCAAGCTAGAGCATACAAATCGTATGTGTCAAGCTTGTTACAAATATAATCAATTCCAGGCTCCTGTAAAGATTTAAGAAAAATATCTGCTAATTAATCACTTGAGTTAACAAACTCAGTCTTGATGTCTCCATACATAATCTTTTCGCGAAAGAAATGACAGTCAATCACAATGTGTTTGGTCCTCTCATGAAAGACAAGATTAGAGCTAATATGAAGAGCAGCCTGATTGTCACACAAGTGTCATTTGAGTGACATCTCCAAATTGTAACTCTCTAAGCAATTGTTTGAGCCAAATAAGTTCACAGGTAGTTGAGGCCATAACTCTATGTTCTGCTTTTGCACTGGATCTTGCCACAACACTCTGTTTCTTACTTTTCCATGAGATCAAGTTATCATCAATGGAAACACAATACCCAGATGTGGATCTTCTATCATAAGGAGATCTTGCCCAATCAACATCTGAGTAGCAAACAACTCTTGTATGGTTATTAGAATCATATAACAATTCTTTTCCAGGAGATCCTTTAATATATTTCAAGATACGAATGACTGCATTCCAATGATCTTCGCATGGGGAATTAAGAAATTGGCTTACCACACTGACTGCAAAGGAAATGTCAGGACGAGTAACTGTAAGATAATTTAATTTCCCAATTAATATTCTATACTGTTCAGGATCAGATATAGGCTCCCCATGATTTGGTAGAAGTTTCATATGGGGATCCATGGGTGTATCAACAGACTTTGAACTCATCAACGCAGATTCTAATAACCATACTCTTGTATGGTTATTAGAATCATATAACAATCCTTTTCCAGGAGATCCTTTAATATATTTCAAGATACGAATGACTGCATTCCAATGATCTTCACATGGGGAATTAAGAAATTGGCTTACCACACTGACTGCAAAGGAAATGTCAGGACGAGTAACTGTAAGATAATTTAATTTCCCAACTAATATTCTATACTGTTCAGGATCAGATATAGGCTCCCCATGATTTGGTAGAAGTTTCATATTGGGATCCATGGGTGTATCAACAGATTTTGAACTCATCAACGCAGTTTCCTCTAAAATATCCATAGCATACTTTCTCTGAGATATAACAATACCATCATTGGACTGTGTCACCTCAATACCAAAGAAATATCTGAGTTTGCCAAGATCTTTGGTCTGAAAATAGTGACAGAGATGTTGTTTCAACTGAGAGATGTCATGGTTGTCACTACATGTAAGAACGATGTCATCAACATATACTACCAAGAATGATCTGCTTTACACCAATTCATACTAAATTGTTGAACAACATTACTAAACTTTCCAAACCAGGCCCTAGGAGATTGTTTTAAGCCATATAGGGATTTGCAAAGATGACATACCCATCCCAAAAGACTCCCCCTGAGCAACAAATCCAGGAGGTTGCTTCATATAGATTTCTTCTTGCAAATCACCATTAAGAAAAGCATTTTTAACATCCTGTTGATAAAGAGACTATTGTTGAAGAGCAGCCATGACGATAAATAAACGAATAAAAGTCATCTTTGTCACGGGAGAAAAAGTATCTCCATAATTCAACCCAAAAATTTGAGTATAACCTTTGGCTACAAGACGAACTTTGAGGCGATCAATAATACCACCAGGTCCAACTTTGATAACAAACACTCACCTGCAACCAACAACAAATTTCCCAAATAGTAACAACACCAATTCCCAAGTTTCACTATTATGAAGAACACTTAGTTCATCTGTCATGACCTGATGCCAACCAGAATGGGCTAAAGCTTCACGAATAGTTTTTGGAATGGACAAAAGAAATAGAGGAAACACATGTTTAAAAAGGTAATGATAGTCGATGATAACTCAAAGTAATATAATTGGGAGAGGGATTACGTGTAGAGCAGATACCTTTTCGGAGGACAATGGGAAGGTCAGACTCAGGTGTCAGAGCCGGAGGAGACAGTAGTTGGCACTTGAGTGGAGTCACATGGTGGTGGTTGTAATCAGTTTCGACGACTATAAACATGAAAGGGTGGTGGAGAAGAAGCTGATTGCGAAGTAGGAACTAATAGTGAAGAAGACACAGTTAGAGGGTCACAAACAACAGAAACATTAAATGTACTAGGAGTGTTGACAGGATTGGATGGAGACAAGGGTGAAGATTGGCTTTTAAAATAAAGGGTGAACTCATTAAAGGTGACATCTGCAAGTACAAAATAACAGTTAAGAGAAGGAGAAAAACATTTGTATCCTTTTTGTAATTTTGTAAACCCTAAGAAAACACACTTATGTGATTTAGGAGAAAGTTTGTCAAGACCAGGACTGAAATTATGAACAAAACATGTAGACCCGGAAACTCTTAGAGGTAAGGGATAAAGAGGTTCATGAGGGAATAAAATGGAATGAGATATTTTATTATCTAAAACCGAAGAAGGCATGCGATTAACGAGATAACATGCAGTAAGAAGAACATCACCCCAAAAATATTGAGAAACCTCTCCATGAATTAAAGGAGTGCAAGTTGTTTCAACAAGATGTCTAGTTTTGCGTTCAGCTACACCATTTTGATGAGGTGTATAAGCACAAGAAGTTTGATGTAGAATACCGTGAGAAGCCATGAATTGTTTAAAAGAATAAGAAAGATATTCACGGTCATTATCACTGTGCAAAACTCTAATAGAAACACCGAACTGAGTTTGAATTTCATTTAAAAAAGATTGAAAGATATAAAATAATTTAGAATGATTTTTCATAAAAGATAACCAAGTGCATCTAGAATAATCATCAATAAAAGTAACAAAGTATTAAAAACCTAAAGTAGACTTAACGCGGCTAGGTCCTCAAATGTCGGACTAAACCACGACAAAAGGGGATAAAGCGCCACGTATGACACTACGAGGAAAGGAAGTACGATTATGCTTGCCTAATTTATATGACTTGTTGAAAGTCCCACATCGCCTACCTCATATCATTTGGTATGGTTTAAATACATGTTAGGCTACTCCACATATAGCCAATTGGTTTTATGTTGGAACCTTAACATGGTATCAGAGCCAAAGCCTAACATCTTTCCGGTTATTGTCATGGGCCAAAAGTTGCCCTTTAGTTGGGTCAAAAGTACCCTTTGCCTAGTCCGGCAGGCTTCGTTGGAGGGGGTGTGTTGAAAGTCCCACATCGCCTACCTCATATCATTTGGTATGGTTTAAATACATGTTAGGCTACTCCACATATTGCCAATTGGTTTTATGTTGGAACCTTAACATGATATCAGAGCCAAAGCCTAACATCTTTCCGGTTATTGTCATGGGCCAAAAGTTGCCCTTTAATTGGGTCAAAAGTACCCTTTGCATGGTCCGGCAGGCTTCGTTGGAGGGGGTGTGTTGAAAGTCCCACATCGCCTACCTCATATCATTTGGTATGGTTTAAATACATGTTAGGCTACTCCACATATAGCCAATTGGTTTTATGTTGGAACCTTAACATGACTCACATACCAAACTAGACAACTTGGACAAGACAGGGACAAGCTGCTGTAACTCGACAAGACTTGGATGACCTAACTGCGCATGAAGAAGAGAGGGAGACCCATAACTGCACCAACATGTGTAGAGGGAGGGAGATGATAAAGATCATGAAACTCATATCTTGTGCCAATTACATGTTTCGAACTCCATTCATGTAAACACACAGAATTGTTGGAAAAAAAAACAACACAATCAAGAGAACGAGTTAGACGACTAATGAACAACAAGTTAAAAGGAGACTTAGGGACATAAAGAACATTATTAATGGTTAAAGAAGGGAAAAGTTTAACAGTTCCAATAACATGAGATGATACTCTAGAACCATCAGCTAGTGTAACAGAAGGTAAATGATTAGGAGAAGATAAAGAGGAGAGCAAAAATTTGTTACCAATAATATGATCAGTGGCTCCTGAATCACAAACCCAAGGATTAGGAGAAGAAGATTGGGTCAGACCAGCAAAAGATGTACCTGTGTGTGCTACAAATACAATGGAACTAGAAGATTGTTGATCCTTATACCATTTGAGAAATTTGTTGAACATAATAGGTGTGTTGGATGAAACAGAAGAAGGAGCGGAAGAAGTCATGAAGGGAGGTAAAACAAACCGTAAAAAAAATTCAAAGTAGTCCAATCAATCCACGAAGCACAGATCCAAAACGAGAAGACCAAAACACATCCGTTGAGACTAAACGGAACTGGAGACAATGGGCGAACAACTCCGATAGTGGTGATCTCAACTGTGCTGTGGTCGCCTGACCGAGACGAGCAAAATCATATGTCGCTGGTAAAAAATGAAACTCCGCCGACGGTTCCGGCGGAGGTTCCGGTGGCGGCACCTTCGGCAACAGTGATGGTGGCGACAGTGGACAAAGGCGAAAAAATTTTAAAATAACCTTAAGCTCTAGATATTATGTTGAATATATAGAAAGTAGGGTTTGAGATTAATCTCCCTTGTGTATAATCCACACATAGAATAATTTATTTATAGTAGAGAGAGGTAAAACTAAAAAGAGTAACAAAAAAATAATTAGAGTAAATAGAAGATATTGTTTGATATTGTGATTAACAATATCTAACAATATCTAACATGAAGAAAAGTGTGTTTAAGGGAACAATAATGGGTTGGTTCGTTCTCTTGTTGGGAGAGGATGGTATTGGGAACCCTTCTTGTTTTGAACTTTTCTTTGGAAATGTGCCTAATAGGGAGATTTGACTAACATATATCATCTCATATGCTTTAATTTTAATTAAAAAATTTGATGAATATAAAATTTATATTATGTTGGGGAGGAGTCTATTAACATCTTCGACCTAAGGGATGCCTTCTATGATCTTATGTTGCATAGTCCAAATGCTTGGTTATACATGGAGGTTTCCTCCATGCTTGGACCTTATTAACTATGCAGTATAGTCCTACATTTCAAGAACACGTCTTTGGTGTTTTTCCCATGCTTTCTTTCTATTGGTCAACAACCCACCACATCTTAGATAGTTCTATTCGAACAACTCTCGAGGGAATCATTCTTTCTCAATCAATCATGCCTCTAGATAAATTCACTTATTTCACACAATTCTTCTAGTCATGCCTTTTACTCTTTACTTTTTATATTTATATATTCTTCTTTAAATAAGAAATTGTATTTTATTTTATTATGTCATGAGTTTAATAATGATTTATTATTTGTTGTAAAAAAATTATTTGTATGTTATTCAGTATGTTATTTGTATTATTACATCAGTATATATCTCAAATATTTATGTAAAGTAAAATTACTTATCTCTACTCTATTATGATTTCACAATTTTGTAGGTCCGTTACGAATCCTTCCCATAATCTTGATTTTAAACACCTTGGGCTCTAATACCACAATGATGCAATCCACAACAACCTCCTCCTCAACAATTGTTTTGCTGAGAATCAAACTTGTAACCTTGATTGTGATATTATGTTAGAAAGTGGATTCAAACCTAACTCGATCCTACAAAATTGACTTGTAATATGAAATTTGTCATTACTTATATATTATAATTTAATCATATTTTTAGTCAACATGAAATCTCCAACATTATATTCTAAAATAGCTTATATGGTCTTCTAAGAGTTATGTGCAGATTTCATAATCTTTTCTGATTTATTTCCTTATTTGATTAGGATTAGGAGTCTAATTGAGAGGAACCAAAAATATGGATACCAAAACTCGGGATTAATAACACTAAATGAGCGAAAACAGTGATAAATCCCTGTATAGTACAAGTATGGGAAGAGAAATGGAAAAAAAAATAAAAATAACAATGGTTGGAGCACAGCTCCTTTAAGAAATGAAAAATAGGAAATATAGACCATGGAACCCCTTTTTCCTGAGGAAGACCTGTTTCTTTACTCAATCTGGCCTAACAGCTTACTCTCCAAAATGAATTCCCCCCAATCAGTTAGCTCCCCCTCCTCCAATATACCCCTCTCTCTCTCCTTTTTCTGCATGATTTTACATCCTGCTCTCCAATCTCCTCCTTCCAGCTTTCCATTTGGATATGCCCCTCTTCTCTCTCTTCTAGTTCCCTCTCAGTTGCTGTTACATGTTTCTTTCTTTCACGCACCAAGAGGCGTTTTTTCTATGATCCATTTTTCCTATCTCCTATTACGTCAGCCCCTCTCCCTTTCCTTCTATATACTTGCATAATGTGCCTATGAATAACACTAGTATAAATGAGTTAGTACTTTGTCTTTCATATCGTGTCATTGCCCACCAATGTCAACATAATCTTATTAGTAGTAGTATTCCTTTCTTCTCTCTTCTGCCTTCCCTAAATAAGCTCTATAATTCAACACCTCAATTAATTTTTGCAGTTATCTATTGTGAATAAAATGGAAACAAGGTACTGGTTTATTTTGCTGCATGTGAAACACATAACTTTTCACGGAGGAAAGAATTTAGAGAAATACGAAAACTTTCATTCACCATATAACCCCACACTGTTAGATTTACAAAACATAATAGGAGAATCCTAGAACCCTTTTGTGGCCCTTATAAATTGGATGCTCAACATTCCTCACAGCAGCCATTAATTGGCCATCTATATCAACATCGATAATTCTGACTTTATCTTTCTGCTTCAATATTTTTAGGATGCCTTAGAGCCGCATATGAGTAAGAAGACAATTGACATGCACTGGGGTGAATATCATCGGAATTTTATAGAAGGTTTGAACAAACAGCTGGAGAAGGATGATATACTATACGGTTACACCTTGGATGAACTAGTCAAAGTGACATACAACAATGGAAATCCTTTCCCTCAATTCCACAATGCAGCTGAGGTACTTGTTAGATTGATTGCTCATTGGCTTTGAACATTTTAAATTGATTCTGAAAATGCTCCATCATATATTACATAGGAAAATTAGGATATACACATTATTCACAATATTTAACATCCTCTAAGATTTGCAAAATTACACTCACGTCACATCTTTCTTAAGAAATTACACTTACTCCCTTTTATTTTTTCTTTAAAAACGCTAGATGAATGGTATATATGACTGGAAAAGAAAAACTGAAGAGGGAAGGTGAGATTAATTTAGGTAAATCTCAATCAAGTGAAATGTACTCCTAGTTATTTTTATCCAAAGAAATAAACAAAACCTTTCTCCTACATATGAAATTATATCTATAAAGAGGATAGGTATAGTAATTTATTACATGTATTCAATGGGGGAGGGAAAAAACTTCATGATATGTAAATCAAAGAAACTACAATTGTGGTTTCTGTGTTTATGGATATAAAGATCCATAAACCTCAGACTAAACCCCTGAGAAATCGTTCTTAGAAATATAAATAGAGATAAGGAAGAATTAAACTAATATCACAATTCATAGTAGCTTATTAAATTTCTTGCCACAAGTAAAGTGAGGGGTGTTACTTGTTGCATCAAGAAACTGAATAATAGGCTATATAAAGGTAAATTTTCCTATTATATAGTTCTTCCATATCCTGATTATCTACATCTCTAACGGGTTCTTAGGGGTTTAGTAGGGAGGTTATTTATCCAATTGCTTGATTCCTATCAAAGTGTATGTCTGGGGTGTTTGGATCTTTATATCCACGGGGATCTGCATCATCACTATGTGCTTTTTATATTTAAATGCTGTCTATGTCAACAGTTGTCGCCTAATTAATTCTGCCACTTCCACACAGGTTTGGAATCATGACTTCTTTTGGGAGTCCATGCAACCAGGAGGGGGTGATATGCCCAAACTAGGTCTCCTTCAACAGATTGAAAAGGATTTTGGATCATTTACGAATTTTAGGAAGAAGTTTGTACTAGCTGCTCTCACATTATTTGGTTCTGGTTGGGTTTGGCTAGTTTGTAAGTCCATTCCTGATTGACCTCCCCTATCTGCGGTCTCCCAATCCTTCTAAAATAATGTTTTAGTTTTTCAAATTCCATTTTATCTTCTTAATATGCCATAAAATCCTTGGATTTCCCTTATAATATACATGTCTATATTAAATGTAAAATTAAAAAATAAGAGCCTCTGTTATGTTCTTTCTTGAGTGGTTGTTAAATTCTAATTGAGAATATTTAATTGTTCTATGATTGATGTGGTGGTAACTAGTCTTTCCTCATAGCCGGTTTAGTTCCAGGACAATTGCATTGTAAGATTTGTTGGGTAGAGTTTGTTGATATATATTATTTCAAAAGTAACCTGATTGTTTGATAGACCGCTCTAATAATGCTGGTGATTGATGCTAATATTCATTGCTTGTTTTAGTGAAGAGAGAAGAGAAAAAACTAGAGATAATCCAAACTTCAAATGCCATTTGCCCAATTGTGTGGGATGACATAGTAAGTTAAGTTCCATTTTCCTCCATAAAATTAATTTGATTAATATTGTAAATGAAGCTAATGATCTTTTCTCATGCAGCCACTTATCAATTTGGATTTGTGGGAGGTATGCCCCTCCTCTCTCTAACTCTAACAATTCAATCAACACATGCAAATTACTTGTATAGTCATCGCCAACTGATTGTTTTTTATTTTTACTGCAGCATGCATACTATCTGGATTACAGGGTATGTAACCATCATATATCATCTGATTTTTTTCATAAATGCATTAGCTTAAGAATCATTGTGACTTTTGGACAGAATGATACAGCAAAGTATGTGGATGTATTTATGAACCACCTTATCTCTTGGGAAGCTGCAGCAGTTCGATTGACCAGGGGAGAAGCTTTTGTAAACTTGGGGGAACCAAAAATTCCTATTGCATGAAAATATTGAAATGCTTAACGATTACAATGGTGGCTACAGCCATATGACAACATCTTAGGTGGAGTTGGCGAAGGGATGAGTTTGTTTCAGTCATCATCTGAGTACAACATTGGTAGTGCCCCATGTGCTTCTTTCTGGTTCTCAAATTTTGCAGTGTTTAGGATTGAGGACAACTTGTCATTTGGGGAGATCTAGTGAAGAGCAGGAGGCAAGTATTCCAATGAGTAACAATAGAGAAAAACAAGCATGTTCTTAGATTGATCATGGTTTCATTGTATGAATGTTTTAATGTGGCAATGGGAAGAGTCTATTAAATTTTGAAACACCACCACCACCACAATAATATGCTGTTATATTGATATAAGTAGAACTCTGGGTTGTGATAATCACTAAATAAATAAATAAAATTAGATTATTTAAAAAGTAATCTTAAAATAACAAAATTGTGAAAGTAATTTAAATTAAATAAAAAAATATTGATGATTAAATTAAAATCAAATTACATTTGGCTTTTATATTTGATTAAAATTAACTTTAATAGATCGAATGAAACCGTGTAGGTCACATGCTTAAACAAACTCAAATCCAAACAATCAAGTGCATGACAATACAGAAGAAAAAAAAAAAAAGTAAAAATTGGACCATGCTGCAAAACCATTCTTGATGATGATATATGATGAAAAATAGGAATTAATTTATATTTTTTAAAATTATTTTTCTATAAATTTAACTTTTTAATATATATTATATTTTACTTTTCACTTTATATGGGCTAGATGTCTTGTTTGAATTCTAATATATTTTTTTAAAATACATAATATTATAATATTTTTTTATTTTTTTCTCATTATCAATAATATATATTAAAAATAATTATAAACAAATATTATAAAAAGAGAATATTTTTATATATAATATAGATTTTTATATATTATATAAAATATTTCACTTTTTTATATTATTAAATATTTAAAACAATTCTTTCTCTATTTTTTAAATTTTTAATATATATTATATTATCCTCCCCACTTTTATATTATTACACGTAATTTTTCAGCTCTTTTTACAATTTATTTTTCTCTCTCCTCTTTTTTAAATTTATAATATTATAATAATTATTTTTCTTATATTATATTTTTTCTCATTATAAATAATATATGATAAAAATAATTATAAGTCATCAAAAGAAATTTCCTCTATATATATAAAATATAGACTAGTGAAAATATAAACGCTAAAGCATGCCCATATATTTTTATATTATTAATTTTTTTAATTTTATTTTTTTAATAATATTTTATTTCTCATCTCTTTGTATTTATGATATTATTTCTTCTCTCCCAATGTATGAAAGTAGTTACACCTTTTCATATAGTGTAGATTATACATATGATATTTTTATTTTTCTCTACCTGATACAGAAAGAGGAATCTCCTTTTTATTATATATATATATATATATATATATATATATATATATATATATATATATATATATATATATATATATAAACTAGCGCAAACAGAAGCACGTTTTCTTCATTTTAATTTATTAAAATTTAATGTATATATTATGTTAGATAAATTTAAAATAAAGTTTTTAGTTATTACTGTAAACTAGGATTAAAAAAAATATGGTTGTTTTGGAATTAGTTTCCTTATTTTTAGTTGTTTTGGGTGCTGCTAATTGATAAGTGTCTTTGTTTAATTTATTAAACATAATAATTATTTATTTCATTTTTTTAAACACTTCTTAACATCATTTTCTTAGTTTTATATTTAATTTTTTAACTCTAAGGAAGATTAATTATCTTAATCCATTTGACTTGTTTTCTTAGTTTTATATTTAATTTTTGTAACTCTACATAAAGGATGATTAATTATACTCAATCCATTTGACGAGTTGCTTCTTTGATATTTTCATAGCCTGTTATAAAAATATGCATTTGAAAATATGATCAAATGATTATATATATCATGACGGATATAAAAATGAATAGAGTAAGCCATTCTTTTATACAAGACAAAACATTTATAGATTGTATGGTCTAATAATTGATCCTTTAAATTTCTACGATGAGATTAGGTAGGTCACTCGCATAGTTTTCTATCCAAGGTGGGAAACCCTTTTTAATTTAGGGTTTCAAAGAGAAAAATATAAATTATCTTTTTTTAGCTAAAAATTTTAAATTAAAATTGGATAAGCAAATTGGTTTATGATAAATCACTATAAGTGACGGAGATACGTTATTTAAATAATGAAAAAAAATTATATCTAAAATAATCAATATAATTTGATCATTTTGAGCAAATCCAAAATTTTTATAAACGAAACCCATAATTAATTCTCACCCATGGGTTTGATGAAATCTTATACATAAATCAGTTGATAAGAGAATAGAAAAGCTTTTATTGTGTCACTTAAATTATATATAAATTATCGAACCAAAAAGTTAATAAACACAAGTTATTGATTACTAAGAATAGAATAACCGCTTAGAATAAAGAAACAAATTATATTTATGGAGAAGTGCAAAATTGTATTCATATGATCTCCATTGTATGTTTTGATTAATTGGATTATTTCTTCATAGATTCTAGTTCGAAGATTTTGTAGATATGTTTTCAAATATTCCTTTAACATGTCATCTAAGAAAAACAGTTCCTCAAAATCTATGAATTTTTTTAGAATACTATTTTCTTTAGTATCATTCAAGAAAATTTTGGATTGTCTAGTATTCCACCAATTCATAAACCAAAATTCCAGACTTTTCTTAAATGTGAAAGAGATATACATGGCAAAAATACTATAGATGTAAGAGATAGAAGGAGAATGAATTTTTTTTGTTTTTTTCATTTTTTGTTTTTAATGAACTCAACTTCAACTAACTTTCTTTAGTCCAAAACTATTTTGTTTGTCAAATTTTAAATTGTTTTCAAAATTCCAATTATCAATTGGCATTTCTTTCAATTTAAGCATAATAACATAAAGTTAGTGTAGTTGTTAGGATTAACCAAGTTCTTGTGGATTTGATTACATATTTTTAAACTATTAACAACAATGGTGCGCTTGCCAAAAAGTCAATAGAATTCAACAACTATGTTTTTGTAATTTGGGTACAAACATTGCAACCAGTAGTCAAGAATAATATCATCAAATTTTCACGTTATGAAATTACAAAACTTATATTTATAATATTATGGTATAAAGAGACAACTTTTTGGCCTGATATAACATAGCTGCAGCAATCTAAGGAGTAATGACAACTGAAAACACACTTGTTCAACCTTCAATTCCTAAGTTTCATGATCATTATGATCATTGAACAATGTTGATGAAAAGTTTTCTACTCCGAAGAGTATTAGAGTTTGGTAAAAATTGGAATCTGGTTGCACTTGTGGGAGAGACTTTGATTGAGGCACAACAGTGAAAATTTGAAGATTAAAAACTCATATTTGAAAGCAAAGAACTATCTCTTCCAAGCCTTGGATCGTTTTGTTCTTGAAATAATTCTTAAGAAAGATACCATAGAGACATACGGGAGTCTATGAAGAAGAAATTGTTGGCAAATTTTGGGTCATGTATATATATGATACATAATTTAAATGTGTTAGAGTCATTATTTATTAAGCCAAATAATAAACTGATCTGAATAAATTAAAGTTTTGGCTAAAGACATATGTCATGAAAATAAAATTGTGTAGAGACCATAGAGTAATTTCTAATTTGATGAGGGGCCAAATTGGAAATACTAAAACTTAAGTAATTAACCTAATTCTGGTTATTTAAGGGGTCATGGTCCCCTTCTGGGAGCACACACACAGAACGTAAGTTTCAGTCCCGTTCCTTTCTTTCTATCCCCATCAAAAGAGAAAATCCAGAGGGAAATACAGGTGCTCTCTAGGAGGAAGACCATAAGATCAATAGTTCTCTAAAAAGGACATCATCATTATGGCAAATTCAGGTACGCTTTCGCATTCAGTTTACAGCATGTTTACAGTATGGGATTACTTTATACTTGATCGTTAGATTAAAGATCATATTTAATTACAGTTTACCTAACAATTGGTATCAGAGCGACCCATACATGATTCATGTTTGTATTTCATAAATTAAATTTAAGAATTCATAACCCTAATCTCAAATTTTTGTAAACCCTAAATTAAAATTTGGGGTTAAATATCCTGGTTGTCTCTTCGCTTCACAACCACCACGTGGTCGAACAACGCGTGAGGCGGTGGCCTGGTCACGTGTAAGGCGTGACTGAGGTAGTCCATGGGCAGTCGCGATTCCTATGACGCCTTTGGGCGCAAACGGGTAGGCGAAGTGCGGTTCGTGGGATTTGGCGAAGAGAGGGTTTGCCGGAGTTCGAATTGGAAGGATATGTTGCTGCAAAGGGTAATGGTGGTGCGGTTGAGGGAGCGGCGACACGGGCCGCGATGCAGTGGTGGTTGTAGCGGCGGCGTGGTCGACAGGCATGGTGGTTTTTTGGTCAACCTTTGGAAATCTTATGACAGGCATGTAGTGTGACACAGTGATAATGCTGAATGAATGATTCATTCCGCGTGAGGTTGCAGTTTGTCAAAGGATAATTTTTTTTTTCTTTTGCTCATGTTGGACTGCTCATGCGGTAGTGGAGGCGTTTATGCGCTTGGTGCCGTGGTTGCCAATTACATGGGGGACCTAAGAAAACGTGGGACCCGCTGCCTTAATTAACAAGAGAATCTGATGGTGTTAATGTCGTGGGACCCGCTGCCTTAATTAAAAAGCCATCATACGTGGCATTATAGTACAATTTTTTTTTTTTTGAAGTGGCTCTTGAGACTTAATTTGGTTTAGGGTTACCCTTATTAATATATTCAATTTATTTGGTAGTTTAATATTTTTGTGAGCAAATTGAGTCAAGAAGTCACCAAAGTAACTTCTCTTGAATTGGGCAGTTCATAAAAAATATTGAATGTTAGTGTTTGTGTATATTCATGCGAGTATTAGTCGGCCCAAAGGAAGATTAATATTTGGCCGAATTGCATACACACTTGTAATGATAAACATGTGATAATTATAAGGATTTGTTTTGTCGATGATAAATCAATCCAAAGACTGATTTGTTGTTGGACGTGCTTTATTGTCAATATTTGATTATTACAACAAGATACCTCTAGCAGTTAATATTACTATCCAAAGACTTGATATTGATGGTGCATTGGGTGTCTTGAGATGGGTTAAACCATTATTTGAATATATATTTTATTTATAATTATTTATTTTTATAATGTGAGCATAATTAATTTATTTCTCTTGTTTTTAATTTAGCTACAATTGTTTCTGTATCTGCCAATTTAAATTATGTTCCAATCCTCAAAAGTATGTTTCCTACTTTGGTTTGTTCTGAAGTCAATTTAGCGTCAGTACCTAGTAACACTTGGTGGTTAGACTCAGGTGCAACTACTAACATCAGTGTTTCTATAAAGGGTTGCCTAAGCTACCGGAAGCCAATTGATTCTGAAAGATGGATATATGTTGGAGATGGAAAATCGGTAGAGGTGGAAGCTATAGGGTATTTTAAATTGTTATTGAGTACTGGTTTTTATTTGGATTTGAAAGACACTTTTGTTGTGCCGTCATTTAGACGAAATTTGCTTTCAGTTTCTTATCTGGACAAATTAGGTTATTTGTGTTCATTTGGAAACAATAAGTTCAGTCTGTCTTTTAATTCAGATATTATTGGAATTGGTTCACTTTTGCCTTATGATAATCTGTATTTACTTGATACTGTGACCACCTATAATGAAACCCTTAATACAGAATCACGGGGTACTAAACGTAAAATTGATGATACTCACTCAGGAGCATTATGGCACAGGCGCTTAGGTCACATCTCTAAAAATAGAGTTGAACGACTTGTGTTAAATGGAATCTTAGAGTCCATTGACTTCACAAACTTTGATGTTTGTGTTGAATGCATTAAGGGCAAACAGACCAAAGCGAAGAGATTAGGTGCATATAGAGCTACAGACGTCTTAGAGTTGATACATACGGACATTTGTGGGCCATTTCCTACACCTTCGTGGAATGGTCAACAATACTTTATATCATTCATAGACGATCACTCACGATATGCATACTTATTCCTTATACATGAAAAGTCACAATCTGTAGACGTGTTCAAAACATTTAAAGCTGAAGTTGAAAATCAACTCAATAAAAGAATTAAGTCTGTCAGATCTGATCGTGGTGGTGAGTACTATGGCAGATTTGACGGGTCAGGTGAACAGCGTCCAGGACCTTTTGTCAGGTACCTAGAGGAGTGTGGAATTGTCCCACAGTATACCATGCCGGGATCACCTAGCATGAATGGTGTAGCTGAAAGACGAAATCGAACTCTTAAAGATATGGTCAGGAGTATGATTTGTCATTCCACCTTACCAGAGTCACTCTGGGGAGAGGCACTAAAGACGGCAGCTTATATTCTGAATAGAGTACCAACTAAAGCAGCGACCAAAACACCTTATGAGCTTTGGACTGGGCGACAACCTAGTCTGAAGCATTTCCATGTGTGGGGATGTCCAGCTGAGGCAAAGCCTTCTAAGCCAAATGAAAAGAAATTGGACTCCCGAACAGTAAGTAGTTATTTTATTGGTTATGCTGAAAGATCCAGGGGATATAAATTTTATGATCCCACATTAAAGACAATTTTTGAGACGGGAACTGCTACGTTCTTTGAGGATATTGAGTTTTAGGGGAAGAATAAAATCAGGAACTTTGTCTTGGAGGAAGAATCGGTAACAATTCCAGAACCGATTCAAACAGTTACTTTTGATAAAGTAAGTTCAGAACCTCCACAAGACATTGTTAATGAACCCCTTACTCAAGATGATTTGGTTGTTCATGAAGAACAAACTCAAGATCCTCAAGAACCTGTGTATCATGAGCCAATAACTTTGCGGAGATCCACTATAGAAAGAAGAAGTGCTATTTCGGATGATTACATGGTATTTCTTCAGGAACATGAGGAAAACAATGGTATGATGGAAGATGACCCAGTTAACTTCCGTCAAGCCATGCAAGGTTCTAACTTTGAAAAGTGGATTGAAGCAATGAAGGAGGAGTATAAGTCTATGCAAGATAACAAGGTTTGGGAACTTGTCCCATTACCAAAAGGTATGAGACCCATTGGTTGCAAGTGGATATTTAAGACCAAACGGGATTCTAAAGGTAATGTGGAAAGGTATAAGGCTCGTCTGGTAGCTAAGGGCTATACCCAAAAGGAAGGGATTGATTTTAAAGAGACTTTCTCTCCAGTTTCATTGAAAGACTCTTTTAGGACAATCATGGCTCTTGTAGCACATTATGATTTGGAGCTTCATCAAATGGATGTCAAGACGACGTTTCTTAATGGCAACATTGATGAGACGATTTATATGGTGCAACCAGAAAATTTTGTGCAGGGAGATTCAAAGAGTATGGTTTGCAAACTGACAAAATCCATTTATGGACTAAAACAAGCATCTCGTTAATGGTACTATAAATTTCATCAAGTAATTCTCTCATTTGGCTTCGAGATGAATATTGTTGATGATTGTGTATATCACAAGTTTAAGGGGAGTAAGTATATTTTCCTGATCTTATATGTTGATGACATTCTACTTGCCACTAATGATATGGGCATATTGCACGAAACCAAGAAATTTTTATCAAAGAATTTTGAAATGAAAGATCTTGGTGATGCGTCTTTTGTATTAGGAATTCAGATACACCGAGATCGATGTCGGGGTATTTTGGGATTATCACAAAGGAGCTATATCGAAACAATTCTTAAAAGGTTTGACATGCATGAATGTAAATCCAGGGATACTCCAGTTGCTAAGGGAGACAAATTTAGTCTAAATCAGTGCCCAAAGGGAAATTTGGAAATTGAGGAAATGCAAAAGATTCCCTATGCATTAGCGATCGGGAGTTTGATGTATTCCCAAATATGTATGCCTACAGACATAACATACATAATTGGGGTTCTAGGTAGATATTTAAGCAATTCAGGAATAGACCATTGGAAAGTAGCAAAAACGGTCATAAGATATTTAAAGAGAACAAAAGATTATATGCTCACATACAGGAGGTCAGACCAGTTGGAGATCGCTGAGTTTTCTGACTCAGATTTTGCAGGATGTCAATAATTTGTAGCATGCTATGAGGCATCAAATCATGGAATATGGCTGAGAAATTTTGTCACAGGGCTGCAAATTGTGAAAGGCATTGAAAGACCACTTAAGTTATATTGTGACAATAAATCAGCTGTATTGTCAAGGAAAGAGTACAAAGTAGACAGATTTCCATAGAACACTTAAGAACAAACTCCATGATAGTATATCCTCTAACTAAAGGACTTCCGCCCAAGGTCTTTCATGAGCATGTTGCTCACATGGGTGTTTTACAGTTTGAGGAATTTGTGGTTTAGTGGGAGTTAGTCACTTTCATATATTTTATGTTCTATGTTTAATTTCATATATGTATACATTGATTTTTTGGACATATTTGGTTATCTATAGATATGCGGTTTTTTCATTCATTCATTACACTTTGTACATTAAGGATATTATATCGATCTCGATAAGTTAAAGTTTGGACCAGTTGAAAATAGACGTGTACAAATCACCTTCACGTAATTTTCATGCTACACATTTCATGATGAATCCATGTCATTTGATTATGTTAGGATGAGTAATCATTGTTGGTTTTAATTGCGATGATGCAATGAAAAGCTGGTTTGGTTCTATATCCTGATATGATTAATGGACAGGACTTTTGGAGTATGCTAAAGGAATATAATGACAATTTTGAGCTCATAAAGTCTAACACATTTGTAAGGTTGTAAGGACATATATATTTGTGACCAGTGGGAGATTGTTGGAAAATTTTGGGTCATGTATATATATGATACATAATTTAAATGTGTTAGAGTCATTATTTATTAAGCCAAATAATAAAGTGATCTGAATAAATTAAAGTTTTGGCTAAAGGCATATGTCATGAAAATAAAATTGTGTAGAGACCATAGAGTAATTTCTAATTTGATGAGGGGCCAAATTGGAAATACTAAAACTTAAGTAATTAACCTAATTCTGGTTATTTAAGGGGTCATGGTCCCCTTCTGGGAGCACACACACAGAACGTAAGTTTCAGTCCCGTTCCTTTCTTTCTATCCCCATCAAGAGAGAAAATCCAGAGGGAAATACAGGTGCTCTCTAGGAGGACACTACTACAAAATATGCTTTCAACGTCGCCATTTAACGTCGGTTCAAGCTGAGCCGACGTTAAATACACTTTCAACGTCGGTTGGTTAAAAAACGACGTTGAAAGTTGAATGTTGGTCACATTCTACGTCGATTCTTAGTCAAACGACGTTGAAAGTCTTTTTTTATTTTATTTTTTACTTATTGATAGCGGTTATAAGGGAACCGCTATTATATCCTCTCAATTATGATCGATCATTTCAAGTTATGATCGATCAGAATCTAATTTCGCTCGAGCGAGGGTAGTGTCGCTCAAGCGAAATACAACCCGAGAATGCTAATTTTGTGCAGGGGGCGTTTCGCTCGAGCGAGAAGGGTGTCGCTCAAGCGAGATACATTTTAGATAGCGGTTAACCCGGAACCGCTATTATATTGTTTCAATTATGATCGATCAGAATGCAGTTATGACCGATCGAACTATTTTAATCGATTAAATCTCGTTTCAATCGATTAAAACAATTTCTGCACAGCGTTTTAATCGATTAAAACTTATTTTTATTAGTTAAAATTACTTGAAAAGTGTCACGCGAAAGTTTTGCAGTATTTCAATCGATTGAATCGCGAAACAATCGATTAAATCAACTTAGAAGATTTTTTGTAAAGTGTTTTAATTGATATAAACGTTGTCGTATCAGCTTAAAACAAATATGTTAAAGAATCAAGAACGTATTAATGGATTAAAAGAAGTTTTAACAGATTAAAACTGCACTTTTAACAGATTAAAAGAATCTTTTAACAGATTAATTAAACCAGACAGCTTTGAAAATCTTCTATAAAAACAAGTTTGGCTTGAACTTTTTTAACATACATTGAATATATCATCTTTTACACATCCTTGAGCAATCAATCAATCGCTAATTGCGACCGAATTAAAGTGGGGGTTGGCTCGAGGTTAGAGTTCGACGTCGCTAGGGTATGCGTTAGGGTTCGAGCTCCGCTGGGTTTGCGTTGGGTTTCACAGCATGACAATTGGGTTTGGCTTGACATTGGGGTTCGATGTCGCCAGAGTTGGGGTTCGACCTCGAGTTCGTCGAGGTTGAGGTCGGGGTTGAGATTCGAAGTTACTATTTGACATTTTTCTAGTAGTGATAATTACACGGATATATATTTATTTGTATATAAATATAATTTATTTGTAAGTTATTATCAAAAAATTCAAGTAGTTTAGTGGTTGGAGTATCGACCTCCAACTCTAAAGTACTTGGGTTCGAATCCCGCCAATGACAATTCTCTTAAAAATTAAAAAACTTCTAAAAAATATAATATAAAGAGATGGAGGACCTAATAAAAATATAATATGAAGAGAGGGGAGACTTCTAGATAAATAAAAGGGGGGTAAAGGGGTTGTAAATAAATAAAAATTATTAATTTAAAAAATAATACTTTCAAAAGTAGACTTATGACTGTATATTAGATAGCGGTTCCCTTATAACCGCTATCTAAAGTCTATATTAGATAGCGGTTCCCTTACAACCGCTATCTAAAGTCTATATTAGATAGTGGTTCCCCGTATAACCGCTATCTAAAGTCTATATTAGATAGCGGTTCCCTTATAACCGCTATCTAAACCCTAAACTTTAACGTCGGTTTATTAGACCCGACGTTGAAAGTTACGACTTTCAACGTCGCCTGATACAACGTCGGTTATTAAACCGACGTTGAAAGCCTTCCAGAACCGACGTTGAAAGCTTTATTTGTAGTAGTGGGAAGACCATAAGATCAATAGTGCTCTAAAAAGGACATCATCATTATGGCAAATTTAGGTACGCTTTCGCATTCAGTTTACAGCATGTTTACAGTATGGGATTACTTTATACTTGATCGTTAGATTAAGGATCATATTTAATTACAGTTTACCTAACAATTTAATAATTGGTATCAGAGCCAAGGTCACGAGTTCGATTCCTAGTGGACAATTGTTGAGGGGGGAGATTGTTGCGGGTTGCACAATTGTCCCGTGGCGGAGGCCGGATGGGCCAAGTCACAATCCAAGAGTGGGATACCTTGTAGGACAATTGCTGAGGGGGAGATTATTGCAGATAACATTAATTGTCCTGTGACGAAGGTCAAGTGGGCCGAGTCACAATTGAATCGTGGCGCTTGGGTTCTTAAAGTAAAAAGAGTTGCGCTTTGACTAAAAGCTATAGCTTTTAAGAAACAGAAATATCAAGGCTCAATGCGAGTGAAGTGGGCTCATTTGCATGCATTGCAAAAGGAATTTGAAATGCTCCATATTAAATATGGAGTAACTGTGAATGAATATTTTGCAGTGTACTCACAGTTGCAAATAAGATGAAAGAAAGTCAATGGTGAAAGAAAAGTGATGTAAAGATCATGGAAAAGATCTTACTATTGTTGACTCTCATGTTTAATTACATGGTTTTCTCAATTGAAGAAGCATAAGATACTACCAACATATCAATTGATGAATTGCAAAGCAGTTTGTGAAGCACTTGTTGGATTTGATGAAGACATATAAAGTTTATAAAGTTTATTTTGTGGGTGTGTAGGTGAATAGGTTATAGGTTTAGAATTTAATCTCTTGATAGTTCAATAGATCTTGTGATAAGCGCCTTTAAAATGATGCATCTCATTGAACTTATTTTACTACATGAAAAACCAACCTTTTAGCATTAAAAGAACAAACTGAGTTTTTTCAATCTGTTAAAAAGAAATTTCAATCTGTTAAAATCACTTAAAATAGGAATGTTCATATGCTGTCAAAATTTTAATTGATTGAATCGCAGAATCAACAGGTTAAAATGTTCTTAATGATTTTTCCATATTAATGGCTTCGCAAATTTAATCTGTTAAAATCAAGTTTTAATCTATTGAAACAGAGAGATCATTTTTTCATTCTAAGGTATTACTGGATTTCAATCTGTTGAAATATATTTTAATCGATTGAAATAGAAAGCTACCATTTTTTTCTAAACTGTTTCAATCCATTAAAAACTCGAATTAATCGATTGAATGAAGTTTTAAATAAAATCAATCGATTAAAACGACATTTTAATCGATTGAAAAACATTCTGATTGATCACAATTCAATTCTGATCGATCATAACTGATTATGATCTATCATATAGATATTCTGATCGATCATCTGCTACTCTAAATCAGTTTTAATCAGTTTAATCAATCAGTTTCTCTCTTTCATTCTATAAATACAGTTTTGATTTCTCTTTTGAAATATACAATTTGGAAAACAATTGAAAGCAATCTTAGAGTTCTCATATACGTGTCTTTCTCTGTGCATTCATACACTTTTCATATCATAAGGCGTTTAGATCAAGATTGTTGAAAGATCATCAAAGAGAGACAGTTCTGAGTTAGAATTACTTCTGGACTTCTATAGTGTTAAAGCTGCAGTCCAGGTTTATTCTTTTCATTTACTTGTATAAAGTGTGATTGTATAGATTGGGTTTGAATCTGCACTGGTTACAGTAACTGGATTTGGTTACTGGGTGGTTATTCAAGAGTCTATCTTGTGGGTTTGTGAGATAGTTCTTGGGGTAGATTGGTGTATATCTACGGTTTGTATTTTTCACTTGGAATTAGTGGAACTTGGCAGATTTGTCAAGAACTGGATGTAGCTCTGGGAAAGAGTGAACCAGTATAAACTGTTGTGTTGAATTTCTGCTTTCATCTCTTTTATTTCTTGTCTATATTCTTGCTTTGATTAAAACTAAATCTACCTAATAGAAGAATTGAATAAAGATAATTCATTCTTCCAAGAGAAAGTGTGTTTTTAGAAAAAGTTTTCTAAAGTTCAATTCACCCCCTCTTGAACTCAACCATTAATTCTTACAATTGGTATCGAGTCTGGTTCTTGTAAGTTACTCAAGAATTCGGTCCAAGAAAGGTTTAAATGGTCGAGGGAAAGATGGATTGTTCGGAAGGAGCCTCCATAAACAGGCCTCCTCTTTTTGCTGGTGTGAATTATTCTTTCTGGAAGGTTAGAATGAAAATCTTTATTGAATCTCTTGATAGAGGTATTTGGGAAACAATTGTTAATGGGCCTTTCAAACCAACTCATACAGTGGATGGTAAAATTGTTGAAAAAAATTGGGCTGAATTAACTGATGCAGAAAATAGGAAAGTCCAATATGATTATACTGCTAAGAACATTATTACCTCTGCTTTAAATCTTGATGAGTTTTTCAGGGTGTCTCAATGTGCCTCTGCCAAAGAAATGTGGGAAATTCTAGAGGTCACTCATGAGGGTACATCTGATGTGAAAAGGGCAAGAAAGCATGAATTAATTAGAGACTATGAATTGTTCAAAATGCAGCAAGGTGAAACCATTGCAGATGTGCAGAAAAGATTCACGCATATAGTCAATCATCTAATCGGGCTAGGGAAGAATTTTGACAAGGAAGAGTTAAACATCAAAATCTTGAAATGTTTGGACAGAACTTGGCAACCAAAGGTGACAGCTATATTAGAATCAAGAGACTTAACTGAAATGACTACTGCATCATTATTTGGTAAGCTAAGGGAACATGAGTTGGAGATCAATTGTTTAAAGAACAAGAAAATGCAGAGAAGAAAAGCAGAAACATTGTTCTCAAGACGATTGAAGAAAATAGTGAGTCTGAAGAAGATGAATCTGAGAATCTGACTCTGTTAGTTAAGAAATTTGGGAAGTTTCTTAGAAAGAAGAACAGAACCGGCCAGGTTAAAAGGTACACTCGACAAAAGAACTGAATCTACTCAAAATAATTTTACTTGTTATTCTTGTGGTAAGCAGGGACACATAAGGAGTGAATGTCCAGAAAAATCCAGGAATCAAAACAAGAAAGAGTTAAAGTACAAAGGGAAAAAGGCCTACATAGCTTGGCAAGACAATGATTCATCCTCCGAGTTCGCATCCGAAGGTGAAGAAGTGAATCTATGCTTAATGGTCGGCTGTGAATCCTCTTCATCGCATGTAAGTTCAACCCCCACAGAAAATGAAATGAATTACAGTACATTACTAAATGCTTTCAATGAAATGCATAATGAATCTAGAAATTTATCTCATACAAATAATCGGTTAAAAGGACTAAATAACTCGGTTAGAAAATAGGGTTAAAGTTCCGGAAAAAGAGTTATTAGAAAGCAAAACAGATATGGAACATCTTGAAATAATATACAATAATTCATCTCGCGATAATGCTCGTTGGTAACAACAGCTTGTGAAAAGTGTATCTTTCTACAGAATAAGGTTGAGTACTTGATTAAAACTTTGTCTAAGTTTACTCAAGGTAAAGAAAATTTAGATACACTTCTTAGGTCCCAAAACTGTGTTTTTGATCATACTGGAATTGGGTACAAACCTAAGGTTGGGGTTAAAACTAAAAAGTATTTGAACTTCTTTTCTTTTAGAAAAGCAACATCATCTCCCTTCTCATCCTGTCATTACTGTATGAAAAAAGGGCATACTGTAAAATTCTGTCATGCTAGAAAACATTTTGTGCCACAAGGTAAAATGAGATGGGTTCCAAAATATGTTAAACAGAAAATTTGACTCCCAAGGACCCAAAATATTTAAGGGTACCAAATACTTGATGCTTGATCTTTCAGGAATAGCAGCAAGAGTCACTTTGGTACTTGGACAGTGGATGCTCAAGGCATATGACAGGTGATATTTCCAAATTCCAGAAACTAAGATTGAAGAATGGAGGACACGTGACATATGGAGACAACAACAAGGGAAGAATCCTAGGTTCTGGATGTGACACCTTTAATACCAACATTCACTTTATTATGATTTATCAATTATTATTGGTTCCTCTTAGTATTTGATTACCAATACAGTCTTGTAGAAGTAAAGTACACAATAATTAGAGCATACACTTAGTGATTAATATACATATCATTCATAAGTGTCAAGTATAACTAGATAGTAAATATACATAAAGTCATCCCAAAATACACCTAACAAGGGTTCACAATACCAGAGCAAACAAACTAACTAGACAAACTAATTATACAACCCAACTAAAGAGGAGATATATTCTGTACTTCCACTAAAATGAAGTATCTCTTGTAGCACTGTAGTGGTGTCCGATCAAGTCTTCTACTTAGTACTTGCAAGTGATCGTATTTAAACTTTACTTGGAGATGATACCAGGGATGAGTTGTGTTCAACGTCACCTATGCAAACATTTCATAATAACAATACATGCACAGAAAGGGTAAGACAACTTTATATTCACTTAGAGCATGCAAATAACATTGGGTTAATTAGAAATTACATATACAAACATACTAGTAATCAGCACACAAATGATATGATATTATGAATGCAATGTATTCACTAATCTTTTCTAGGACACATCCTAGTATGCAAGACCATGGGGATCCCAAAACCACTTTCTCTTTTATTTTCTTTTTTCTTTTCGAGAAGGATCGGGAGTTTCACTGGAACCTCTCACCGCCTTGCAGTAGTATACTCATAATTACTTGTCCAACTCAACCGATCATGAGAAACCCCGGGGCTTTAGTCGGGATAATCAAGCTTGGTAGTGAGAGTCTCACAGCTTAGGTAGCGAGCCCGAGCCACATATGAGCTCGATCACACTCAATCATCCCCGAGGTTAGCATGGAACCGACCCCGATTTTCCATATCCTCCTCATACACTCAATCTCTCGACTCATGAACATGATGCATGACTTATCATAACTTCTTCACACTCTTTCAAATTTGTTTCACCTCATTATACTTAAATCACATCTTAACTTCTTCAAAATAATACTAGGTTATTTCTAAAAAAATATGACAGAGTTTCCCCGTAAATCGGACATTCCCAAAATTTTTAACACCTGTAAAATAACCAAAAACAGCCCGAACACTTCTACTTTTCACCAAATCATCCTTCCACCTCATCATATTCATCATCACTCAAAATCATAATTTTCTCAATTTTAATTTATTTTTCTTAAATAATAATAATAATTGCAAATAATTTCCTCAAAATTATTAAAAATTCATTTTCACTTACAATTACTTGTTTTCTCCTAGATCAAAATTATTCCAATACTTTTGAAAAATATTTATTAATTAAATAAAAATATAAAATTTCACTTCATAATTAAATTATAAAATTCAATTTAATATATATAAAAAATAGTTTTCTTTCTCACATAGTTCATTTCTCACACCTTTCCTCAATTCCACCAAATTATACAATGCAATTCTATATGTTAATCCATCTTAACAAAAACATTGCACAATAATTTTATACTTATCATGCTTCATAACATACATACAATATATCTTAATAATCAATTTAAAGCAATTATCAGAATACTAAACATAGAAATATGCTAATTCTCAATCTAAATTCATCAATAAATCATATAAAATTACTAATGATTAAGCAATCGATTCAAACAACATTCATGGATGCCTTATAATCATACAAGGTTCCATACACTCAAGTTGCTCCATTTAGAAGCCATAAATTTCACATAATCTTAAAACTTTAAAAATTCATCAAAAATAGAAATGACATTCAAATAATTCCAAATAAATTTCTAATTAACTTAGAAGTAAGAGACTTCTTCTTAATGCTATTTCAAGCAAAAATGAATTATAAAAGTTATCCTACCCCTTACCTTATGTTGTAACTTGGTGAAGAGTAACTCTTGATCAAATAATCTATCAAGTCTTTGGGTCTCCTCTTTGCACCTCTAAGTAGTCTCCTACATGCCAATTAAATACCCCAATTAAATCCTTAATTCCAACCATATTAGACCTCTAAAATCTCACCTCCTTCATAGCCTAAAATTCTAAAATTCAAGACTATGGTTCTTTGAGTTATAAAATCATTTTTAGGGCCTAAATTGATGCTAATGGAATTAATACAAGTAGAAGAGAGTAATGGAAGTAATACACTTAGAGTAGGAAGAATCCTAATAACAAATATGGACAAGGTTCAGTATTTCAGAATTTTCTAGAGTTATATAAACTGTTTTGGCATGAGGTAAGAGCCAAAATTTTAATAACTTAATTACCTACAATATTGATGAAGGAAATAAATTCAAATACCTTGTAGAATAAATGCAGTTTTTCAGTTTACAGTGGTTGTTTCCAACATGGCTCAACTACAATAACACTCTGAACATGCCTTGGTAATTTGACTATAACTCATGCTACACATAAGGTATTGACATGAAACAAATTTCTAAATTTCGGAAATATAATTTCCTACAACTTTTATGAAGAAATCAAGTCCTAATTTCACACGTATCAATCCCAATAATTCAAAAACCGAGGCTGTTGAAACAGGGCAACCTCTTAACTTCACAGCTATAGCACTTGACAGTAAAATGAACATAACTTGAGCTACAAATATCCATTTGATGTGAAACAAGTTTCTAAATTTCCATAACTTAAAGGGCTACAACTTTTATGAAGATACTAATTCCTAATTCTGTTCACAAACGTCCCAAAATTTAATGAACAGTGACTTACGAATTAGGGTGCTTAAGGTTTTTAGCTTAATCACTTCTAATCCTCAATTCTAAGTATTATTCTAGTGTCTTAGGTGTAAAACCTACAATAACACTCTTTTTACTCCCATTCAAGCTTAACCAAGTGAGGAAAAAAATTGAAAATGCACCATTTTGAAAAATAAAACGGTAGAAATGTAGAGGAGATTGAGATAAACCAACTTACCTCTTGGAGTTTCTCAAGAAAATCAATATTTCCCCCTCAAAATCAAACTTCAAAGTGAGGAAGGTTTGAGAGAAAGCGAGAAATGAGAGAAAGGTAGAAGTTACGGGAAGTTGCAGAGTGAGTGTCTCGTTTCAAAGTCAAAATCTAAATTTTAAGATATATTATTATTATTTTATTATTATTTTATTATTATTATTTTTTTTTTTAAATTCCGAAAAATCACAAATAATCTAACAAACATAAAACTCTATAGTCACTTTCCCCAATTCCTAATAATTTAATTATTAAAATTTTGACAAAATTTTTAAAGGTACTAAGAATTAGGATGTTACACTGGAGATATAAGAGATGGTGAAAACGTGATTATTCACAATGTTCTTCTTGTTGAAGGTCTCAAGCACAACTTAATCAGTATAAGTCAATTATGTGATGTAGGTCACAAGGTTATCTTCAAACCAGAAATCTGCCTAATCTGTGAGCCAAAATCTGACACAGTAATGTTGGTAGGTAAAAGGTTAAATAATATTTACATGCTAGATATCAAGCATTCTATCCCATCTCAAAGTTGTCTTCTTACTAAAGAAGAAGAATCTTGGTTATGGCATAGAAGGCTTGCACATATTCATCTTAATCATCTTGACAAACTGATTTCTAAAGATTTAGTCTCTGGGCTACCTAAGCTTCAAATTCTGAAAGACAAAATCTGTGAAGCTTGTCTAAAAGGTAAACAAACTAGAAAATCCTTTTCAAACAAAAACATTGTTTCTACTTCTAGACCTTTGGAACTGCTTCACATGGATTTGGTTGGTCCTTCAAGAAATAAAAGCCTAGGTGGTAATCTCTATATCATGGTAATTGTTGATGATTTTTCCAGATTTACCTGGACTATATTTCTAAAAGCCAAATCTGATTCTTTCAAATCTTTTAAAAAGCTTGCCAAGGTTTTACATAATGAGAAAGGCTATTTCATTACATCTATTCAAAGTGACAATGGTGGAGAATTTGTAAATCAAAAATTTGAATTGTTCTGTGAAAAGTATGACATAAAACACAACTTTTCTGCTCCAAGAACTCCTCAACAGAATGGTGTTGTGGAAAGAAAGAACAGATCCATTGTGGAACTTGCTAGAACAATGCTTTGTGAAAATGCTTTACCTAAATACTTTTGGGCAGATGCTGTAAACACTGCTTGTCATGTTTTGAATAGAGTGTTGATTAGACCCATTCTTAAGAAAACCCCATATGAACTTTACAAAGGAAGAAAACCCAACATAAACTATTTCAGGGTTTTTGGATGTACATGTTTTGTTTTAAACAATGGGAAAGAAAATATTGGCAAGTTTGATGAAAAATCTGATAAAGGGATCTTTCTTGGCTATTCTTCTAACAGTCATGCATATAGAGTCTATAATCTAAGACTAAAATCTGTTGAAGAATCAGTACATGTTGTTTTTAATGAGTCTCCTCGAGTGTTGCAGAATAAAACAACAGGTACTGCAGATGATGACGATTTAACTGATAATTCTTATCAGTTAAAACATCCCAGTGACTCAGATCAGCATATTGTCGAAGAAGGTGATCAGTCAATTGATCCTACAAAAGCTGATCCACCAGGAAGAATTGCTCAAGAACAGGAAGAAGATATCTTGGATGAGCTTCCTAAAGAATGGATTGTCCCAAGAGATCTTTCTCTAGACAATGTCATTGGGCAAATCAATAAGGGAGTATCCACTAGACATTCTCTTAATCAATTCTGCAATCATATGGCATTCATTTCACAAATTGAACCTAAAAATGTTAAGGATGCATTAAATGATGAATACTGGGTTAGTGCCATGCATGATGAGCTTAATCAGTTTGAAAGAAATAATGTGTGGGAATTAGTTCCTAAATCCAAAGATATCAATGTAATTGGTACTAAGTGGGTATTCAAAAACAAACTAGATGAACACGACATTATTACTAGAAATAAAGCTAGGTTGGTAGCCAAAGGATATAATCAACAAGAAGGAATTGATTTTGATGAAACCTTTGCACCCGTAGCTAGACTTGAAGCTGTTAGACTGTTATTAGCTTATGCTTGTATTAGTGGTTTCAGATTACTACAGATGGATGTCAAGAGTGCCTTTCTAAATGGACTTATCAATGAAGAAGTTTATGTTTCTCAACCTCCTGGTTTTGAAAATCACAAACATCCTGACCATGTCTACAAATTGAAAAAGGCTCTTTATGGATTAAAGCAGGCTCCTAGACAATGGTATGAGAGACTAAGTAATTTCTTAATTGATCAAGGATACAAAAGAGGTGAAGTTGACAAAACCTTATTCATTAAGAAATCTGGTTCTGACATTATTCTGGTGCAGGTTTATGTTGATGATATCATTTTTGGTTCTACTAATAATGCCTTGTGTAATAAATTTGTTAAGGAAATGCAAAGTGAATTTGAGATGTCTATGATGGGAGAATTGAATTTCTTCCTTGGTCTCCAGGTTAAGCAATTAAGGAATGATATTTTCCTAAATCAATCTAAATACTGTAATGAGTTGTTGAAGAAATTCAATATGCAAAATGGCAAAGAATCCTCCACACCCATGTCTACTAACTGCTGTCTAGATTTAGATGAAAAAGGGAAATCTGTTGATCAAACTAAATATAGGGGTTTGATTGGATCTCTTCTATATCTGACTGCTAGTAGGCCTGACATTATATTCAGTGTTTGCCTTTGTGCTAGATTTCAGGCAAATCCCAAGGAATCTCATCTCACCGCTGCTAAAAGGATTCTCAAGTACCTTAAAGGAACCATTAATGTTGGACTATGGTATCCTGAAGGTGCATCTCTTAAACTTGTTGGATTTTCTGATTCTGACTTTGCAGGATGTAGATTGGACAGGAAAAGTACCTCTGGTACATGTCATTTACTGGGAAGCAGTCTCATATCATGGCACAGCAAAAAACAAGCATGTGTAGCTCTTTCAACTGCTGAAGCTGAATACATTGCAGCCGGGAGTTGTTGTGCTCAAAGTATCTACCTTAAACAACAATTGAAAGATTATGGAGTATTTCTCAACACGGTACCTCTGGTTTGTGATAATACTAGTGCAATTAATCTAACCAAGAATCCTATACAACACTCTAGAACTAAGCATATTGAAATTAGACATCACTTTATTAGAGAACATGTATCTAGGGGTGATTGTGAAATTTTATTCATTGAAACTGAGAAACAATTAGCTGACTTGTTCACCAAACCACTCCCTAGAGATAGACTTAATATGCTTAGAACTGAATTAGGAATTCTGGATATATCTAGTATTGAATAAATTGACTCTTTATTATGATTCTGTGCTTTTTAACAAGTTGATAACTTGATTCAATCGATTAAATTGACTGAAAATTTTGAAGTTATGTGTTTTAATCGATTGAAATTGCGAAATAATCTGTTGATTCCCTGATTCTCAATCTCTGTTCATGATGCATTATCAGGTTAATCGATTAAATAAGCTTTTAATCGATTTATTTCATTAACTCTGTAGCTCTGCATGTTTTACTTTTACAAATCAATCGATTAAATCTTCGATTCAATCGATTTGTTTTACTTGTGGTGATCTGCATCTACATCTGTAATTGAAAATCAATTGATTTTATGGAAAATCAATTGGTTAATTTCTTCTAGGGTTAGTAGTGGATGCGTTGCCTCTAATCACTTATTGCAGATTGAGTTGAGTGCCTTTACAACAACTTCAGCTACTCTCTTAAATGCCATAGTAATCCAATAAAAGATGAATGACTGTGATTGGATATCAGATGTGAAGGTAATTAAGTAGCACAAGTAACAATTCTCTCTCTCTCTACTTTTACCATCTCTGCGCATAAAGCGTAACAACAAGTAAATCACTAAAGACAAAATTGACTATTCACAGAAGATGAAGGGTCCAGGTTTTCTCATTTCATTTTAGCATGCAATAGTTGTTCGAAAAGCTCGTACTCTCTCCTTAAAAATATTCTCTCTTCTCTGTTTTTCTGTTCATCTCACAAAAACAACATGTTCAAGCGCACCAAATCCGGGAGGAAGAAGTTCAGCAAAGGAGAATCCTCAGCTGCTGTGCAAGAAATATCAGGAGGAGGGCGCATTGAATCCTGGTTCAATGGGAACCAAGAAAAGATGGACTTGTTTATTCACAAAATGAGCAGGAAACAAATTAATATACCCAAGGTTCTGAAATTTTCGTGGTTGGATACTCGAAGGATTCAGAGGTGTTCGGAAATTGCTGCAACACCAGAAACTTCAGAAGTTCCTTGAACTCAATGGTAGAGTTTATCCTGACCTTATTAAAGTTTTCTTCACTAATCTGTCATTTGAAGGGTCTACACTAAAAACTCAAGTCAAAGGAGTGGAAATAGAAATTACTCCCACTGTCTGGAAAGATGTTGCTGGTCTCAAGGATGAAGGAGTAAAAGTCACTAAAGGGTATACCTCTGATGTGGACGAATTCAACAAAGTCCAGTACTTTCGCTCTTGTTTGAGAAATAAGCGTGACTCTGTGAGTTCCTTCAACACTGGAAAGTTGAAACTTGAAGAAAGAATTCTTGCATTCATAGTGGCCTGGCAGCTTACTCCCAGGGGGAGCAATCATGCAGTACTAAATGAAGGTGATTTAGTGCTGATGTACTGCATCCATCACAGAATCAGAGTAAACTGGGTATTTGTCATCAAGGACCATATGATCAAAGCAAAAAGGCTAAGTGATTTTAGGTATCCTTATGCAATCCTTATTTCTAAATTTCTAACTCATTTTGGTGTTGACTTGGAAGGAGAATTGGCTGAAACCATTCGTCCCACGAATGAGGTTAACAACTCCATCCTTCATAAAATGGGATTCATCAAGATTGATGGTGAGTGGATTTCGAAAGAAGAAGCTGGGAGAGAAGAAGAAGAAGAAGAAGAAGTTGAAGAAGATGAGAATACTGGTGCTCCGAGTGCTGCAGAAGCAAGACAAACAGGCCCTATGGAAGATGTCATGGAAGAGCAGTCTCCATTGGAAGTGATTCCTTATATACCACAACCTGACCGTGGCACGCCTCTCTCACAGTTTGAAAGGACTATGCTGCATCAGATGAATGAATTACAAACAAATCAAAGGAGGCACATGGAAATGACATTTGCTCTACAAGCTCGCCAGCATCGACTGTATGAAGACTCCATTGCCAGATTTCAGCACATTGATAATCAACTGGAGGATATCTTCAACAGAATTGGTGACCTCCAATTCAATCAGGGTCCCTGGGATGGAGATGATTGAAGTTTAGCTCTTTAAGTTCACATGTTTCTTTTGTTTTTTTTGGTACCTACGTGGTACTTATGGACTGTAACTAAACACCTTTTGATGAAGTCAAATAGGGGGAGAAGTATTTTGCTTATAACTGACACTACACACACATCACAAAATCATATATGTCTCTGTTCTGTTATTGTTTATGCAGGTGCAGTGGTGATTTGTCTCCATCAAATAGGGGGAGATTGAAGCACTTGTTGGATTTGATGAAGACATATAGAGTTTATAGAGTTTATTTTGTGGGTGTGTAGGTGAATAGGTTATAGGTTTAGAATTTAATCTCTTGATAGTTCAAAAGATCTTGTGATAAGTGCCTTTAAAATGATGCATCTCATTGAACTTATTTTATTGCATGAAAAACCAACCTTTTAGCATTAAAAGAACAAATTGAGTTTTTTCAATCTGTTAAAAAGAAATTTCAATCTGTTAAAATCACTTAAAATAGGAATGTTCATATGCTGTCAAAATTTTAATTGATTGAATCGCAGAATCAACAGGTTAAAATGTTCTTAATGATTTTTCCATATTAATGGCTTCACAAATTTAATCTAAAATCAAGTTCAATCGTGAAACGAAAGATGTTATTTTTCACTTTGAGTATCTCTAATTTCAATATGTGAAATTAGTTTTAATCTTGAAACGAGAGATCATTTTTTCATTCTAAGGTATTACTGGATTTCAATCTGTTGAAATATCTTTTAATCGATTGAAACAGAGAGCTACCATTTTTTTTCTAAACTGTTTCAATCCATTGAAAACTCGAATTAATCGATTGAATGAAGTTTTAAATAAAATCAATCGATTAAAACGACATTTTAATCGATTGAAAAACATTATGATCGATCACAATTCAATTCTGATCGATCATAACTGATTCTGATCTGTCATATAGATATTCTGATCGATCATCTGCTACTCTAAATCAGTTTTAATCAGTTTAATCAATAAGTTTCTCTCTTTCATTCTATAAATACAGTTTTGATTTCTCTTTTGAAATATACAATTTGGAAAACAATTGAAAGCAATCTTAGAGTTCTCATATACGTGCATTTCTCTGTGCATTCATACACTTTTCATATCATAAGGCGTTTAGATCAAGATTGTTGAAAGATCATCAAAGAGAGAAAGTTCTGAGTTAGAATTACTTCTGGACTTCTATAGTGTTAAAGCTGCAGTCCAGGTTTATTCTTTTCATTTACTTGTATAAAGTGTGATTGTGTAGATTGGGTTTGAATCTGCACTGGTTACAGTAACTGGATTTGGTTACTGGGTGGTTATTCAAGAGTCTATCTTGTGGGTTTGTGAGATAGTTCTTGGGATAGATTGGTGTATATCTACTGGTTGTATTTTTCACTTGGAATTAGTAGAACTTGGCAGATTTATCAAGAACTGGATGTAGCTCTGGGAAAGAGTGAACCAGTATAAACTGTTGTGTTGAATTTCTGCTTTCATCTCTTTTATTTCTTGTCTATATTCTTGCTTTGATTAAAACTAAATCTATCTAATAGAAGAATTGAATAAAGATAATTCATTCTTCCAAGAGAAAGTGTGTTTTTAGAAAAAAATTTCTAAAGTTCAATTCACCCCCCCTCTTGAACTCAACCATTAGTTCTTACAGTTTGTTGGTGCATGAGCAAAGGATAATAGTGCTAAATGAAGAACAAACTTTTAAAATAACCCAAGAAACTTCCAATTGAGGTAGAGGTCGCAGTTTTTGTGGAAGAGATCAAGGGCGTGGATGAACCAATTTTGACAAATCCATCATAAAGTGTTTCATCTATCGTAAGCTTGGTCATTTTTAGTGGGAATGCCATAATAAGGAAAATAACTATAGGAAGATGTCAGAAAAAATGTTACTCATGGCTAGCATTGAAGATGAGCAAACTTTGCAAAATGACTGGATTTTTGGATTCAAGTTACAGTATTCACATGTACAATAAAAGGGAATATTTTACATATATAGATGAAAAGTTTGCATATATTATCTGTTGCAGGTAACATCAATTGTCCTGTGGTGAAGACCAGGTGGGCTGAGTCATGATCGAATCGTGGTGCTTGGGTTGTTAAAGTAAAAAGAGTTGCTCTCTGACTAATGGCTATAGCTTTTGGCCTAGAGGTAAGCGTTCGATCCGAACAATTGGTATCAGAGCCAAGGTCACGAGTTCAATTCCTAGTGGGCAATTGTTGAGGGGGAGATTGTTGCGGGTTGCACAATTGTCTCGTGGCGGAGGCTGGGTGGGCCGAGTCACAATCCAAGAATGGGATACCTTGTAGGATAATTGCTGAGGGGGAGATTGTTGGAGGTAGCATCAATTGTCCTATGGCGAAGGCCAGGTGGGCCGAGTCACGATCGAATCGTGGTGTTTGGGTAATAATGCAGCCTTGGTGGTGAAAGGCAAAGGAAATATTTAATTGGAGATCAACCATCAAATATAGGTAATAACTAAAGTTTTTTATGTCCTTGATTTAAAAAAGAATTATTAAGTGTAGGACAACTTCAAAAAAAAGGACTAGCACATTTTTTTAGCATAACATATATAAGGTCTACCATTATGAAATGGGTGTTATTATGAACTTTATGATATCTCCTAATCATATGTTTAAAATAACAACAATAGTTGTCACTAGTGATATAACCTACATCTAGTGATGGATCTTAACCAATAATTTTGAGAGTCAAATAAAATATTATTAATAAATGAGTATGAAAATATGAATTAAAAGGTGAGATGCCCAATTTTAAATATATAAGCAAATATATTTAATAATTATTAAGTTTGGGGGACCAAAGTTATAAATGTATATATAAGTTAAAAACTTTTAAGGGGGAGCCATGACCCCCTTCACATCCCAAGAAGCTCTATCGCTGCATGTTTCAATTAGGATGTCAAAATAAGTTTAGTCCGATAAACCAGTTCAAAAAACACAAAAAGTAGGTCAAATTAGGCCACAAAATTTATAGTCTAAATAGAACCAGACCAATTTTGGCCCAACCTATTTAAGCCATGACCCAAATGGACTTAGTCTAGACTAACTCGTAGGCTTGTGAGTTGGCTCATTTTATAAAATAATAATTATTTTTAAAATAAAATAAATGTAATATTTTTTATTAAAAAATATATATAATAAATTAATTTGATAATATATTTTATACTATATATATAATTTAAAAAGAATAATAAACCTTAAACATAAACTTCATTTACTTTAGTCATCTTCTTCTTTTCTATTGTTACTTGTCACACTTTTGTTGTGACTTCTCACGTTATTCTTCTCGTGTGCATACCTTCAACACCTCTTTTTAAGCCTCTGTGTATATCTCATGTTTATTCTTTACATGTATTTTCATTTTTGTTATTTTGTCTACTGATTAAAGTTTAAATTTTATTTATTTATTCCCACAACACTTATTATTTAAATTATGGAAACTCAATTTTATATTAGAATGCTCCTCCAATTGGTAACTCAAACAGTCATAGTTTTGATTTTCCTAGTAATAGTAAGAGGGATAACCTTGAACAAAAAGGTTAAGTGTCTAAGAAAACAAAACTATTAAATGTGGAATTATTTTTAAAAAGTTGGTCTAGTTGAAGGGGTAGAGAAATGTAAATGTAAGGGTTGTGAAAAATTGTACACATGTAAAGGAATTTTAGGGACCAATCATTTAAGATGACATAGACACATTCCTAAATGTAATGTATTTTCAAAGTATCACGATGTGGACATTGCCTTGAATAATAAGGCTAGCTTGTTGAAGTAATGAAAATTTGACTCTAAAGTTTACTAAGATGCACTTGTTAGAAATATTATTAAGCATGATCTTCCATTATTATGAGCGAGTTTGGGAGATAAATAATTTTTGAATCCCAATTTTAGACCAATTACTAGAAACACTATGTTTATAACAGAAAAGAAAAAACTTACAGATGTGTTATATAATATTTATAGTAGAATATGTTTAACTTATAATATCTGAACAATTATAACTTCTCAAGGCTACATATTGTAACAACTCATTTTGTTGGTTAAAATTAGAAATTAGACCGTAGAATATTTTCATTTTGTGATATTCTAAGCATTTCAATTACAATAGTAGCTTCAGAATCTTCATTTAACATTGGTGGTGATAATTGGACATTCTGGTATATATTCAATATTTTATAATCTTTATATTATGCAAATTTTAATTATTTAATGTTAGTTATTTAATTTTTTTTATCAATTATAGATACAAAAGAAGTGAATATTTTAAATTTTTGTACGATTACATTGTATGATTTTATTTTGTCTAAATAGATTGTGAGTTAAATTTGACATATTATTTTTTCAAACAAAATTTTAAAAACTTATATAAATAAAATATTTTTTTATATTTAATTAGGTCAAAATGACCCATTAGTATGTTAGCATAATACAGGGTCATGCTAGGTAAAAAATTTGGGTCCATTTTAAAATATAGGTCAGACTGGGTCAATAGATTTTTTATATTTGGCCCATAGGGCCATACTAGGATGGATTGGGCTAAGCCACCCGTTTTGACAATCTTAGACATAAGTGAGAAGTTGAAGGCATATCGACTTTATAATCCCATCATGAAGGGAATTATTATTCGTCGAGATGTTGCTTTGAAGAGGATAAAAGTTGGTACTAAGGTGAATAGTTTAGACAATCAATTCAATTTGTTTTGGATTGGAATGATGATGATAGGGATGTCGAAGAAGATGTTGAACCTAAAATAGAAGTTAAAGAGCAAGAAGAGATTTTAGCAAAAGAAATTCCTGTTAATGTTGCACCTTAACGACTAAGGAGTCATAAGCAACCTCTATGGATGTAGGATTATGTTGTAGATGCATGTGATGTTATTGACTCACACTTCAGTATCAATAGTGAAGATGATCTTGTTCACTTTGAAGATGCAACAAAAGATCCCATATGGAGAAAAGTCATGGTAGAAAAGCCATAAAAAGGAACGAAACATGGTACCTCATTAATCTTTTAGAAGGTGCAAAATGGATTGGGGTTACATGGATTTTTAAAACTAAATATGATGAAAAAGGTAATGTCAACAAGCACAAGGCACAATTGGTGGTTCGCAATAGTTCTCAAGAATATGGGATGGATTATATTGAAGTGTTTTTCACCGGTAGGATGCATGGAAATAATTTGGTTAGTCATTGCATTTGTTGTGCATCATGGTTGGTCCATCTATTAATATGATGTTAAATAAACCATCTTGAATGGAGAATTGATTAAAGCTATAATTGTTGAACAACAGAAAGGATTTGAGAAACAAGGAGAAAAAAGAAAAATATACAAATTGAATCAGGCTTTAAATGGCTTAAAGCATGCTCCTTGAGCTTGGTACAATCACCTTGAGAACTATTTTCTTAGTCAAGGTTTTGCTAAATGTGAGCATGAACCAACCTTGTTTGCTAAGATGATAGGAAATAGTGTTCTGATAGTAAGTATGCATGTAGATGATTTAATCTACATTGGAAATACAAAAGAGTTGATGTTGGAGTTTAAGGAATCTATGCAGTCAGAATTTTCTATGACTGATATAGAAAAAATAAAGTTCTTTTTTGGTCTTAAAGTAACTCAAAAGAATGATGGTATTGTTGTGTGCCAAAAGGAGTACATGATTGATATTTTAGGTAAATTTGGAATGATGAATGCCAATTTGGTTCATAACCCGATGGTTCCGAGAAGAAAGTTAGACAAAGTTGAAGATGAGAAAGGAGTAGACAAAACACTTTACAAGCATATGGTGGGGCTTTGTTTAATGTATGCAACTACTGCAAGACCAAATATGATGTATAGTGTGAGCCAAGTGAGTAGGTTTATGGAAAATCCAAAAGAGCTTCATCTACTAACAGTTAAGAGAATTTTGCACTACCTACTTGTGACTTTGGGTTATTTTATTAGAGAAGTGGAAAAAAAGAGCTTATAGGTTGTATAGATAGTGACTATGCTAGTGATGTTAAAGATAGAAAAAATACATTTGAGTATGTGTTTATGATGAGCATGGCGGCCATCTCATAGAGTTGAAAGAACTAGTGAAGAGCCTTTCATCAACTAAAGTCGAATATATAGCAATAACAATAAGCTCATGTCAAGTTGTATGACTTAAATGACTAATAAATGTGATGGAAAGGATGCAAACAGAACAAAATTTAGTTATGCATGGAAGAAGTAAACATATTGATATAAGTTTCCTTTTTCTAAGAGTTCTTAGTGAAAGTAAAACAATTAAACTACAACAATGTCATTCTAAGGAACAAACTATTGATGTCATGATCAAGTTACTCAAATTAGAAGACTTTATTCCAATAAGAAGCAAATTAAGAGTTGATGCTAATAATGTGAACCGAACACTATGAATAAGTTTATAAAGGAGGGAATATTAGATAAATTTAAAATAAAGTCTCTAACGGTTACTAAAAACTAGGAAAAATTGTAAGTATTGCTAGAAATTAAGAAATAAAATATGTTTAGTTTTAAAAATATTTACTTATTTTTAGTTGTTTGGTTATTCAAAATCAATTGTCATATATAAATATTGTGATTATTAATCTTGAATAATATCATTATATTTTATGTTTTGAAACTATAACACTTATAATTATAACATATTATCGATGAGACAAAAACTTGAAAAATTTATATAATTGAGAGAATAAGAAAGAAATATTATTTTATATTAAAAAAAATTAAGGGAAACAAATTATTAAAATAAGGAAAAAAAAGATATAATATATATATATATATATATATATATATATATATTTTCTCTTTAATTAAAAAAAATGTTATAAAAGAAATTCTATTTATATATTATTAATGAAAACATAAATATTATATCTACATTTCCTAAATAATTATTTTTTAAAGCATTTTTTTAATTTCTCTTCAAAATTTTTAGATATATCCTAACTTTTGTTCCTCACCCACTAAACTTTTTTTTTTCTCTTTCAAATTATACCAAATGCGGTTTTTTTTTTTAAAATCCTTTTCTATATAATATAGACATAAATAAAATGTAAATATAATCATATAAAAAATGAAAATAAATATGAAAAAGGAAAATACATTGAATATAAAATAATATAAAAGAAACTATTATGAAAAATTAAATCTCTTTTATATATTATATAAATAAAAGATAACATATAAAAAATAAAATAAAATAAAAATGATTTAAAAAAATAGAATCTCTTTTTCATATTAATACAAAATATAAATTGTATAAATGAAGAATATACTTTTATAAAAATATTAAAAAATATGAAAATTTTCCTTTTTAATAAATTATTTTGTTATTTAAATAAAAATAATTTAATTATTTAATAAAATAAAAACTAATAATCACATTATTTGTCCATCAAATAACTACCTTATAATCAACATTCTTAACTGTGGTGGATGAACTACCACCATTTGATCAAATTATTCTGAGAATATGCTATGTAATACATATTTAATTGTATGCTTTCATTAGATTTTGATAATATTTTATGTAATACATATTTAATTAAGTTATTATTATTATTATTATTATTATTATTATTATTATTATATAATAAACAACATAACATAAAAATAATAATACATATATTTTAACTAATTAAAATAAGATAATATAATAAAAAATTCAGAGAGAGACAATTACCACTTTCATCCACTTATTCTTCTGTTCCCGCCATTTTTCCTCTCTTGTGATCTCTTCTCATTTTTCTGCGCACCCAAACTTTAGAAGTTCTACAGACAAAACTGCTGCGTCTTCTTCTTCTAAATGACATGAGTTATTTAGTAAATCCAAATCCTATTTTGGAGCTAAAGCCTCCGTTTCTTACTAATCTCCCAAATAGCTTATTTTACCTTCGAATTTCCAGTCTTCAGAAACCCTAACCGTGGTTCTCTGCACGCTTTTCCAGACTCAGAATCTGCATTAGGGTTTGTGAAAGAACCATGGCGAGTGCGTTAAGCTGGAGACACCATGTCATGATTCAAGCTCTGTTGTCGCGGGGCCCCCTTAGCGAGAAGGACTTGTACGCCATGTTTGAAGACCTCACCAAGAAAAACCCAGGTTTCTAAATGTTTTCTCAAATGCCGCTTTATTCACTTTTTATTTTTATTTCTTGTTGAAAGATTGTGCATTTTTTATTTTTTATTTTTTTTAATTATAGTGTACACTTGAGTTAGGTTTTATTAAGATTGATTGTAAAGTAAAATTGTGGCATGATGAGTACTGAGGGTGCAATTTGTCATCATTTGATTTTGATTGCTGGTAGCAGATGATTTTTTTATTTTTATTTTTTTTTAACTTGGAATTTGGTGTTCGTGTTCATGTGTCCTTGATGGGTTGAACGTGCTTGTTTTTCTCAGGCATTGAGCGGCAACTGTTCGATGGTTTTATTCTGAAAATAAACAAGGCTCTTAGTTGTGCTGATTTTGAGTTGCGTGCCTGCATAGATCAATATGATGGCCAAGTTTATTATGGGGTGGTCAATACTGTTTCAGACGAACATTCCAAGTTAGGGACGAAGTATAGTGTTCCTCAAATTGCCTTCTATAAGGCTATTGTAAGTTTTGCTCCGCTTGATTATGTTTATATATCTGTCTGTAGATTTGTCCATTGGATGAATAGTGAGTTTTTTGAAATGAGAGAAATATTTTGTTTTGGATGCCTGGTATTTTGACATGAAACAACTAATTTGTTTTTTTCGATGGCAAACAACAGATTGAAGCAATAGTACAGGATGCCTCTGCAAACGGTGTTATCTTCAGCATTCATGCTCTCAATCTTAGTTTGGATAGCCAGGTTATAAATTTTTCACCAAATCCTACATTTTCTGATTGTAAGAAAATGAATCTTGTTTCAGCCTGTTGCTATCCAATGTTGTTAAACTGAAGGATTTTAAGAGAATAAAAAAGGTAAAAGATTGTAACAAAATGACTCATAAGAGTTATGCTATACGTGCAAAATTACCAGAATTCTTTCAGAAACTCCTATTAAGATTATCTTTGTCTAGAAAAACTATCAAACACATGATTTAACTGTCCCCGAGCATTACCTCTCCCATACAAACTAAAATATGTAATTGTCCCCACGGACATTAAACCCGCAATTATTATTAAAACTACGTCCTAACATGGCAGTTATTTAAACTGCAATAAATATTAAAATTAATTCCTATATTTCCTCTAATAGATTTTCCAAATTTTTGTTCTCTGTGGGTTGCATGACTTCTTATAAGACATTTGATTATAAATCCTTTCTTCAGTGCTCAGGTTTAGAGTTTACTCATAATTCACATAAACAAGGACTATGCCATTTGGAAAATGCTTGCTTTGAGGCACTATTTCCTTTTCCTTGTTCTGAAGCCCAATAAAAATGGTACAATCATAGGCTCGAAGGTGACCCTTGGTGCAAGCCTACTGTAATAACAGAATCTTCTGCTCAACTCCACGAATTTGCTTAGATATCTTTTATAGTTCAGATTCATACAATACAAACTCCATTATAGACTGAAGCTTTCCTCAAGACTGGTGGTCTTGGTTCCATATCGTAGACCTTTTTTTGAATTATTGAAAGCCATCTGTAGATCTTATGGGTAACATTTTAAATGTCTATCAAAACCTACGATAGATATATAGTCTCCATGACATAAGAGCTGGTAGATTATGTGAGATCTAAGTCTTTTATCCTAATAAATTATACACGTTTTACTTCAGTGTCATAGTATGACTAATATGTTATGTTGTAAGTTATAATTCTAACCTAAACATGTCTTATGCATGTCATGCAATCCACTCTAACATTTCCTACCAACTCTAGCTCTTCATTTACCTCTGTTGAATGAATTAGTGACAAAACATGTCACGGAGGGTGATAGCAGACCGACGAGGAATATAATGAACTCCATGTGTTTAGACCAAAATGATCCTAATATCATCAACTAATCTTACTATCATCAGTTGTCATATTTATAGGATTCTAACATATAAGATTCTAACACTCCTCTCAAGTTGTAGCATATATATCATGAAACAAGTTTATTACAAATGTAACTAACACATGATCCCTTGAGAGAATCATGTCAGTGAGTTAGTTGTTGGAGCTGATAAAGTAAATAATGACAGATGAAATGATAACTATAACAAACTCCATTTTTAGAATTTTGCAATAAGTTCTATAAGCTTGGTCAGTTTTCCTAGTGGTTAAACTTTTAAGTCTATTTTTGTTTCTGGATTTTGGTTAAAGTGTACTGAAAGTATGATAGGAATGGGCCTGAGCCTGTTATTGATGAGGGAATAGGAGTTGGCCTTGTTAAGAATAAGTCTACCGGATGGAAAGTCTACATTAGGAGAAATAAAGTGGGGTCAAGGGGAGAGAAATTAGGTGCTGAGGTGACAAGGAGCCCCATGTGATTCAGTTATAGTACTATTAAGGGAAGGTGTGTGAGGTGTGAGGAGAGGGGATTTTTCATTAAAAATAACCAAGTACAACGAGAGAAATCATCAATAAAAGTAACAAAATATTGAAAACCTAAATTAGACTTAACACGACTGGGTCCCCAAATGTCAGAGTGAACTAAGGCAAAGGGGGATGAAGCACGCTGGGAAACACTACGAGAAAAGGAAGTACGACTATGTTTGCCTAACCGACAGGACTCACACACCAAATTGGACAATCGGGATAAGCTGGGAACAAGTTGCCGTAATTTGCGCAGATCGGGGTGACCAAGCCGAGCATGAAGGAGAGAAGGAGACTCCATAACCGTGCCAACATGTGGAGAAGGTTGAAGATAATAAAGTCCATGTGACTCACATCCGGTGCCAATCACTCTTTGCGAGCTCCGGTCCTGTAGGGAAACGAAGTTTTGGTAAAAGAGATAACACAATCAAGAGATCGAGTTAGACGGCTAATGGATAATAAGTTAAAGGGGGACCCGGGTACATACAAAACATTATCAATGGACAACGAGGGAAAAAGAGTAACTGTTCCAACACCATGAGCTAAAGTTGTAGACTCATTAGCCATTGTAACGGAGGGTAAATTATGAGAAGAAGTGAAAGAGGAAAATAAGGATTTGTTACCGAGTGATGTGATCGGTGGCGCCGAGTCAAGAACCCAAGGGCCAATAGAAGAAGAGTGAGTCGGACCGAGCAAAAGATGTACCTGTGTGGGCAACGAGAGTAGTGGAACTGGAGGGCTTTCGATCCTCATACCATTGAAGAAAATCATTGAAGATAGCAGATTTGTCTCGAAGGTACAGACGAAGGAGGATCCACAAGCAGAGGATTGTGCGGAAGAATCGGCCTGAGCAACTGCAGCAGATCGGCGAGGATAACCATGTAAAGCATAACATTTGTCAATTTTGTGGCCTAGTTTGCCACAATGGTCACACTTGACACGCCCTTTGCCCGGCTTGTGAGAGCGATTACGATCATCACGGTGAGAGGCCAAGGCGAGATGAATCATTAGAAACTACAGGGGGAATATTGAGAGGTTTACATGGCACCCGCAAAGGGAGGAACTGGTAGCGTAAAACCGGGTGTAACAGGGGAACCCAAAATCTGGTCACGAACAGGGGCATATTTATCGGCAAGTCCGTGTAACATCAAAACCATGAAAAACTTTGATCGTTGCTCTAATTCTTGGGCAGGAGTCGAGGCAGGGGTAATAACTCATTAAATTCATGGAGAAGAGCATGGATCTTACCCACATAATCCGCCACAGGATCCTTATCTCGAGGAGCAATAACATCAAGAAGATTGTAACAAACACCATAAAGACGTTGAGTGTCATTGGTGTATAATAATTTGGCTTGTTCCCAAACGTCATAACATGTGCCATACGATCGAAAAATTTGTTTTAAAGAAGATTGGATGGTATTCTTGAGAACCATACATATATGAGCATCAACTTTCTTCCAACGGACACGATCATTGGAAGGAACATCATCTACCTTGGTAGTAAGATGATCAACATACCCCGACTCTCAAGCCAAAGTCTAATATCGATGCCCAAGTTGCATAATTCGTACCATCTAATTTATCAATGGGTAAATTCACATTAACATAATTAGTAAAAACAGATTGCTCGGACCCACCGGAGTCGACGAGAGGTAACTTCAGAATTGGAAGTGGCAGCGGAAGATGCCATGGAGGAAGAGAGAGAAAAACCCTAAAACACCAAAGAGGTCCGATTGGAGCAGCGAGGACAGATCCAGAGAGAGGAGAAGGAGGCGACGCCGGCGCAAAGATCGGCGGCCTGAACGGCGGCGAGACGCGCCGCCACGCGCGGCGGAACGGGAGAAGGTGGCGCGGCTTCGGGAGGCGCATGAGGGAGCGTGGCTGCTCCGATGACCGCGAAACTTCCACGGTGGAGGTCGCACGGAGGAGGCGAGCAAAACCCTGTGCTCGGCGGTCCGAACTGCTACTCTGGCGACGGCGGCGGCGGCGGACGGCGGTGGCGACGGCGGCGGCGATGGAGGCGGCGACAGCTGCAGGTTCAGTGGCAGAGCCGAAAAAAAATCCCAAGAGACCTTAAGCTCTGATACCATGTTGAATATAGGGTTAATTTCCCTTATGTATTTACCACACATAGGGCAGTGTATTTATAATAAAGAAAGGTACTCCTCAAAAGAGTAACAGAATACAAATAGGGTAAATAAAAAGATATTATTTGATATTGTGATTAACAATATCTAACAATATCTCAACAATATCAAACAATATCAACTAATATCTAATCATATCTAACAGTGGCTAATAAAAAGAAGTGTGCATTTGGTCACAAACAAGTGGAGTATCTTGGACATATAATTTCAGAAAAAGGAGTAGTCTACGTGGGTGAGAGGCTTCTTAGGATTAACTGGGTATTATAGGAAATTTGTCAAGGACTATGGAAAAATTGCAAAACCTTTGACGAAACTTACTAAAAAGGAATGTTTTAAATGGGGAATAGAAGCTACCCAAACTTTTGAAGAATTGAAGAGAGTGATGACTACTGCACCGGTGTTAGCTCTTTCAAATTTTGGTCAATCATTTGAGATTGAATGTGATGCTTCGGGGAAGGGGGTAGGTGATGTCCTGATGCAAGGCAGACGACCCATTGCTTATTTTAGTAAGTCCCTGTCAAAGAACAACTTGGCTAAGTCGGCTTACGAAAAAGAATTGATGGCATTGGTTTTATCGGTGCAACATTGGAGACCGTATTTATTGGGAAGAAAGTTTGTAGTTCATTCTGATCAAAAGAGCCTTCAACATTTATTGCAGCAGAAAATTACTATTGTGGACCAACAAAATTGGTTAGTTAAGCTATTGGGCTACCAATTTGAGGTGGTGTATAAACCCGGGTTGGAAAATAAAGCGGCCGATTCTTTGTCCCGAGTGTTCGAAGAAGGGGAATTGATGAACATTACCTCTTTTCCAATTTGGCTACAAATGACCGAAGTGCAGAAAGAAGTAAAGGAAAATGAGGAGTTGAAAAAGATTATTGAAGAATTGTCCATGAATCCCAAGACCCATCCGGGGTTCGTTTTGCAATAGGGAATTTTATTATATAAAAACAGGTTGGTTTTGGCATCCAACTCCATCTATATACCCTTGTTATTGCAAGAATTCCATTCATCACCCTTGGGAGGGCATTCCGGATTCCTCAGAACATATAAAAAAATGGCTGAAAATGTATATTGCGTTGGCATGAAGAAAGTTGTGCAGAATTTTGTGCAAAGTTGTGATACTTGTCAATGTCAGAAATATGCTGCAACTTCTTCAGCGGGCCTGCTGCAACCGCTCCCCATTCTGGAGCAAATTTGGGAGGATATTTCTTTGGATTTTATCACCGGTCTTCCTAAATCTAAGGGGTTTGAAGCCATTTTTGTTGTAGTGGACAGATTGTCAAAATTTGCACACTTTATACCTCTGAAACATCCTTATACGGCTAAAACTATAGCTGAGGTGTTCGCAAAAGAGATTGTTCGGTTGCATGGGGTTGCCATAGTCTATTGTGAGCAACCGAGATCCCTTATTTGTTAGCCTATTTTGGAAGGAGCTGTTTAAGATGCAAGGAATAGTGTTGAAGATGAGTTCCTTGTATCATCCGGAAATGGATGGGCAAACAGAGGTGGTGAACAGGTGTTTGGAGGCTTATTTACATTGCTTCGCATCAGAGCAGCCCAAAAATTGGTCATATTGGGTATCTTGGGCTGAATTATGGTATAATTCATCATACCATGTGTCCATTGGAACCACACCTTTTGAGGTAGTATATGGGCACAAACCTCCTATGTTAGTTCATTTTTTCACAAGGTCAATTATAATGTAGAACCTGAGCTTCCGGAGGGGTTGGAAGTGGAAGAAAGTGAGTTGGAAGAACATGAAGAAATCCTTGTTGTTAGAAGTATTCGGGAGGGTGATGATTTGGTGAAACAGTTCCTAATTAAATGGAAGGGCCGAAGCATGGAGGATACTTCTTGGATGAATGAGGATGCTTTGAAGAGTCAGTTTCCTTTTTTCAGCCTTGAGGACAAGGCTACTGTTGTAGGGGAAGGTATTGATAGGAATGGGCCTAGGCCTGTTATTGATGAGGGAATAGGAGTTGGCCTTGTTAAGAATAAGTCTACCGGATGGAAAGTCTACACTAGGAGAAATAAAGTGGGGTCAAGGGGAGAGAAATTAGGTGCTGAGGTGACAAGGAGCCCATGTGATTCAGTTATAGTACTATTAAGGGAAGGTGTGTGAGGTGTGAGGAGAGGGGACACCTGCTATACTGCAGTGTACTCACCTAGCATATTACATAGCAAATTAAATACAAAAACTATTACAGTATCTTATTGTTGCATTTCTTCTATTTCTTCACTGTACTGTTCCATTGTTGCTCTGTTTCCTATCAAAGTACTAGTTGTATTTCTCTAGTGTATTACTATTATTTGACCTGCAGTCCATCATCCCCCAAGTACAGCCACCATAACCAACACACACAAAAAACTGTTTCTGTTTTATATGCACATCTGGAGAACAAGATAAACATTTTCTCGAAATATTTTATCCCTTCCATTATGATGGGGATCTTTTACGATTTTGTTGAGACAATCGATACTATCTCAACATGAAAATGTATCTATTCTTTAATCTACTGCAAATTTATACGAAAATGTCCATTTCATGGTATATGTTCAGGTTACAATTGTGACAGATGCACAATCTCAAGGAGGCCAGCCAAATGTACCATCTGCATTGAAAAATTTCAGTTTGTCTCAAAAGGAGAAAACCCTGCATGAACTTGTGCGGGACCAGTGGCTTAATTTGACAACAGATGGTGTTATTAAACTTGGTCTGAAGTCCTTTCTCGATCTTCGCAGTTGGTTTCGAAATAATGAAGTTCCATCCTGTCATGTTTGCAATGAAGCTGGAATAAAGGTTGTTCCTGTTGCATCGTGACATTTTGTCTTCTATTCTTTTCCCATCAATGGTTGTGATTACTTTGAGTCGGAGTCAGGCTTTCCTTTAACATTTTCTATCGGGATTTAAATGTTTTTGTATATGCTACGTAAATTTCTGGTAGATTTTTTTAAAAAGTTACTTATTGATCTGATTGGAAGATCTTTTACAAATTGGGTGATTTTTCTTAAATTATATGCACAGCAATAATAATTTTTCATGCATTTAAATTTCTCTAATATTGTGAGGAATTCCTACTGTCTAATTTTCTTGCTTGCGGATGCAGTGAGAACACAAGACAAAAAAGTCACTTATTTTGTTACGTGAAAATTGAAATGTGCAGATAGTATTGGTTATTCTTACGACAATTGCTGCATTGTTTGAATCTGATAATTCATTCGCCAATGTCTGGCAGGCAGAGGTATGCCAAAATGAAAATTGTACTGTGAGAATCCATCAGTACTGCCTGAAGCAACTTTTCTTGCAGAGAAAGGTATTGGTATTATTAGTCTTATTTCATTTTTACAATTTTAGAAAGATGGGGAGTCTCTGATTAATTTGCTACTACTAACTGGTGTTTAGGCTGCCAAAGTTTGCCCAAATTGTGGCACATCCTGGCCATGTACAGTACCCAAGGAAGAGGCCTTCCTGATTGAAGATAACAATGGACCTAGAGAAAACCAACGGATGACTAGATCTGATCGAAAGAGGAAAAGTGCTAATAGGGTTGTTGTTGATGATGAAGTTGGATGCAGTAATCAGGATGAGCTGAATGAAAATAGAGAAACCCAGAATGATAATGTATTGGTACGAAAAAGAAGAGTATGCCAAACAGATGATGCAGATATAGGAGGTTCTGGTAAATCACAATCTTCAGGAGCCATTCCGGTGTTGAGAAGAGTAACTCGAAATTCTTCTCGTCTTATGTAAATCAACAATGGTGCCTTATACTGCCTCTAGGTGAAGCACTGTACATTTTGCTGCTGACGGCTTGTAATTTATGCTGAACTTTTGAGGATATTTGAATGGACTTTTGTTGTACTGCAGTTAGCTAGTTTTAGTGACTATTTAAATCAGTTGAATTATGTTAGGTCCTGTGGTTGAGAAACACCAATCCTCTAGCAATCAAATACAATGTAAATTCGTCACCAAGTGTCAAAAGAATCAACTCAACTCAACTTAGAGCGTGTTGACTGTCGAGGAAGCGGGATGATTATTTTGCTCAGTTGATAGTTAATTATCTAGTAGTGTTGTTTTACTATAAACTTGATCATGATACTATCTGCTTAGCTTGGGATCAAACTAGTTAGATATATATAACATGTCTAATGCCTATCACTTGTATATGAAGATTGATACATGTGGAATTATTTTACCTTTTAAGCGTCAATATTTATACGAAGAGTACGGTAACATTATGTTGTCTACGTATGTTTTAAATAAGATTCCTGATTCAGGTGAATAAAAAAACGTGATTGAAATTGAAACTTGACATGTATGTTTTAACAAGATTCCTGGTTCTGGTGAATGAAAAAAGGTGATTGAAATTGAAAGTCGTTTGTATTTAAACTTTGGGTATGCGTATGGAAAACGCTTTATTTAGAAAACCGTCTTTCGACTTCAACTGTCCCTGACTAAAAAACGATTTGTCTTCCAAAACTAGAAATCCTCAATATATTCTTAATATACTAATAGTATAATAGATCAAGTCCGTGGGTCAATGTGTTCAACTTGTACAAAATTTGGTAAAATGGATCGGTAATTTTAGTTAGTTTGTTTGTTTTAGTTTAATTGGATATTTTTAGCTTGTTAATTGGGTGAATGGTGTCTTTTTTTTTTAATATTTATATATTAAAATTAAAATAAAAAAATTTATAATTTAAAATATTAATGTTTATATTATGTTGTTGAAATATAAAAATATATTATAATATTATAATTTAAATTATAAATAATAATTAATTAAATTTAAATTATGAATTATAATTTAATATTTTAATATATAAATATAGTAATGTTTTTAATTTTTTTAATAAAAATATTAATTAATGAATAAAAACTTAAAAAATATTTATAATTAATTATATATTTTAAAAAATACATATAAAAAATAAATCGGTCAATTGATTCGCTAATCGGTCATTTGGCGAGGTAGATTAAAATTTATAATTTATCCTAATTATTAAGAATCAATCCTTCAATTTCTGTTTTTACCAAGTGGAGCAGATAAAAATTGATTAATTTTATTACCCCTCCATACGAATTTTAAAAAAAAAATTCCTCCATACGAATAAAAAAAAATGTGTGCAATAGGTACAATAATATATATATATATATATATATATATATATATATATATATATATATATATATATATATATATATATATAATGAGTATTGATTTCATAATCTAAGTTATGAAAAAATTCTTATAATAAAATAATCTCATTTAAATATATTGAGTAGTCATAAAATTAGTGAAAAACGCAACTTTATTACTCTGGGATAATAAATATTAAAATAGTGTTTTTTTATTTATAAAATTTCTTCTAAAAAAATAATGAAAGTCAGTTAGAACATGAACCCAGATAGTTGATAAACTAGTGTGTAAGATTTAATAAGCTTAATATTCATATTTGATCAATATTAGTTTTTTTTCTATTTGAAAAATGATAAAATCTCCATTTAAGGTTGAATAATAATAATAATAATAATAATAATAAATAAATAAATAAACATTCAAGAGGAGGTTTTTGTTCTACACTCCTACTACCAAAAAAAAAAGTGATACACTAGTTGAATTTTCTCATTGTTTGGGTGTTAGAGATTTTTCTCAACAAAATTACTCACCAAAACAAATTTGGGGATTAAAAAATTTCTTTTCCATAACTCTTCACTTTACTAATCCATATCATGTATATTTAAATAGTGCAAAGTCTTATCTAAAAGGACAAAATTTAGATAGAATATATTCAGTAATAAATTATTCCATTAATTATCTTAATATGTTATCAAGATAAACTTTAATAAATTGATTGAAAAATAATATCAACAGTATATAATTTTATCCTACAGAATTCTTTATAGAAAGAGATAGGGAAAAAAATTATAATTTTTTTTTGGTTTATTTAGACTAAGAAAAAAAATTTAATCTTTTTGTCTGTTTGTTTGATTAGATAAGAAGGTAAACAGAAAAAAAAAATGATTATTTTAATAAAAAAAAAAGACATTCATACCTAATGCATATGCACAATCTGTCCCAATGTTGCAAAAGGTTAATTATGTGATGGATAAAATTGATGTTTGAAAAAAAAAATTGCTTGATTTTCTTTGCTCCCATACAAAGAGTTTTCTCCATGGGCCTTTTATGATTTGAGCATTTTCTTTGCTCAAAGTCTTGAATATTGTTCAGTTAGAAATATGCATCCATTGTAAATTTATTATATATATATATATATATATATATATATATATATATATATATATATTATGATTAATGGATAATGTAAAGAATTTAGACCAATATATTCCTTTTAAACTCAAATAAATAAAATATAATGGAAGGGATGTTAATTACTCATAGTGCACTCCTCACTATCATTAGCCATATGTTTTTTTTTTTTAATTACACAGTAACTTATATGCTTATTTAGATTTTATCTATCAATATCAAAAGATAAAAAAAAATTGTAACAACTTATTTTAGATTTTAATATTTTTTATAAGATAAATTTGTGATGTGATCTTGATAAACCTTATGTGTGGATTGAATAATAGATTTGAAGAAGTAGAAAAAGGAGAAAAAGAGAATAAAAAGTGAGATGATTTGGATTAAAATAAATAAACTAAAATAAAATATAAATAAATAAAAAGATTATAGATAATAAGATTAATTTGATGAATTAAAATATTATTTTAGTTTTTAAAATTATTTATTATTATAATAGTTAAAAAATAAAAATAATAACGTTTAAAAAAATTAAAACATAATCAGTTATAAAAAATATAATCACTTATATCTTATTCTCTGTATACTTTCTTTACATGTATCTAAGGTAAACAAAAAAGTTTACATTTTTTTTAATTTTATTTTTCAAACTTTTATCGCATATTCATTTTATCATAAATTTTGACTAATGATTGTAGGGTTAAATAATATATATTATTAATAAATAATAAATAAATGTGAAAAATAAAAGAATAAAAAATAAATTTATTAATATATAAATAAGGATATATAATAATTATTAAATTTAAAATTAAAGGATAAATTCAATAATAAATTATAAAATTTTGAGAATGAAATACCTAGCTCCCAAGATATCCCCGGCCACTGCATCCATTATTTCCCTCTCTCTCTTCACTTTTCGGTACACTAATCGAAACCCTTGGTAAGAGTATGAGCAATGGTTGGAAGGTGATGTAGTATAAACTGGTTTAGTTGAAAAAGTGCCCAAAATTTTTCATATAAAAAATACTCCATGTAAAGGAGAAATAAAGGTTGTACTTGTGGCTAACTGGTTGGCATCATTCTTTATTGGAGTTGGCTTTTCACTATTAATCTAATTAAAGTACCAAACAACACCTTACTTTGTAAGCAAGAGCATTTAATTAGTAGCTATAATTAGAAACTGATGGGAAAACCTGCTTTTCGTGAGAGAAAAGAAAGTCGGCATCTTATCTAAGATAACTATATGTATTTATTTAGGGGATACAAAACAAGATTATGGTCTTCTTTTTTTTTAATCAGACTTATTTTTACATATGAAAAAATAAATTTAAGGTTTAAAGATTTAATCAAAGTTTAATCGAAATTTATTAAAATAATATGTTTATAATATAATAAATATATAATAAATTAATTAATTAATAATAATATTGTTTTTATAAAAAAATAACAAAAGTTACTTTCATAAAATAATTATTAAAATCATACAGAAATATTATAAAATAATTAAACTAAAATATATTATGTTTTTATAAGAAAATGATTTTTAATTTTTTTTACCAAAACCGGTTGAATTTAAAAATCCAGTTAATTTTTCTGATTTTATCCAAATATAATTAAAGTCTAATTATTTTAAAAACAAGGTATCAATTTCTAGACTCATTTTCAATTAGACCTATTAAACTGTCTAATTTTTAAACACAGTGACTCTTAGAGTATAATTTTAATATATGGCATAATTATTTTGAATATCATTAATTAATTAAAAGATTATTTTATATATTATATTTAAAATAATTAAAAACCAACAATTTTAAGTATATAATAAATCATTATTACAATGACCGTAGTATACATTTTGTATATTATTAATATATTTTAATTGTTTAAAGTGGTGCTCAATTTGAGTGTAAGTTGATTCAGAATTTGCTAATATTGGAATATATGAGACCGAGTTTGAAACCATGCTTGATCTTTGTGAATGGAATAGAACAAATCAAGTCAATTCACTTTAATATTATCTATAACCACTTATTTAGAATATGATGGGTGTCATAGTCACTAAAAACACGCTTCATTTATATCTTGTAAAAACAATTTAACCATCTAAAATTCATATTTGATTCCTATTATATATTATTACATAAAACATTTACATATTAATATTTTTTATAATTAATTTATTAATATATATATATATATATATATATATATTTTTTTTTCTCTCTCTCCACTCTTTATATATACTTACATTCTTTTTACTTATTATATTATCACACATTTTTTTCTTTTTCTAATATTTTTTAGTATATAAACTATAATAATTACTTTTCATATATTTTTCTCTCTTATTTTATATATAATGATATATTTAATAAAAAAGTAAAATTATTGTTGAAATCTCGTATTATTTGTCTCATATCATGTGTCATGATTTAAATATTTGTTAGACTAATTTAGATATTACCAATTAGTTTTATGTTGAAACTTTAACATGATATCAAAACTAAAGTCTAATTTCTTTTTGGTTTTTGTCTTGAGTCAAAAATTACCCTTTCCTTATAAGTTAAAAGTACCATTTGTCTTATTTGATAAGTTTCATTGGAGGGGGTTTGTTAAAAGTCTCATATAACCTACCTTATATTATGTGGTATGATTTAAATACTTTTTATACTTGTTACTTACAAATTTGCAAAATATATTAAAGGGAATAAATCAAGAAGTATAAGAGGTATTGAAGGAGACGATGACAGTGAAAAAAGATAATCAAAGTTTTTAAAGGTTGAATATCAAGACTAAAAGAGACAAATTAAGAATAAAAGGTTAACTTAAAGTGATAGGTTGAAATTTGTAGATTGAAGGTACAAGTTTTAAATACTTATGATGAGGAAATGCTCGAAGATGCGTATTATCGAAAAGGAGATTGGGTTGAACAAATAAGAAGTCAAGAGAAAATATAATGTGATCAATCGAACATTAAGAATTGAAGAGATGAGAGTATCAAATCCAGGGATGTGAATTGAAAGGAACAAGAAATTGGGAAGAAGTTATTCAATCGAGAGATGTGTGAAAATAGTTATGGTCCTATTACGTGATATGTGTGTTTATGGATATTACGTGACAATAAAGTGGGTCAAGAGAAAGGAGAGCGATTTTAGGAGAGTAACTGTTTGTGGATTTTATTTTCCATTTTTGTATTTTATTTGACTTCATCTTAATTGTATTTTTATTTTTTATTTTTATATTTAAGTGTTTTAGCGGTTACACAAAGAAAATATAAATAGGGTGAAATAAATGTAAGAAGGGTGATTGTCAAATTGTACGAAGAAACTTGCATTCTGAAAAATGTTACAAACAAAAGATAAATATTTTCAATGGAGTTCTTTGCAATTTGGATCGCCATCTTTATCAATGTCCTTTATTATTTCATGTTTTATCCTTGGTAATGGGTTAGATTTACTTTTATGCAATTTACTTTTTTCGCACATTTATCTTTTGTTGCACATTTATTTTCTAGAAATGTACTTTCATTATACTTTTATTATTCTTGCAATTTATGTCAAATGTTACAAATTATATTAAAAATCCAAATTATATGTGAACGATCCTTGATTGAAATGCATATTATCTTGATTATGGAATGATTGATGTTGATCACATATTAATCCTCTACAATAAAATTGAATAAAAGTTTGTAATTATTAGTAAAAAGTTAAAAGAATCCACATAGTATTTAAATTATTCATTATGTACTTGGATATATATTATTTAATTGAATAATGAATCATTTACACTAGAAACAAATTAACAGGCCTAGTGGGATGAACATTATTATATATTGTCTAGTTTTAGAGGATAACAATGTATGAGATAACGAAGTGGTAGAGTAGTCATGACAAGTCAAAATACACAGAGTTCTACCTAGTTCCATATTAACATTAAGTGTGGTGCTAAATAGTACCAATAAGGGTTAGAATATAAGAATTGGTACTGGGCATAACATTGTGATTGAAAATGTAAACATTTAGGGTAATATTATTAATCAGAATAATGACAATCAAAGTAATCAGGGAACATCTATAATTCAACTGATAAATAATCCCATAAGTAGTTTTTAAGTCAGTCCACAAGTGATAACTAGTAGACCCGTTATGTTAGGAGGACATAATGCTAGTGGAAGTACATCAATTCAAAGAAATAGTCATGGAGTACCAATAGCGAAAAGATATCCATGGGGAATGTTGTCATGGAAACCAACCCCAAATTCTAGTAAGATGAATGATCGAAGTCAAAATCAACTTAGGTTGAGAAATAATAGGAAAAATAATAGAAACCAGTAATGACCACAACTGGATGATAGTAATCATGAAATGATCAATTTATTGTCTCAACAAATGACCACAATCTTAAATCCTCTAGTATAGACTACAACCGATAGTTTCCAAAGATTAGCTGAGCAAATGGCAAGGATAGGAGATGCACTTGCTATCCCTAAAAGAAATAATTTAGTAAATGATAATTTGTAGATAGGGAATAATCAAGGCGAACATCTAGGACAAGATAATAATAATAATCGAAATATGCAAGGAAATTAGAATCAATTGAGAAATGTTTGAATAGTCAATAGAGGTCATGCATATCAAATTGTACAAATGTGGGACAATATATGTAGAAATAATAAAAATAATGGAAATTATCAGCAAAACACCTATAATCAAATGATAGAACAATGAAATCAGTCAGATTTGGAATGGGGGTTGTACAATCAACCATATTTTATTTCACCATTTCTTGATTTTTTTCTTGAGGCTGAACCGCCTAAAGGACAAAAAATACCAAAATTTACAAAATTGTCGGGAAATATTGGAGAATCTATGTTGAACATATAGCCAAATATCAAATTGAATATGGAAATCTTCTAAAAATGAAATTTTTGATAATGAAATTAGCTCTTTAACAAAAAATGCTTTTACATGGTTTACAACACTTCCTCCTAATTTGATATTTAATTGGGCACAATTAGAAATGAGTTTCCATGAACAATTTTTTAGAAGAGAAATGCAAGTTAGTTTAATTGATCTGATGAATGTAAAAAGGTATCATAATGAAAATATTGATGATTATTTGAACAAATTTAGGCAAATGAAATTGAGGTATTTTACACAAATCCCCAAGAGTGAATTAGTAAGAATGTCAACAACAGGCTAGAGTTTTCAATAAGGAAAAAATTAGTTAATTTGCCATTAAGGGACATGACCCAATTAGCAAATAAGATTTGAAGGATCAAACAAATTAAGTATTAGAAAGAATGATATCATAAATTTGGTAAAGTAATGAAGAAAGATAGAATCAAATATATTAAATTCAATACATTTAACAGTGAGATACCCAATATATTTGAAAGGAATGAAGATGAAGAATCGAGTGAAAATGACAAAGTAAATGTTGTTAATCAAACTTATAGTTTTAATGTAACGAAAGATGACAAAATTTTTGATATTTTGTTAAAAGATAAACAAATAAAATTTAGTGATGATCATAGATTGCTAACTTTAGAGCAAAGAAAAGGACAAAAGTATTGTAAGTTTCATAATATATATGGTCATTGGACTAATAATTGTATCCGTTTCAGGAATATAATAGAGGATGTTGTTGAACAAGGTAGGCTAAAGTTTGAAAAAAAATCAATGAAGGTGGATATTGATCCTTTTAAGGCTCATGTTGGTTATGTGGAAGTCAAACTTAATGCTATTGATGGTGTTTAGAATCAGGGCAATGCTTTAGGGATTTACATGGTGGACATTACTTCAAAAGATTTGAATTTGCGTCATGTAAAACTTAATGATGGTGAAGAAGACTTCAAGTTAGAGTTGGATGATTTTGAGATAAAAAATGAGATATATCCTAAAGTAAATGATACTCTAGCATAGTTCTTAAATCGAAAGAGAGAAAAGGATGAAGAAGTTGCCTTGTGTTCGAGATGTAGTGTTGTATTTGATAAGGCTGCTGCCAAGAAGTGTGAATTAGGAAAGAAAGCGAAAGATGATCAAGGCTTGCAAAGCACAATGAAGGATGATCTAAAGCAATATGGGAGTTTCTTACCATACACAAAAGTAAATCAAGATGAATGGATAGGAGGAAGAATGTTTCATATTCGAGGTATGTATGGTTCAAGAAGTAGAAATGTTTTCGACAAATTATTGTATAGCCTTGATTTTAATACTGACTATCCTAAGTACCCGAAGGGATTTTGTCAATGAGGTCCTTAGATGAGGGATAATATGTCATAACCTTTTTGGAAAAGAATATTGAAAGTTGGACCTATGGATAAAGGTGGATCAAGGTAGGGTGGTTAGGCATATACAAGTACTTTGATCAATCATAGAGAAGGTTTAGGTGCAAATCTTTGCCAAGGAAATGTTAATGTGGGGTGATATCAATTTTGCCTAATGAGTATGCAAATCTATACGAAGAAGTCCAGATGAGGCAAGATATAAATTGAGATGATTATTACGAGCCAACCAATGATGCACAAATACGATATGAGTATCAAATATGATACGTATTTGATATAAAGATTCGTCTTATATTAAAAAAAAATATATGATAAGTTTATGATAGGCGTGTATGTGTGTGTATATATATATATATATATATATATATATATATATATATATATATATAATTCATAAAAAAATATTATTTAAATGGAACACATTAAATGTATATATGACTTTAAAAAAAATAAATGTAAAATAAAAGTTAACAATAACCACTTATTATTTAGAAATAGAAATAGTATCAGTTTCATCTCCTCCTTGAGCATTAGTAAATAAAACAACTTCCATGTCTGGTTCATCAAGAGATAATGTTGTCACTCTAAGGTTTCTAACATCGTCAAAGTCATCCCATGCATCTCCACTAATGTCCCATATTTTAGAGTTCCTTTGGTTATATTTTTTACTTTACCTAGTTAAAAGTCGTAAATTAGTATGCACATAAATCAAGTATTCCACTCTTTTAGGATTCAACTTATTTCTTTTCAATGAATGAATGAAAGAATAAGTACTCCTATTTCTTTCACAACAAGATGAAGATCAAGGTTGTACATGAAGCTTCAATACTAACTTTTGAAGTAGAGGGGCACCAGAACCATGCATCACCCACTAAGATTTAGGATTCAATGTCCACCTATCTTCTATTGAGTCAAAAGAAGCAAAACTATTTGACTTTGATGAGAAGTTATCATACTCAAGTGCAACATTTCTTCTATCCTCACTAGTTGTAAAAAGTTTTTTCAAACACTTATTTATCTCCCTACAAATCTCTTCATCCTCATGTGGCAGGATTCTATTTGGAGCCTCTTGAATCCATTCTTCGACTGTAATATCTATAATTAAAAATTATGAAAAAAATTATATAAAATTTTATAAATAGTTTTATATATAAGTTATAAAAAAGAGAGTATTGATAGGATAATTTTACCTAAGATTCAAAAAGTGAGTCATGCAATAAAGAGGAGTGCAACTTTTAGTCCACATATCAGTTAGTATACCATAAAAAATTTCATAAAATTTTGATGTATTATTTTCCTCTCTCTCTTCTTGCCTATAAATGAACTTTCTTCACTTTTTCTATCATAGTATCCCACATCTCATAGACCAAATGAAGTGTGAGACTATCTATATCACAAACTCTGAGCATGTTATGTATAGGCTTAGTGAAAGCTAAAATGTATGCAATTTTGTCCCACCATATATCATTTAAAACAAAGTATTTTATCGCTTGAGCCTTACCCACATCATCTTCCCTATAGGAATTTCATTCTTCACTAATAACCATGCATTGCAAAAAATGTTTCAAAAATTTAAATCTTCTCATCATTACTATAAGAGATGCAAAACGTGTATTCGCAACAGCAAGCAATTTTAAATATGAGAAATGATTAAAAATGGTCAATCTCATGGAGTGGTTCATAATAAAATTCCTAATTAAAGAAACATCATCAACAACTTCAGTAATCCAACTACATTCACTAAAATGACATTATTTTTTTCTGTACTTTTTGTTGCACATTTGTTTTTCAAAGCAAGATTCAATGTGTGTACAACACAAGGTGTCCAAAAAAATTTAGGAAATGAACCTTCAATAATCATTCCAACACCTTTGCACACAAGATTATTATCTGTTATAATTTGTACAACATTTTCTTCCGCTACTTCTTTAATAATTTCAACCATTCTATCAACTATGTAATGCTTATTTTTTATTTCATCAGAAGCATCACCAACTTTTAAAAATATAGGAACCCCCTCACTAGAGGTCATCAAAATTAATTAGAAGTTTTCTTTGTGAATCTGTCCATCCATCAAAGACTTTGCTAACCCCTTTTTTGTTCCAGGTTGATTTAATTGGTTTCTGTAACCTCTCAACATGTGCTTTCTATTGTTGTAAGAGTGTTGTCCTTAAAGCATTGTATTCAAGAGGAAGAAAACCATTAAGATTATGATTTACAGTAAATAAATATGAATTCACATAATAAGGGTTTCTTGCAAGATTAAAAGGCAACCCAGAAGAATAAAACATTCTTGCTATAAGAACTTTGAGGGTGTCTCTATCTTCTAAGTTGAACGCCTTCCCAAGAGGACCACTTTTTCTCCTTTTTAAGGATTTATTCTCATGTCTATTTCCGGTTGGTAAGGGAACATGCTTAGGTTTCAATCTATTTTCAATTGGCCTTTGATTATCTTTGATATCAGTTAATTTCCATGTTTTATTCTTCTCAATTTTCAACAACTCCTCTTTCATGACTTCGATCCACTTGGGATCCTTGATCGTTTCTTCAAAGTAAACTGGTTTAGGCGAGTGCTAGATGTACAAGATCATTCTCGTCCTCCATTTCTCCAACCATTTATCCAGTTACTATGACAATATCATAAGTATTGATCACATAATCATTAAGTCTCGTTGGTATCTTAATCGATCTAATTAGTCAATTTCTCCTCCCTTCGATTATAGAATTTGATCTATTTTTATCTTCTTTGATTTCTGATATTGATTGATCTTCACCTCCTTCGATACCAGAAATCGATCGATCTTTACCTTTTATTTTTTGTATCACTTGAGTCATCGAAACTAACACTTCGATTTTTCACCATTGAACACCATTTTCAACAATCTTTCTCATCTACAACAAGATCTCTATTGATGATGATCTTCTTCTTAATAGGATCATACAACTTCTATGCAACAATTGCATTATATCCTACCAAAATCAACTTCTGCCTTTTATCATCGAGCTTTTTCCTCCTCTCATTTGGGACATGTCTCTAAACAATCGAGCCAAATATTCTCAAGTGTTTTATATTTGGGTTTCTCCCAGACCATACTTTCTCTGGTATTTTCTCCTCACTCTCTTCGTTGGACATCAATTTAAAATGTATACGATTGTCTAATGAACACATTTTATTAATAATTTTATTAGTATAATTTATATATATTTAATATATTTTCTTAATTAATTATTAGTAGTTAATATAGTTTTTGTAAAAAGTAAATAAATATATCTTATAGATATTATTGCTTAAATTGTACATTCTAACTAATTATTTGTTTACTTTTGCAAGAATGATAAATTAAAGAAAATATGAAAGCAAAATCAAATGGAATTCGTTGAGCGCCTTTGAATCCGCTCAGCGGAATCGGTCCAAATAGCTCCTCTTTTGAAAATTAGTAGTTAACTCAACGCTTTTTAATATTTTGAGTGCTTTCTAATTCGCTCAGCGCTTTTTGATTCACAGTAGACTTCACGTAACTAATTTAATTGTAAATTCGCTGAGAGCTTTCTAATCTTTTAATTGGATTCATCGAATTTCATTTTTACAAAATGTTGTTTTGATTTTTATTATATAATTATGGGCCGCGAATGTGCCTTAATCATTTCGTATGTCTTTGTTGTTGTATAAATAAGCCTTTGAAGTCTGAAAAAAATAAGTTAAGTTTGAGTCATAAATTAGGTTTCAAGTTTCACGTTTAGTTTTTCAGATTCTCTAATTTTCTTAAATGATGTTTAGCTTCCAAGTTTGTTCATAGAGCTTTGATGTATATCATTTTACTCTTTATTTCTTGATCTAAGATCATTTTCTAAGCTAGTTATTTTATTCATAAACCATGCATTTAACATGTTTTCATTAAAAGCATAGCATAATTCAGTTTTTCTTAATTTGTTGCATTTTACATAGTTTTAGCATAAATAATAATATACATGCATACATCCACATTGCATATTTCTTTTTCTTCTTTTGTAGGAGAAGTAATTTGAGATGTGCCAAATTGATATAAAGAAATGTCCAAATTGATGTTGTCAAGCTTCACTCTTCTTGAAAGCCCAAGGTTGTTTTTACAGTCCACTTGCAAAATGTTACAAATGAAAATTTTGAATCAAACAAATTAACTAGTGTGAGAATCCAATTTAGCTGAATTAAAGGCCAACAGGAATCAAGAATTAAATGCAAATTAGTGTTGAATCTCTTAAAATAAGAGAGAAGTAGACTATTTTCTCCAAAACAGTCCCAAGAATTTCTCTTCACAGCAATCAGATTGTGCAATTATTTATTTGAGGAATATTTGATTTTTATTGTAATTAATTTTAGGCTTAATTTCTCTTGTTCAAACGCCTATAAATAGAGGTCTTACGACAATCCACAATCATAATCTCCTTGCCTGGGGTGAGAATTGTTGTTTTGTCTCGTCCCCAGTTTCTTTTCCTACTCTAAGTTCGTAGTTTAGTTTTCAGTTAGGCAAGTTCATCTACTGTTATTGCACTTCTGGTTTGTTCTCTTTTATTTAATTTTGCAATTTCTATTGAATTTTTCAGTTTATCTTGCTCTAGTTATTTTATTTATTCAGTGCCTATTTTAATTTATGCTATTTAATTGTTTAGAATTTTTATTTTAGTATTACATAATTTTCATTTTCAATTCGTCTCGTTTTTAATTCCAATTCGCAATTTAGTTTTAGAGTTATCACTTTTAGAAATTTCAAATTTAATTACTTCACTATTTTGTTTCAAAGCAATTTTTTTATTCCTGCACTTTTAATTAAAAATACTTTATTTTAATTTTATAAATTTAGTTATTTAAATTTTGTTTCTATTTAATTTTAATTGTTGTTAATATTCTATAGCAATTTGATTTTAATTTTTATTATTCTGCATCAAATTATTTCTTTTGCACTCTTTCATTCATCCCCTATTTGCTGCAATTTACTGTTTTAGAGAGAATGATATGTGATAATGAGTATGTTCCTATAATTGTGTCTTTGTGAGATTCGGCACGGGTTAGCTATACTACATTAGTTTAACAACTTGTTTTTTTATTATTTTTGATCAATATTTTGTGCGACCAAAATGTTGTTATCAAGCTTCTTGTATGAATAATGTTATGATGTTTATCAATTCAAGTTGTTATGGATAATATTTGTTTCTTTCTCTCTTTACTTTTCATTTTACTTTCTATTTCATCTTCTATTTCTTATTCCATTCCATTTCTTTACTGTTTTCATGTTATTTTTGGTTTTCCATTAGTTCAACATGTTCTAATTAGCTTTTGTTGTTGATTCACCTATTAAAACTTGTTTTCTATGGTTTAAATTTAATTATTAATGATTTTAACCAATTATAATACATTACAATCGATGTAATTTAATGTCACTATTACATCACAATTCAACTTCTAGGTTTAAGTGATTGCTTGATTTAAGAATTGAGTTGTGAATAAGAACTTCAAATGGATTGTAATTGATTGGAACTATTCTGAATTTGTTATTGTGATTACAATAAAATTTCATAGTAATCAATGATAATCATAAAAGCAAGTTTATGATTAGAGAATCAACATAGTTTCTACTATATTATTCATTGTTTTTCATTTACATTTCAATTTAATTCACTGTTTTTACTTCTCTTCAATTACAACTTTCATAGATTACATTTATAAGCTTTCTTTAATGTTTTCATTTACTACTTTCTTTAAAATTCTTTCTTTAATTGCTTTCATAGTTTAGGTTTATTGCTTTCAATTTACTTTTTTATATTTTAAAATCACAAAATCCCCCTATTTCCTAGCATTTGACACTGAAATCAAAATTTGAAACAAAATAAAACAATTCTCCTCGCGGAAAGGACCTAGGTCATCCCAATGGCGAGATCTTGACCATTGATTTTGGGGGGACCAAATAATATATTATTAATAAATAATAAATAAATATAAAAGGAAGAAAGAAGATGAAAGGGTGAAATGATAAAATTGTAGATATATACTTAAATATATTAAATCATCTTTAAGTTTGAGGGGGGAAAATCATAACTTATATGAGAGTTACAAAACTGAGGAGGGACTGAGAGGATAGAATTGTAAATATACAAGTAAATATATTAAATGTTCATTAAGTTTGGGGGGACCAAAATCATAAATTACATGAGAGTTACAAAACTTTGGGGGGGCCACGGCCCCCTCAGCTCCCAAGAAGATCCGCCACTGGGTCATCCCTAGTACTACATTATTTTCATTGCAAATTCTTTGATGAGATATAGGTGACAAGATTAACTTCATCTAGATGGAGTCGTTACCAGGGAGCAATTGGTGATTATTTTATTTTAAGTCTCAATTTTCTTTTGTCAAAGGTTAGTGTACATATTTGTTTTGAGTTTGTGTTGAATTGTTTGTGTTTTTTTTGAGTAAAAAACTTTGAAAAACCTTTAATTTTGTTTTGTGTCATTTGCTGAGCGATTTGTTTTTTGCTCAGCGGTTTGTGTTTTGTTGAGCGCTTTGAGTCCAGTTTTTTTGAATTTCTATTTTGTTAGTTATATCCACTCAACAGTTTAACATCCACTCAACGGATTAAGGTTCGCTCAGTTGATTAAAGTTCACTCAATAGATCTGTGTTTACTCAGCGGATTAGCTCTTGTAGCTTATGCTTTTGTATTTTTCTGTACAATTTGTGATTGTTCTTTTCTCTTTTGATTTCTAAATTTGAATGCTTCATTCTCATAGTGTTAATAAATTTGCATTTGATCCTAAAATTGAAAGAACTTTAAAAAAATTAAAAAGACAACTAAAAAATAAAAAAGTGAATCTCTCATCTTCATATACTGAAAACATGTCTCAAAATACAGTGGATGAGAAAACTCTTAGAGAGTTGGCTGCACCAGATGTATCCTATCATAACATATGCATTCAATTTGATGATGATGAGGATGTGCCTTTTGTTCTTAAAACATGTTTAATCCATTTGTTGCTCATATTCTATGGTCTTGAAAGTGAGGATCCACACAAACACCTTAAGGAATTCCACAATGTTTGCTTTACAATGAGACCCCAAGGTGTTAGTGAGGATCATGTTAAACTAAAAGCATTCCCATTCTCACTACATGAGGTTGCAAAAGACTGGTTGTACTACTTACCTCCTGGATTAATTACAAGTTGGGAGAGGTTGAAGAGGTTGTTTATGGAGAAATATTTTTCAGTCTCAAGAGCCACCTCAATTGGAAAGGAGATTTATGGTATTACATAATTGGACAGAGAGAGTTTGTTTGATTATTGGGAGAGATTCAAAAGATTGTGTTCAAGTTTCCCTCACCACCAAATTAGTGAGCAATTTCTTATCCAATACTTTTATGAAGGACTTACAATTATGGATAGAAGCATGATTGATACAACAAGTGGTGGAGCACTTGTCAACAAAACTCCCATAGTGGTAACACAATTTATAAAAACCATGGCCACTAACTCTCAACAGTTTTCAATTAGAGGTAACACAACTGTGAGAAGTGTGTATGAGGTACAAACTTGATATTCAATGGAACACCAATTGTTGGAGAACAAACTTGATAACCTTGCATCTATGGTCAAACAACTAGCACAAAATCAACAGCAATTTCATACTGTTGCACACACACCAGAACCTCTGCAACAAAATTTTCCATTTGTTGGTGTTATGTGTGGTCTTTGCACTTCAAGTCAGCATGCTACTCATGAATGTCACAAATCTCAAACATGTCTACTGAAGATCTACAGGTGTGTGCTATTTTTTAGAAATTTCACCCTAATTCTAATGTTGATTTGAGCCTAACCATATACAATCCTTCTTGGAGGAACCATCCTAATCTCAAATGGGAAATTAAGTTTATGCTACGTAACCACAACCACCTATGCAACAAAATATGCATAAGCAAAAACCTAATTATTTTCCTTCACAACATAATTATTCACCTCCATCCCAACCTCCATATTTTCCACCACAGAACATGTCCACCAAATCCACAAGTCCATCAACTATATAAACAACAAAATCAAAAAAATATGCAGCAGTTTGGACAAGCTCCATAGGCTTAACCCTCCAACTGTGAAAGTCAACCATCTTTAGAGGAATTGATGATGCAATTAACCATGAATAATATGCAATTTCAATAGAGGACTAAGGAAAGTATTAAATATTTTGAGAATCAAGTTGGACAACTTGCCACAACCAAGAATCAACAAAAGTCAAGGTTTGTAAATGGTTTGCCTTCCCAAACTGTTGTAAATCCAAAAAATGTTAGTGCTATGACTCTTAGGACAAGAAAGGTGCTTGTTGGACCTGTTAATTATGAAGCCTCACAAGAAAAATAGAAGGAGGGTGATGTTGGTCATGTTAATGTTGAAATAGAAAAATTACAAAACAATTTTGAAGTAGAAAATGCAACACAAGGTTCCAAATATGCAATAGAAGCTTACACTAGTACTGATGTTGGTTTAGTGGCTGGAAGCAGTCCAAATATTGCTAAGAATGAAGAAGCAAATGTTGAAATTCATTATGAGAAGCAAATGAAGAAAATAACGTACCAAAGCAATGATTTAATAACCTCTAATGCAGCCAAAACAACCACTACAATTCCAACCAGTACTGATGCTGGTAGCCACAACATTCAAGTCTCATTCCCTCTTTCTAGAGTCAATTCATAGATTAAAAAGAATGAGAAGCTGGACAATGAGCTGCTGCAATTATTTCAGAAGATTGAAGTAAATATTCCCCTACTTGAAGTCATCAAACAAGTGCAAAAATATGCAAAATTCTTGAAGGATCTGTGCACCAACAAGAGAAGGCTCAAGAGCAATAAAAAGATAAATTTGGGGGAAATATTTTTGCATTGTTTACTGCACCAAATGTAATGATTCCTGAAAAATGTAAAGATCCAGGTGTATTTACCATTCCATGTGTTATAGGCAATAAAAGGTTTGAACATGCAATGTTAGACTTAGGAGCCTTATTAATGTTATGCTTTTAGCCATATATTCTTCACTGTGTTTTGGATCTATGCAACCTATTGGTGTAGTAATTCAATTGGTAAACAAAAGCACAGTTCAACTAGCTAGATTACTTGAAAATGTCTTGGTGAAGGTAAACAACCTTGTCTTTCCATCAAATTTCTACATACTGTACATTTGAGGTAAGTTTTCTACTGACTCTAAACTTGATTCACCTCCTCTTATTCTAGGAAAACCATTCTTAAAGATGCACACACCAAGATTGATGTTTATGTTGGTACATTAACTATGGAGTTTGGTGACACATTAATTAAATTTAATATCCTAGATACCTTGAAACATCCATGTGAAGATCATTATGTGTTTAGGATTGATGTTATTGATGATTTGATTACTGAATATGTCCCAAAACTTTTGAATTATGATATTAAAACTCTGTTTGATATGGAAAATTTTCAAAATCATGCTTATTGTGCTTCAAGCGCTGAGCAAAAGCTGAATTCGCTCAACAGATTAACTCTTGATGTGGGCGCTAAGTGGAAGTTGAATTCGCTCAATGGATTTTTCTCAGAGAAGAAAACTCAGCCCGATGATTCTGCTGAGAAGTTTAATCTAACCTCATTCTTTCTAATCTAATGTTATGAATTATTTGTGCACAATGCAAGTTTTCAAGCAAGGAATATTGGAATCCTATAAGCTTATTCTAACCTCTTCTTCTCTCTTTTAATTCTTGTTCATTTATCTTTATCGTTTCAATTTTTAATTTACTGCATTTTCTTATTCCTCGTCATTCTTTGGACATTATTCATTTCTTATTTTCTAGTCCTTAAATTTATATTTTTACATTAAGGACAATGCAAAATTTAAGTGTGGAGTGATAGGATGACTCCTATGTGCTATTTTTTAAATTTTTATCCATTTTGTTAATAATTTAAGTTTTAATTGATAAGTTATTATTTAGATTAACATCATTTTATTTTAATATCTTGTATAATATCTTTATTTCTCTTGTATAACTTTTGATCAAGTGTAATTATAACTTAATTAGATAGAAATAATAACTATTAGAATTTTGAGCCTAATTATTCTTGATTGAGTGTTCACCCTTGAATTTAAGATTCTAGAACTTGACTTATTTCTCTTTATTTGAACTTTGATCATATGCAATTATTGAGATGATTTAGGTAATTTCTTTCTTAATTAAACTTGAGCCAAATAAAGTCTACTTTATAATTATTAACCTTTGTGAGCCACTTTGAACTTTATATTCTAATTTCTTTATTCAATTAAGCCACATTACAAGTCAAGGAAAGTGAAAAACCATATTTACCTCCTCAAATTTGAATTTTTGAAAAGTTTTGGAATTGTATTGGGAATGATTTTAAATAATTATAAGGATACAAGATAAATTATGTAAAATGTATGTTAATCTGAGTTGGTCATGAATTTTGCATTATTGGAAAAAAATATGAGAATAATATATCCACTTAGCACACAAAAACCCGCATAGCGATTGGAAAAAATATAAAAATAAAAATGCGAGAAAATAGAAAGAAAGAAGAAAAATAAATAAGAAATATTTATTTCAATATAGTATTCTTATGATTTATTTAAAAGTTCATTCCCCGATTCTTCTCTTTAATTCTTAAGTTCATAATTGGCTTTTGCTTTCTTTTTTATTTATACCATACCTTAACCTTGACCTCATTACAACCTTTGAAAAGATCTTTTGATCTTTAATTTGCATATGTTTCTTGTTTATTTAATTAACACTTTGTCAAGCCTATGGTTAATCTTATTTTTAAGATGTGAATTGAGAGAAACACTTACCCTAAACACTTTGAGTGATTGAGTATAATTAAATTTATCCATTTGAGAATTTCTAATCTTAATTATGTTATGATAACCACTTGATCACTTGTTATATATTTGGAATCAATTGATAGAGTACTTGTATTTTAGCATTATGAATGTGAAGTCTTATAATTGAATTATTGATTTTAACTTGATTTATTGATAAAGTGTATTTCATCTTCAATTTTCTTTATTTGTAAACTTTATTTTGCTTGGAAATGCAAAAGTTTAAGTATAGAGTCATTTGATGAACACATTTTATCAATAATTTTATTAGTATAATTTATATATATTTAGTATATTTTCTTAATTAATTATTAATAGTTAATATAATTTTTGTAAAAAGGAAATAAATATATCTTAGTATAAATTATTTCTTAAATTGTATATTTAACTAATTATTTGTTTACTTTTGCAAGAATGATAAACTAAAAAATATATAAAAGCAAAATCAGATGGAATCTGCTAAACACTTTTGAATCCACTCAGCGAGAATCAATCTAGAGAACTCTCCTCTTCTAAAAATTAGGAATCCGTTGAGCGCCTTTTGATCCGTTTAGCGCTTTTTGATATGTTGAGCGAAATTTGTCAGAGCTCATGTAACTAATTTAACTATAAATTTGTTGAGTGCTTTTCAATCCACTGAGCAGAATTCATTGAATTTCATTTTTGTAGAATACTGTTTTGAGTTCTATTATGTAATTATGGGTTGTGAATAGGCCTTAATTATTTCGTATGCCTTTGTTTTTGTATAAATAAGCCTTTGAAGGCCGAAAAACATAACTTAAGTTTAAGTTAAATTTGAGTTACAAATTAGTTCTCAAGTTTCAAGTTTAGTTTTTCAGATTCTCTAATTTTTTAAGTGATGCTTAACTTCCAAGTTTGTTCACAGAGCTTCTTGTATTAATAATACTATGAAGTTTATCAACTCAAGTTATTCTTGATTAGATTTGTTTCTTTCTCTCTTTACCTCTTCGTTTTAATTTCTGTTTCATCTTCTACTTCTTCTTCCATTCCATTTCTTTACTATTTTCATGTTATTTTTTGTTTTCCATCTATTCAACATATTCTAATTCACTTTTGTTGTTGACTCACCAAATAAAATTTATTTTATATGGTTTAGATTTTATTCTTAATGACTCTAATCGATTATAATCCATTACAATCAATGCAATTGAATGTCTCTTTTACATCACAAACTTCTACATTTAAGTGGTTGCTTGATTTAGGAATTGAGTTGTGAATATATATTTCAAATGAATTATAATTGATTGGATTGTGATTGCAAGACAATTCCATAAAAATCAATGATAATCATTAATATAGGTTTATGATTGCATAATCAACATAGTTTCTACTATATTCTTTACTATTTTTAATTCACATTTCAATTTAATTCAATGCTTTTACTTCTCTACAATTACAACTTTCATAGATTATATTTATAATCTTTCTTTAATGATTTCAGCTACTGCTTTCTTTAAAATTCTTTCTTTAATTTCTTTCATAGTTTAGGTTTATTGATCTCAATTTACTTTTCTGCATTTGAAAATCACAAAATCCCCTTATTTCCTAGCATTTGACATTGAAATTCAAGATTTGAAACAAAACAAAACAATTCTTCTCGAGGACACGACCTAGGCCAACCCTACTACTGCATTATTTTCATTGTAAATTCTTTGATGAGATCTAGGCGAAAAGATTAACTTCATGACTATTGATACCACTTCTGCCTAAAACGAATGTGGCATGCCTTTGGTCTTAAACATACTTCTGACCATATTTAAAATTGTTCGATTTCTTCTTTCCACTGTGTTGTGGTGTGTATGGAGGTACAATTTCATGCAAAATATCATTTTTCTTACAAAATGACATAAACTCATCATTATTGTATTTTTCACTACCGTTCGATCTCAACACTTTAATAGCTCGACTACACTATTTCTCGATTATCGATTTGAAATCAATGAAATGAATAAACACCTCAAACTTCTTCTTGAGCAAGTACACCCACATCTTCTTGCTATAGTCATTGATGGATGTTACAAAATAGTTGTTACCACCTAGTGAAGGAACATCAAAGGGTCTATACACATCGGTGTAGATAACTTCCAACACATCCTTGCTTTTAATCTTGATGCACACCTTAAAGGGATTTTTGGCTTGTTTACCTGTCATGCAACTTTCACATATGTCTTTACGCTTTTGGACTCGAGACATTCCAATCATTATCTCCTTTTTTGCAAGTTGGCTCAAACTATCAAAGCCAAGATGACCATACCTTAAATGTCATAACCAATTGACATTAAAATTTTTTACTGCAAAACACAAGTTATTCGATACTGGAATATCGACTAGAAAAACTTTGTTCTTACTTAGAGGTGCCTTCAAATTTGGTGTCTCATTCTTATCAATGATTCTCAACATTTGTTCCCCTAATCTGTAATTGATCAAATGTCATTTTTAAAGAAGTTGATCGATACTCAATAAATTGTGTTTTATGGGTAGAACATATAATACATCCGAAATTATTGCAGATTTGTCATCTCTTATTCTAATAATTATTCTTCCTTTCCCTTCACATCTCACTATCGATTTATCTACAAATTTTATTTTTGATCTAACACTCTCATCAAAATCGATGGACCATTATTCTGAAATGACATGTGATCCAAACAACCAGTATCCAAATGCCAAGATTCATTAAAAGTCTCCATTGATTTTGTCGTGGTCACCATTAATAGCACTTCATCTTCCAAGTCTTCTTTTTTGCTCCAACAATCATCAACATAATGACCATACTTGTAACAGTTATAACATTGTGCATTCTTCTTATTCGCAACAAAGCCTAATCGACCACCTCTCCATTATGAGTTTCTGCCTTTGCCACCTTTCAATTGTGAAAAGCCATCTTGTTTTCCTTTTGAGCCTCGTCCACCGTTGTTTCTACCTCCTCCTTTTTTTCGACCTCTCTTGTTCGATTTTCCATGATTTCATTCATTCTTCTGGTTTTGTTTCGTGAACAACGCCTTGTGTTGGACTTTTCTTCTGCTCTCTCATGTAACCATTGTTTGTGAGTCTTCAATGATCCCAGTAGTTCATCAAGTTTTAACAAATCGAGACCCTTTGACTCTTCGATAGCTACAAAAATTATGTCAAACCTAACATCGAGGGTTCTCAACACCTTCTCCACCACTACTCATTCTTTCAAGCTTTCATCACAACACTTCATCAAGTTTATGATCGACAACAATCTTACAAATTATTCTTGGATGGTTTCTTGTCTTCATCTGCAACAACTCGTATTGACGATGCAAGATTTGAAGTCGCACCACCTTCAACCTTTCTCCACCTACGTAACTATGTGCCAATATATCTCATGCTTCTTTCACCGAGTTTCTCAACGAAATCTTCTCAAAGTTGCTTTCATCAACACACTGATGAATGTATAACATAACTTTGCAATCATGTTTCTTTTCCTCTCGAAATGTCGCATGCTACATCTCGGTGGGGTTCTCTATAGCCCCTCATATTCATTTAGAACTACGTCCAAAACTTCTTGAAAACAAAAAAATGTCCTTCATCTTTATACATTAACTATCGTACCCATTTAGGTTCTTGCTATCGAGCACTAACAGTTGCCATGCAACCTAGTTCTTGTTATCGTCATTCTTCTTCTTCTTCCCAGACCTTGAAGCTCTTGATATAATTGTTAATGGAAAAAGGGTATATAAACAAGTATCGAGAGAATTTTAATAGAAAGAGGTACATTGAGTTATACAATTACACTAATGAAATACCATAGAAACATAGTATTTAAAATAGTCATGGTTAAACTAACTAACCTAACTAAAACAATCATCACAACATTATTACTAAATTATCATCTAACATGTTTAAATTTAACTTATAAAAAATGGTTTATTTTTCTTATTTTTTCTTTAATAAACTCTTATAAAAATGTTTATTAAAAATGTTTATCCAAACATACATGTTATTTTTAGAGAAGAAATCCTTCGTGAAAGGTGATCAATTGAAGGTTGTGAACTAGCTACTATCTTGACATGCTTCAATGTTTATCTCTTAATTATTTTCATCTAGCCTTTTTTTTTTTTTTTTTAGTTTTTTAGTGAAAGTAGAAAATGGTTGAAGATGCGAAATTTTCATGCTTCAACGAGAAAATGGCTTTCTTTTCCCTTTTTTTTTTCTTTATGTTTTTTTTATCGTGATCTGCTTTATGATTTTAGTTAGTTTAATTGGAAAACTATTATAGTATAAATTTTTATATTGTCAATTATTAAGATTTTAAAGTAATTATTATAAAATTTAATACATTTACTTTATTTTTGTTTTTTAGATTGTAAATGGGAGATGGAAAGGGATTTGAGAATTCCTTTGAATGAAAAACAAAAGTATTTACAAAATAGATCTTTTACCAAATAATTCCATTTTCTATTATTTTTTTCCTATAGAATGTGATTAAGATTTTCTTTCATGAGATAACAATGAAAAATAGAGATGAAGAAAAATTAAATTTGGTAACTTAGGGAAGAACATGAGAATTTATTTTTGAAAATGAATATTTTTTTTTTAATTATTTATTTGCGTTTGTATTATCTAAATAATTTTTTTATCAACCCAGTCAAATTATATACTCTTTAAAATATTTCTTTATTTCTCATCTATTTATACTTTGCCAAAATAATTGCATATATATATATATATATATATATTTTTTTTTTTTTTAACCAATTTTTTTAACTTTTTTTTTCCATTTTCATTTGTTCTTTAAAACTAAAAAGAACATAAATAACAGTATAGAAAATTTCATCTATTAAGACGTTTAATTTTCTAATTAATGGTAACTACCTGGTTAAGAAAATAAAAAAAACATTTTTAATTAAAAGTGTCATTAATGATTTGACTTTTTTTTTATAAATAATATTATTTTAAAAAATATTTCCTAAAATAACATTTATACAACATTATTTACCCATATAGTATTATTCATGGTTCACATTTGGAATTCAGTTATGGAAAATCGAATTCTGCCATTTCTATTTTTTTTTTTATTTTTCCAGTGACCGGAACCGAATTCTGAACTGGTTTTTCTAAATTATTTTTTTATTTTCTATTTTTGTTTTATTAATTTTATAAATAGATTTTTTTATAATTCTAAATATAATTTATTTTTAAATTTATAATTATTATTTTAATTTATGCCCATATATATATATATATGAAGTTCATATATATAATTTTAATTTTAATTTAGGTAATATATATATATATATATATATATATATATAATTTATATAATATATATAATTTATTTAACATTAAAAATAGATATATTTTAATTAATTTTATAATTATAATTTTTTTAAGGTTATACTTTTAAATATAATTTTTTTAATTTTTTAATTATAATTTATATAATATATATAATTTATAAGTAGTTATTTTTTAATTTTAATTTGATATATGTTTTTATTTGTAATTATTTAATGTATATTTAAAGATATTTATTTATATATTTATATATAATACTTTATAATTTTATTTGTATAAATAAAAAATAATCACTCCAAATTAATCAAGTAAAAAATAATTATTCTAAATTGGAGTAATTATTTTTTATTTATACAAATAAAATGATAAAATATTATATATAAATATATAAATAAATTACTTTAAATATATATTAAATAATTAGTAATAAAAAATATATATCAAATTAAAATTAAAAAAAATAATTATTTATAAATTATATTATATTATATAAATTATAATTATAAAGTTAAAAAAATTATATTTAAAATTATAATCGTAAAAAAATTATAATTATAAAATTAATAAAAATATATCTGTTTTTAATATTAAATAAATTTTATAAATTATAATTATATATATTACATAAATTAAAATTATATATATGAACTTTAAATTAATTATATATATTGTATAAATTAAAATAATAATTATAAACTTAAAAATAAATTATATTTAAAATTATAAAAAAAATCTATTTATAAAATTAATGAAACAAAAATTAAAAAAAATTAAGGATGAAATTCTGACTTAAAAAAAGTTGATTTTCTGGTAAATAATATTTTTTAAAATGATATTATTTATAAAAAAAATTTGATGCATTAGTAATGTGATCATTAATGAAAAAGTTATTTTCAATTCTCTAAACATGTTTTGGCGACGATAGCCACAGCAAGACCCAATATTTTCCTTCAATTTTCATTGAAACAGAAAATGGTCAATGTGTGTCCAAACATGAGTGGGGTCCACAGGCTAAACTCAGATGGTTTGTCCTTTTTTATGCCTTTTTGCATGGAAACGTCTGATGGGCCGATCGAGATTCGTCCTCCATTTTCTTTCTCTCTCTAGAAAATTAAATAAAAGTTCTGTGCTTCTCAGTTCACGATTCTCGCTGAAATCCAAGTTCCTGCCGTGCACAACTGATTCACTGCACTCTAGGTACCCCAAATTTCTCAACCTTATCAAATTTTATTCACAGCTCTTTTATTTGTGGTTTTGTTTTGTTTTTGTGTTCACTGTGTCATTCGGGTTGATTGAAAGTGGTTTCGTTTGTGTTAAAGTTTTTTCCTTTTTGCATCTTCAAGCACTTTGTTTAGTATTGGCTCGTGAAGATTGCGTTCCTTTGTTGCTATATTAGTTTGCTGTATTGGCTTATCTTCTTTGTGCTGTCCCTTTTTATTATTTAAACAGCTTGGTAGTTTTAGTGGGAAAGCTGAGGGGTTTTGGATTGAGAGTGTGATGTAGTTTATGTGAATTGGTTTGCTAAATTGGGAAACTTTGGCTTTGGGAATATTCATGGGGTTCTCTTGTCTCTTTGCCCCCAACTTGGTTTTTAATTTATTTATTTTTTGTTTTTATGATGTCAAAATGATATCATCTGTTTTAGTGTGTATTGTGCAAGGGTAGTGTTGTTTGAGAATGTAATTTGTTTTGTTTGCTCCTTTTTCATATGCGAACAAACGTGCTTGAAAATTTGTTTCTTGGGAGAGTGGATTTGTTGTTTTGTTAACTTTGTTTTTAGTTTTGATCTCTTGTCCATGTGATGGTACAGAGTTATATCTGTTGTCACATACAACGACGAAGATGGAGATATTTGGTAGTTTATACTTGAATGCTAGTTAGTTACAATTATTATGTTTCACAATCTGGATATGTGCTTTTGAACTGTAATTTCTTGTGTTATTTGCGGTGTTTATTGTCGTTACTACTTGTATATAATAAATTGTTGTTTCTCTAATAGATTTGATGCTGAATTAATATGCAGATAGAAGTTATACACCAAAATTTGCATAGGGAGAAAACTAAGACTAGATTTGGGCTAATGGGGGCCTCCAACTCCAAAATGGATGATGATAAGGCACTCCAGCTGTGCCGTGAAAGGAAGAAATTTGTAAGGCAAGCACTTGACGGGCGCTGCTCTTTAGCAGCTGCTCATGTTTCATATGTCCAGTCATTGAAAAGTACAGGAACAGCTTTGAGAAAATTCACAGAACCTGAAGCACCAATTGATTCTTCCTTATACACTTCTACCAATGCCACACTGGGGGCACTTGAGAAAACCCTGTCCCAATTCTCATCGAATTTGGCATCTGTATCACAACGCATTGATACAACTGAAACCTTTTCTCCAACTCCCTCTCCACCTAGCTCTATTAAGTTCCAAGCAAATCATATGAAATTTAGCACCAGTTCTTCTAAGAAGGTTGAAGAAAAACCACCTGTACCTGTTATTGGAACAGTAACACCATCAGAAACTCCATACAATGCTGCTCTTCATCCCTCTGGAAAGTCTGAAACATTAGCATCTGAAGATTCTTCTCTTCCAGTTGAAACTCCACCATGGGATTATTTTGGTCTCTTTCATCCTATTGATCACCAGTTTTCTTTTCAAGATGGGAAGGCCATTCACCAAGATATGGTGGGGAATGCTGATGATATAACCCAAGTTACGGAGGAGGAAGGGATTCCTGAATTAGAAGATGATGAGAAGATTTCATCTCATGGGAGGGAAGACTCTATGGACTCTGAAGATGAATTTGATGATGAGCCTGCCACTGATACCCTAGTCCAAAGATTTGAAAATTTTAATAGAGTTAATGATCATGTTAAAGCCAATGACTCACCTGCCACAAATAAACCTCTGAATGGGGATTCTACTTCTGAATTTGAACTTGTGAATGGGGAGAAGGGGAACTCCCCTGTTGTATCACCATTAAAGACAGCTTCCACAGAAGTTCCACTTCCAACTGAATCAAATAAATTGATGGAGCAAGAAAATCACAGTGAAAAAGTTGTTCCTAAGGATCTCTTTTCAAGCATGAAAGATATTGAATTCCTCTTTGTTAAAGCCTCTGAATCTGGTAAAGAGGTTCCAAGAATGCTCGAGGCAAATAAGTTGCACTTTCGTCCTCTATTGCCTGCTAAAGAAAGTAATTTTTCTAGCTCTCTAATCTCCATATCTTTTTTTGTTAGTATAATTTGGATAATATTAAATTTTAGAGTTTTTTAGGAGGTTACTTGACAAGATAATATGGACAGATATACTGACAAAATATTCTGGGCACTGTCAAAATTGACGGGCCTGAGGCCAGGTCTCTGTTTGTCACACTTAGTCATGTGAAAAAGTCACATGAGAGCATTCAAATCCATTTATAGAAAAGACAAATAAAATAATAACATGTTTTTATGGTCTGATGCGTTTTTCCTTGTTGTTTATAGTATATGTCACGTAAGATAAAGCTTTTTTACCCTTTAGCTACGCAGTTCCTGTGTAAATGTCTATAAAGCTTACTGTGAACAAGATATCTTGTTCTTCTTTGGGTTTAAAAGAAAAATTCAATTTCAATGAGGTTTTTGAAAGTTTCTTTACATTATTCACTTCAAGATTAAACGTTATAAGGCTTAAACTTGGAAATTATTATTATAACAGATCATTTGGCAACACCCTCATTTTTAAAGGCATGTTTCTCATGTGGGGAAGGCCCAAGTCAGCTTCCAGAAGGTAATTTCATAGTCTTTTGCTGTTGATCTCTCTCGTTACGTAGATATTTTGTTGAGCAGTCTGATTTTTGGTTCAGATTTGATCTCTTTGGATTACATATATGTGGGAAGATATATCCTCTTATTAAATGTTTGTATTGTTGGAATTGTGCACGAGATTATAGGAAGTTTATAATGAATTTCAACATTATCAGGTCTGGTCCACTTAAATTGTTAATATGTTTCATGATCCTAGCCTTTTTGTTACTTATTTTGTTGTCTAACGACTAACCAATTTTCTGAAACTATAAGATTTTAAAAATCTCTATCTATAGTGATTGCTGTTTGTTGAACGCTTTTTCTGGAATCTCATATCTAATTATTATTATTTTTTTTTTCACTACATCTTCTTAGAACCTGCTCAAAACTCGGTTAAGTATTTAACTTGGCAAAGGACAATGTCTTCTCGATCTTCTTCATCCATTAACCCTCCGGGACCAAACTCAAAAGATGATATAGAGGACCTTACAAATAATCTCTTTGATAGTTTATGCATGATCTCTGGAGGTCATGCATCAACCTTGGATAGATTATATGCATGGGAAAGAAAGCTCTACGATGAAGTGAAGGTACTGTTTATCATGTATTTCTTAGCTACATTTAGACTATTCTTTATTTTCGACATGTTATATTTTGATTGTAGGATGTTGCAGAAGTCTTGGTTTGGATATCAGATTAAGCTCTGAAGTTATTTTCTTAACAAGTATTTAAAGCAATAAGGTGCATGCCATATTAGGAAGGATATCATCTGTTTCTCAGTGAAACAGTTAATTGGTTTGATACAGGTCCTTTAATTTTACATACTAGGTACAGACAATTATTATCCTGATCGGTAGAGCATTTCATTCTTTATATGGTCTGCCTGGTGCCCTCATAGTAGATACAATTGTTTGCAACACTAGAAACAATATACTATGCTCTATAGCTTTATACAACATCTGGTGCACATTTCATAATATTAAAGTGGTAGGGTCACAAGTTCCCTTTTTGAGCAAGGGTAGCTCCACAAGCTAGAATGAAAGAAACATTCCTCACCGAATTACAAATAGAGTACTCATGACAGTTACCACAATATCTGGATCAGATGCCACGTGTATACCAGAAGCAACAAACTGAAAATGGAAATAAAAGGAAATTACAGCAGTGTGGAAGTAATAACGAAAGTGCTAGGCATGAGTCATTAAGTGTGGTATTCTCCAAGCCGAGCAGGCTTCTTCCTCTCCCTTTTTGGCCTATTCATACTGGACCTTTGCTTATTTTAGGGCCAGTCTTATCACATATTTCCTGGTCCAGTTTTGGGATTGTATCAATACCCTGCTCATCAAGCGGGACCTTGTCCTCAAGGTCCAAATAAGGATAAGCTGCTCTTAACTCTTCCTCATCTTCCTAATTAGCCTCTACCCTCAAAGCACCCTCCCAATGCACAAGAACCTGATATCATGAACTACCTTCTCCTTTAATGGTGCGAAACCCCATAATCTGATGTGGAGTGAGCAAAACACGTTGAGAAGTCAGGGACACAAGTAAAGGGGTCATCTTGAATGGCGGTTGGCCATGACAAGGTCATAGCTTAGAGACACGAAAGACGTTATGGATGCAGAAAGAGTATGGCAGATCTAGTTTATGCAAATGTTGATGAAAGAGATTATTCACCTTAGCTTGGAAGGTGGAAGGGGCATTTGTTAGGATAAAAGGCGTGATTGAGAACACGAAATACCCATTTAAGGTTCTAAAGTCATCTTATGTGTATCCTCATTGGGGCAACCTGATTTGGTGATTCTTGTACCTAATGTCAATTTTGGAAAATGCACGTGCTCCATATAGCTCAACTAACAACTCATCCATATTAGGAATGAGAAACTTGTCTTTAATGGTAATTAAATTGTGTTTTCGTAATCAATGCATAATCTCTACGATCCATCTTTCTTTTTCACTAGGAATATTGGTGAAGAATAGGGACTGGTTCTTGGTGTAATTGTTCCCTCCTTAAGCATCTCATTTATCACTGTTGTAATGACCACTGAAATATGGGTAGTGATAGGGTCGTACATTCCCAAGATGAGTGTTAGATTCCAAATGCACATGGTGCATCGTATCGCACATAGGTGGTAATTCATTGGGTGTCACAAAAACCTCTATGGATTCTTGTAATAATGCTTGCAATTCTGGGCTTGTTTGACAAGGCCTAATGCCTACCTTATCATTAGAAATAGGTTGCACTGCCATTGGCATATAGTCTGATGCAAAATTTGTCACCAGAAACCTCCAAAACTGAAAGTATTTAGCAAAGGTGGGGTTAGTATGGTTGTCACCCATGATGGTAATCGTTTTGTGCTATAATCAAAACCAAGTTGAAGGAATGGAAATGGTCCAAGGTTTGCAACCATTGGACCCCAAGGACTACATTTGCAACATGGATGGGTAACATAGAATAGGGAATGTCAAATGCGTGTGATGCCATTTGTAAAGGAACTTGAGAACAAAATTTGGAGCCCAGAAATGCTAAAAAAGGAGGAAATGTAGTGATAGGAAGTTCCACGAATTGAGCAACCTAGGGATGCTTTATATGACACGATCGGAATGCTCGCAATTGGAATTGTTCACTATCATAAAATTTATTCTCAAGCAAGTTCAAAATACCAATTGTGAGATAAGGAATGTGGACAAAGGACAACCAACTCCCTTTGATTTTCGTTTTTCAACCCTGAAATAAATCAATTCAACAAGGATTCAAGGGTCATACCCTATACACTATTGGCTAACAACTCAAATTCTGCTTGATACTCCATCACTATCCCAGTTTGGCAAAATCTTGAACAAGGATGCTTGATGGTTATTATATGTTGAAGGACAAAAGCATAGTTGCAACGCCTTTGCATAAGCAGCCAATTGATTATTGGTGTGTATCCTTTGATTTTCGTTTTTCAACCCTGAAATAAATCAGTTCAACAAGAATTCAAGGGTCATACCCTATACACTATTGGCTAACAACTCAACTTCTGCTTGATACTCCATTACTATCCCTGTTTGGCAAAAGCTTGAACAAGGATGCTTGATGGTTATTATATGTTGAAGGACCAAAGCATAGTTGCAACGCCTTTGCATAAGCAGCCAACAGATTATTGGTGTGTATTCATTGATACCACTTCAACACACGTCCTCACATGAAGAAGGGAAACAAAGAAAGACATTGAACCGACCTTCTTTGTGTCAACATGAAATGTTATTCCACCCAAAAAAAACCACTCTAGGGGTCGATTTCATTGAAGGTGAAATGATTGATCTTTGGTGGGCGCGTATGAAACCTTGTGGTGGAAGTCAAATAGATTGGAAACCTTTGTTATAACGGTAGCAAATTGTTGTTGCAATTTTGACATTTGATTCAAGCATTGTACTACTAGCTCCTCATTTTCCTTCTCTAATGTGACACTAGTCTCTCCCTTAGGCATAGTTCGTCAATGAAAGTACCAAAGATGTTAGGGTTCACAAGTTCCCTTTTCGAGCAAGGGTAGCTCAACAAACTAGAATGAAAGAAATATGAAAAATAATTTTATGCCATTTTCATTTCCTCATTATAAATAGAGTACTCATTGTTATTAGAATTAACAAACTCAGACCAAATTTCTTTAGATACAATATTTTCTCGAATAAAATGACAATTAATCTCAATACGTTTGATCCTTTCATGAAAAATGGGATTTGAGCTAATATAAAGAACAATTTGATTGTCACATATAAGTGTCATTTGAATCATCTCTCCAAATTATAATTCTTTAAGCCAAATAAACTCACAAGTAGCTGAGGCTTTAACTCTATATTTTGCTTTCGCACTAGATTTTGCTACAACATTTTGTTACTTGCTTTTTCAAGAGATCAAATTGTTACTGTTAAGGTTCCAACATAAAACCAATTGGCAATATGTGGAGTAGCCTAACATGTATTTAAACCATACCAAATGATATGAGGTAGGCGATGTGGGACTTTCAACACACCCCCTCCAACGAAGCCTGCCGGACCAGGCAAAGGGTACTTTTGACCCAACTAAAGGGCAACTTTTGGCCCATGACAATAACCGAAAAGATGTTAGGCTTTGGCTCTGATACCATGTTAAGGTTCCAACATAAAACCAATTGGCAATATGTGGAGTAGCCTAACATGTATTTAAACCATACCAAATGATATGAGGTAGGCGATGTGGGACTTTCAACATGTTAGATATGATTAGATATTATTTGATATTGTTTGATATTGTTGAGATATTGTTAGATATTGTTAATCACAATATCAAATAATATCTTTTTATTTACCCTATTTGTATTCTGTTACTCTTTTGAGGAGTACCTTTCTTTATTATAAATACACTGTCCTATGTGTGGTAAATACATAAGGGAAATTAACCCTATATTCAACATGGTATCAGAGCTTAAGGTCTCTTGGGATTTTTTTCGGCTCTGCCACTGAACCTGCAGCTGTCGCCGCCTCCATCGCCGCCGCCGCCGCCGCCGTCACCAGAGTAGCAGTTCGGACCGCTGAGCACAGGGTTTTGCTCGCCTCCTCCGTGCGACCTCCACCGTGGAAGTTTCGCGGTCATCGGAGCAGCCACGCTCCCTCACGCGCCTCCCGAAGCCGCGCCACCTTCTCCCGTTCCGCCGCGCGTGGCGGCGCGTCTCGCCGCCGTTCAGGCCGCCGATCTTTGCGCCGGCGTCGCCTCCTTCTCCTCTCTCTGGATCTGTCCTCGCTGCTCCAATCGGACCTCTTTGGTGTTTTAGGGTTTTTCTCTCTCTTCCTCCATGGCATCTTCCGCTGCCACTTCCAGTCTCGAAGTTACCTCCGTCGACTCAGTTGCTCAGACTGATTCTTCCGCACAATCCTCTGCTGTGGATCCTCCTTCGTCTGTACCTTCAGACAAATCTGCTATCTTCAATGATTTTCTTCAATGGTATGAGGATCGAAAGCCCTCCGGTTCCACTACTTCATTGCCCACACGAGTACATCTTTTGCTTGGTCCGACTCACTCTTCTTCTATTGGCCCTTGGGTTCTTGACTCAGGCGCCACCGATCACATCACCGGTAACAAATCCTTATTTTCCTCTTTCACTTCTTCTCATAATTTACCCTCTCGTTACAATGGCTAATGGGTCTACAACTTTAGCTCATGGTGTTGGAACGGTTACTCTTTTTCCCTCGTTGTCCATTGATAATGTTTTGTATGTACCGGGTCCCCCTTTAACTTATTATCCATTAGCCGTCTAACTCGATCTCTTGATTGTGTTATCTCTTTTACCAAAACTTCGTTTCCCTACGGGACCGGAGCTCGCAAAGAGTGATTGACACCGGATGTGAGTCACATGGACTTTATTATCTTCAACCTTCTCCACATGTTGGCACGGTTATGGAGTCTCCTTCTCTCCTTCATGCTCAGCTTGGTCACCCCGGTCTGCGCAAATTACAGCAACTTGTTCCCGGCTTATCCCGGTTGTCCAATTTGGTATGTGAGTCCTGTCGGTTAGGCAAACATAGTCGTACTTCCTTTTCTCGTAGTGTTTCCCAGCGTGCTTCATCCCCCTTTGCCTTAGTTCACTCGACATTTGGGGACCCAGTCGTGTTAAGTCTAATTTAGGTTTTCAATATTTTGTTACTTTTATTGATGATTTCTCTCGTTGTACTTGGTTATTTTTAATGAAAAATCGTTCGAGTTGTTTTCTATATTCCAAAACTTTTATCATGAAATTAAAAATCAATTTGGTGTCTCTATTCAAACTTTTCGAAGTGATAATGGCCGTGAATATCTTTCAAACTCGTTTAAACAATTTATGGCTTCTCATGGCATTCTTCATCAAACTTCCTGTGCTTATACCCCTCAACAAAATGGGGTGGCTGAGCGCAAGAATAGACACCTTATTGAAACAACCCAGTACTCTTTTAATTAATGGTGAGGTTCCTCAACATTTTTGGGGTGATCTTGTTCTTACTGCTCGTTATCTTATTAATCGTATGCCCTCTTCGGTTTTAGATAACAAAATTCCTCATTCTATTTTATTTCCTCATGACACTCTCCATCCTTTACCTCTGAAGGTTTTTGGGTCTATCTGTTTTGTCCACAATTTTGATCCTGGTCATGATAAGTTATCTCCTCGATCACACAAATGTGTTTTCTTAGGATTTACTCGATCCCAAAAAAGATACAAGTGTTTTTCTCCTTCTCTTAATCGCTATTTTGTGTCTGTCGATGTCACCTTCAATGAGTGTTCCTTTTACTTTAAGGACCCTTCCCTACCTGCTCGAGTCTCCATCTCGCTACAGTTCCCATTCCTGTTCTCATTGATCCTTATGTTGAGGACCATCCACCATTAGCCCCTCCTCCTCCACCACCCCTTCGGGTTTATAGTCGCAGACCTCGCCCACAACCAGACGCCACATGACTCACTCCCGGTGCCAAATACTCTGCCTCCTCCGGTTCAGTCCACGAGTCCGACCTTCCTATTGCCCTTCGTAAAGGTACGCGTTCTACTCGTAATCCTTCTCCACATTATACTCGCTTTAAGTTATCATCGAATTTCTTCACCATTTTATACCTGTCTCTCGTCTATTTCTTCCGTGTCTATTCCTAAATCTGTCTCTCGAAGCCTTAGCCCACCCTGGTTGGCGTCGAGGCCATGCTAGATGAACTCGGTGCTCTTCGGACTAGTGGAACCTGGACGCTTGTCCCATTACCATCTGGAAAATCTGTTGTTGGTTGCAGGTGGGTCTTCGCTATCAAGGTTGGTCCTGATGGTACTATTGATCGCCTCAAAGCTCGCCTTGTAGCCAAAGGCTATACCCAAATTTTTGGGTTGGATTATGGTGATACTTTCTCTCCGAGTGGCAAAGATGGCTTCGTTCGTTTATTCATTGCCATGGTCTGCTATTCAACAATGACCTCTTTATCAACTCGGATGTCAAAAATGCTTTCTTGAATGGCGATTTGCAAGAAGAGATTTATATGGAGCAACCTCCGGATTTGTTGCTCGGGGGAGTCTTCTGGATTGGTATGTCGTCTTCGCAAATCTTTATATGGCCTAAAACAGTCTCCTAGGGCCTGGTTTGGAAAATTTAGCGACGTTGTTCAACAATTTGGCATGACTAGAAGTGAGGCGAGACCACTCGGTCTTTTACCGTCACTCGAATGCTTGGATGTATCTATTTGATAGTGTATGTCGATGACATTGTTCTTACAGGTAGTGACCATCATGGCATCTCTCGGATGAAACAACACCTTTGCCACCATTTTCAAACCAAAGATCTTGGCAAACTCGGATATTTCTTGGGTATTGAGGTAGCACAATCTACCGATGGCATTGTTATATCTCAAAGAAAGTATGCATTGGATATTTTGGAGGAAACTGGGTTGATGAATTCAAAGCCTGTTGACACACCCATGGATCCTAATACCAAACTCTTGCCAAATCGGGGGAGCCAATGTCGGATCCCGAACGAGTATAGAAGATTAGTTGGAAAATTAAATTATCTTACAGCTTACTCGCCCGACATTTCCTTTGCGATCGGTGTGGTGAGTCAATTCCTCAATTCTCCTTGTCTCATTGGAATGCGAGTCATCCGTATATTGAAGTACATTAAAAAGTCTCCTGGAAAAGGTTTGGTGTATGACTCCCATAATCATACAAGAGTTGTCTGCTATTCGGATGCCGATTGGGCAGGATCTCCTCTCGATAGAAGATCTACATCCGGGTATTGTGTTTCCATTGGTGGTAACTTGATCTCATGGAAAAGTAAGAAACAAAGTGTTGTGGCAAGATCCAGTGCGTAAGCGAGTATAGAGCTATGGCCTCGGCTACTCGTGAACTTATTTGGCTCAAGCAATTGCTTAAAGAGCTACAATTTGGAGATGTCACTCAAATGACACTAGTGTGTGACAATCAGGTCGTTCTCCATATAAGCTCTAATCCTGTCTTTCATGAGAGGACTAAACACATTGAGATTGATCGTCATTTTATTCGGGAAAAGATTATGTCTGGAGACATCAAGACTGAGTTCGTTAACTCATGTGATCAATTAGCAGATATTTTCACTAAGTCTTTACGGGGACCTAGGATGGATTATCTTTGTACCAAGCTAGGCACATACGATTTGTATGCTCCAGCTTGAGGGAGAGTGTTAGATATGATTAGATATTATTTGATATTGTTTGATATTGTTGAGATATTGTTAGATATTGTTAATCACAATATCAAATAATATCTTTTTATTTACCCTATTTGTATTCTGTTACTCTTTTGAGGAGTACCTTTCTTTATTATAAATACACTGCCCTATGTGTGGTAAATACATAAGGGAAATTAACCCTATATTCAACAGTTACCAATGAAGACATCATATCCTGAAGTGGATCTCCTACTAGATAGAGCACCTGCCTAACCAACATTTTTAATAACATATGACTCTAATGTGATTATGGTGTTCATATAACAAACATTTCCAGGAGAACCTTTAGTATACTTCAATATACAAATAACACCATTCCAATAATTTGCACATGGAGAATTAAAAAATTGACTCACCATTCTAATTGCAAAAAAAATGTCAAGGTGAGTAAATGGTAAGATAGTTTAATTTTCTAATTAATCTTTTATACTTAGGATCTAGGAGTGACTCCCCTTGATTTGGTAGAACTTTGGCATGGAGATCCATGGATGTGTTGCTTTGAATTCATTAACGGAACTTCCTCCAAAATATCCAATGCAATCTTCTTTTGTGAAATGACAATTCTATGATGGATTGTGCAACCTCAATCCCCAAGAAATATCTAAGTTTGTCATGGTCTTTGGTCTTGTTGAGATATGATGATTTTCTATCTTTCCTTAGACTAGGGTTAAGGGTTTGGGCTGAGGCCCATATCCTCTCTATTGTATCTCTTTTATCTATAAATCCAATGCAACAGTGTCAAAAGACACTGTATTTGAAACCTTAAATAAGTTTTTCAAGTTGGTATCAGAGTTGGTACGATCCCGCAATGATTTCTTGTCATTCTTGTCATCTCCGACCACCGTTCGCCGTCGGCCACCGTGTCAGTTTGGTTCAGTGAAGGTAGGGTTTGGTGCACCTTGAAGAGCGTGACCCACCCCTGCAAGTCGCTCCTCTATCAGCTGCCCCATACGCTGTTACGAGCAGTCGTTCCAGAGGGTTGTCTCAGGTGCGTGTGTCCCACGCGTCGTCTTCCAGTGACTGAAATCAAGGCCTTCGTTCGACTCGCCGGCACCCTCCGAGTCCTGTGGTGCCCTTATTTTTTTGTTTTGAGAACTTTGGAAGCTAGGTCACGTGGATACCCTATTGGTTAGGTTTATCTTTCATCTCTGTTTCAAATCAATGGCTTCATCTAGTGCTTTTTCTTTTTCTGCTATCATAAAAGGTCATCCTCAATGTTCCTATTGCAAGAAGATGGGGCACACGCAAGGAAATTGCTATTCCTTACACGGTTTTCCTGCCAGGAATACCACTTCCCATGTTTCTAAGTCTGAAAAATTGGATTTAAAAATCTCTTATGAGGAGTATCAAGAGTTTTTGAAGTACAAATTAGGAAAATTAAACAGTCAGGGTCAATCTTCTTTTGTGCCTAGTATTTCTGATCATATATCTGGTAACGATTCCTCATTTTCTTCCATGTCCTATTCTAAAATTCTCACCTGATTACTGTGGCTAATGAATCTAAAGTAAAATCACAAGGAATTGACCATGTTCCTTTAAGCCCTTCTTTGAATTTAAATTCTGTTCTTTTCATTCCTAATTGCCTTTATAACTTGATTTTTCTAAGTCAATTGACTCATTCTCTGAATTGTTCTGTAATCTTTAATTCCAATTCTGTTGTTATTCAGGAATATGGTATGGGTCGTCTGATTGGAGAAGATCATGAATCACGCGATTTGTATTATCTAAATCCAAGTCCTTCGGTGTCATGTCTTGCTTCTCCTTCTCCTAAACTTTTGCATGATCGTCTGTGTCACCCAAGTTTACCAAAGTTGATGAATTTTTCAGATGTACTTGGGTTTATTTAATGAAAGACAGATCTGAAAGTTTGTCCATTTTTATGTCCTTCTTCAATGAAATTAAAAATCAATTTGGGAAGATAATTAAAGTTCTTAGAAGTGATAATGCCACAAAATATTTTTCAGCCTCCTCTTCCTTTTTATCTTCCCAAGGCATTTTACATCATTCAATTTGCCATCACACTCCATAGCAAAATAGTGTTGCAGAAAGGAAAAATAGGCATCTTATTAAGATTACACGGTCTCTGATGTTGAAAGCCAATGTTCCTGTTCATCATTGGGGAGATGTATTTCTCACTGCTTGTTTTCTGATCAACCGCATTCCCTCTTCTTCTCTTCAAAATCAAATTCCTCATTCCCTTATCTTTCTAGGTGATCCTTTTTATCATGTGTCTCCTCGTGTATTTGGTTGTACCTGTTTTATCCATAATGTCTCTCCAGGTCTGGATAAGTTGGGTGCTAAAGCCATTAAATGTGTCTTCTTAGGGTACTCTCGCTTCCAGAAATGATACAAATATTATTCTCCATCCACCAAAAGGTATTACATGTTTACTGATGTCACCTTCTTTGAGGAAACACCCTTCTTTGAGGAAACACCCTTCTTTTCTTCCTCCATGGAGGATGATTCCTCTTTTCAAAATGTTATTCTTATACCCTCATATGATCCATTTATAATACGTGATCCTTCACCAATTCAACCTATAGGTCTCAATGATTCTCCTCCTCTTCTTATACCCTCATGTGATCCACCTACTCCTTTACCAGATTCTGTAGATAATCGTGATTCAGAACCTTCTCCATCAAATTCTCATACCAAGGATCCTTTGACCTCCTCTCCCACTTCTAATTTTGGATGACCTATTGCACTCAGAAAAGGTATTCGTTTCTCTCAGAATCCCTTTCCTATTTATAACTTTTTAAGTTACCATCATTTGTCTCCTTCCTATTCCTCTTCTGTTGTCTCTTTGGCTGACACCATTATTTCTAATACTGTCCATGAGGTTCTTGATCACCATGGATAGCGACAAGCCATGATTGATGAAATGTAGGCTCTTGAGCATAGTGACACTTGGGAGCTTGTCCCTCTTCCTCCTAGCAAAAAGGTTGTGGGCTGTAAGTGGGTATATATAGTAGCTAAAGGCTACACTCAAATTTTTTGGTCTCGACTATTGTGATACCTTCTCTTCAGTAGCTAAGATTTTCACTATTTGTCTTTTCTTTACTATGGCTACGATTCGTCATTGGCTCCTTCACCAATTGGACATTAAAAATGCCTTTCTTTATGGTGACCTTGAGGAAGAGATTTATATGAAGCAACCTCCTGACTTTGTTGCTCAGGGGAATCTGGTTTAGTGTGCAAGTTACACCGATCTCTTTATGACTTGAAGTAGTCACCCTAAGCTTGGTTTGGGAAATTCAGTCATGTTGTATAGTTGTTTGACTTGAAAAGGAGTGAAGCAGATCACTCATTGTTTTATTGTCATTTCTCTTCAGACAAGTGTGTGTATTTTATGGTTTATGTTAATGATATTGTTATTACAGACAATGATTATACTAAGATCAGCCAACTGAAGAATCATCTATTTGTTCACTTCTAAACCACTTCTAAACCAAAGACCTTGGTCAATTGAAGTATTTCTTTGGTATTGAAGTGATTCAGTCAAAGGAAGGTGTGATCATCTCTCAGAGGAAGTATGCCCTTGATATTCTGAAGGAGACAGGTTTAACAAATTGTAAACCCATTGATACCCCAATGGACCCTAATTAGAAATTGATGGGAGATAAAGGAGAAAAGTTGTCAAATTCAAAAAGATATAGGAGGTTGGTTGGTAAACTCATTTATCTTACTATTACCTGACCTGATCTTTCTTATGCAGTTGGACTAATTAGCCAATTTATGCAAAATCCTTGTATTGATCATTGAGACGCCTTGATTCGCATTCTGAGATATATTAAAGGGGAACTAGGACAAGGATTGTTATATGAAGATAGGGATAATACTCAAATTTTAGGTTATTGTGGTGCCCAAAGATTGGGTTGATTGTCCCATTGATAAAAGATCTACTACTGGGTATTGTATCTTTATTGGAGGGAATATGATTTCTTGGAAGAATAAAATGCAAAGTGTTGTTGCTCGATCTAGTGCAAAAGCTGAGTATAGATCTATGGCACTTGCTATGCGTGAACTTGTGTGGATCAAACAATTTCTTCAAGAATTAAAATTCTGTGATAATGGGCAAATGAAGTTGTTTTGTGATGATAATCAGACAGCTCTCCATATTGCCTCTAACTCAGTCTTTCATAAAAGAATAAAACATATCGAGATTGATTATCACTTTGTTAGAGAAAAGTTTGTGTCTAAGGAACTTGTAACTGAATTTGTAAGCTCCAATGAGCAACTAGCGGACATTTTAACTAAATCCTTGAGAGGTCCTAGTATTTAGTTTATTTGTTCCAAGCTTGGTGCATATAATCTATATGCTCCAGCTTGAGGGGGAGTGTTGAGATATGATGTTTTTCTATCTTTTCTTAGACTAGGGTTAAGGGTTTGGGCTGAGACCCATATCCTTTCTATTGTATCTCTTCTATCTATAAATATAATGTAATAATATCTTGGGGGGAGTGCCTTTTGACACTGTATTTGAAACCCTAAATAAGTTTTTCAAGTGGTCTAAAAGTGGTGATAAAGGTTTTGTTTTACTTGTGAGATGTCATGATGATCGCTACCTATAAGTACAATATCATTAATGTATACTACTGGATAAATACATTAACACTTGAGTGATGGTAAAGCATTGAATGATCTACTTCACCAAGAGTCATACCAAATTGTTGAACAATAATGTTAAATTTACTAAACCAAGTCCTAGAAGATTGCTTGAGGCTATATAAAGATTTGTGAGACAATATATCACTCTAAAAGACTCCTCCTAAGTAACAAAACCTAGGCATTGTTCTATATAAATTTCTTCTTGCAAATCATCATTAAGAAAAACACTTTTGACATTCAGTTTATAAAGAGACCAACATTAAAGAGCAACCATGACTAGGAATAAGTGAATACAAACCATCTTTGCAGCTGGAGAAAAATTGTCACCATAGTCCAATCTAAAGATTTGTGTGTAATCTTTAGTCATTAGGCGAGCTATGAGAAGATCAATAGTATGATCAGGACCAAGTTTGATGACAAAAATTTACCTACAACCAACAATAGATTTCCTTGATGGTAAAGGAATGAGTCCTGAAGTTCTACTATTTTGAAAAACACTTATTTCATGAAGCATATGCAAACCAAGATGGGCTAAAGCATTACCTACAGCTTTAGGAATTGACACAAAGGAAATAGAAGAAGACAGATAACTAATGATAGTTCAAAGTAATAATGAGGATAGGTATTATGGACAGAGCATATACTTTTACGAAGGGTAATGGGAAGATCAAATTCAATTGTTAGAAGTAGAGGAGTTGGCACTACAAGAGAGTTATTTGGTGGATGATGGGGATTTTGTTGACTTTTATACACCTGAAGAGGTGGTGGAGGTTCGGATATATAGGTATACTAGATACAACAAGAGGATTATATACAATAAGGATAGTGACATGATCAGATGGAGATGATCAGATGGAGATGTAGTAGGAGAAGGACTAAACTTAAAATTGAGAGAAGTCTCAGTGGATGTGACATTAGCTGAAGTGAAATCTATGAGGAGAAGGAGATAAACGTTTATACCCTTTTTGTGATCGAGTGAATCCTAACAAATATTTTATCTAGTTTAAGGCCAAAATTATGAACAAAGCGTGTGGACATAAAAACTCTAAGTGGTAAGGTATGTAAAGGTTCACGAGGAAATAAAATAGATTGAAAAATTTTATTAGCTAAAATCGAAAATGACATGTAATTAATGATATAACATGCACTAATAACAACATCACAAAAAAAAAAAATTTGAGAAACCTCACTATAAATTAAATTTGTGTAGGATGTTTCAATGAGATATTTATTCTTGGGTTCAGTCATTGCATTTTGTTGAGTTGTATAAGCATATGAGGTTTGATAAAGAGTGCCATAAATTTGAAAAGAAAGAGAAAAAGTACTTACACAGACATTATCATTACACAATTCGAATAAAAATATCAAATTGATTTTTAATTTCATTGTAAAATGATTAAAATATAAAAAATAACTTAGAACGATCTTTCATTATAAACAATAAAGTACATCTTGAATAATCATTAATAAAAATAATAAAAGAATGCTAAACTTGACTTGACACAACTTGGTCCCCAAATGTAAAATGAACTAAGGGAAACAAAGACAAAACACATTGTGAGACACTTTTAGGAAAGAACTACGACTTTGTTTTTCTAATTGACATGACTTACAAACACAAATTTGTTAACTTAGACAAACTTAAAATAAGCACTTGCATCTTGGCAAAGCTAGGATGACCCAACTGAGCATGAATGAGAGGGAGAATCCATGACTGAACCAACATGTGCAGACATCCGTAGATGATAAAGACAAACTTAAAATAAGCACTTGCATCTTGGCAAAGCTAGGATGACCTAACTAAGCATGAATGAGAGGGAGAATCCATGACTGAACCAACATGTGCAGACATCCGTAGATGATAAAGACAATGAGACTTACATTTGATGGAAATCATCCATCTTGAACTCCTCTTTTGTAAAAAAAAACCAGAATTTTTGGTGAAAGAGATAATACAGTTAAGGGAACAAGTGAGACAACTAACGAATAATAAATAAATGAAGCTCCATGGACATAAAGGAAATTATTAATAGATAAATAAGGTATAAGATGAACAATACTAACACCATTTGAGGAGGCCCCTAGAGCCATTAACCATGGTATACAGAAGGTAATAGCCCAAGGTAAACAAAGAAGACAAAAAGGATTTATTAATAGTAATGTGATTTGTAACACCTGAATCTAGAACCCAAGGGCCAAGAGAGTTGGAATGAGTGAGGCCAACAAATAGTACCTTTTGTGTAACATAGAGTTTTGATGTTCCTCGTACCATTTGAGAATTTTGTTGAAGATAACAAGTTGTCTTGAAGGATCAAATGAAGTGGGACCTAAATCGTATGATTGCGAGGGAGTAGCTTGCACAACCATAGTAGATCCTTCTCATGTAAAGCATAAAACCTATCAATTCTGTGATCGAGCTTGTGATAATGTTCACAATTGTGATGCCTGGCTTCTAAGGACGATTGTGAATCTTCATGCTGAGATACCAACGCTATAGAGCTATTAAAGGTGACTGAAGAAGGTATTTTAGTGGTTGACTTACCCTATACATACAATAGGGTGGAACCAGTGGAAGTAAAATTAGGGAACTCAAAAACTGATCACAAATATCTGAATAATCATAAGGAAGTATGTGTCATGCCAACAACATGAAAAACTTTGATTGTTGCTCTAGTTCATAATGAGTGGAGGCAACAGACAATATTTCATTAAAGTCATGGAGAAGAGCAAGAACGTTTTCCAAATATTTAAAATATTTTGACAAACACCATACAAACATGGAGTAACCTCTAAACATGTCTCATAAGCACAAAATATTTGTTTCAATAATGAATGAATAGTAAACTTGAGTATAATGCATAATTAAGCATCAATTTTCTATCAACGAGAATGTTCGTTTTCAGTAATAGCAGCCACACTCTTATTAAGATGATCAAGATAACCCACACTCTTACTAAGATGATAAGCATAACCCACACTCTTTTAAGCCAAAGTCTAATATTTGATGTCCAAATATCATAATTAGTTTTATCTAATTTGTCAATGGATAGATGCACATTGACATAATTGGAATAGATGGACGGATCAAACATAGTAACAACAAAAGAGACCATAGATAACTGTAGAGAGAGGAAATAATCACTGGGAAAGAGAAACAACTCTAAAAATATAAAAAAACTTCTAACGAGCCCTGATCACAATGAAAGTTACAAATCCGAAATGAGGAGGGAGAGTTGAACCTGATGATGGTGATCGATGTCGGAGAGGACGTCAAACGTGTCGTCACATACGATGGACAGTGGCGAGGGCTAGGGTGGCACATGCGAACACATAAGAGCTTTGATCATTGCGATAGCATGGTGGTCACGTAGTCAAGACATGGACCACCATGGTTGATGAAAACCTTTGGCCATTGGGGAAGGCATAATGTTTCGTACATTGTTAGTGGTCCAAATGGTGGTGGCGACAAAGAAGGTGATATGAATCTCAATTGCAAAAGGGGAGATTTAGGATCTTTAGGGTTAGAACCTTGTAGGAAATTTAGGAATTTAGTGATAAAGTGGAAGGAAAGAATCACTCTTCCTAAGGGAGACAACTTACAAAGGATGTGAAGGTCTATTAATACAATCAAGGGTTCTTGAATCACTCAAGAACTTAGGAGAATCACTCTCACCAAGATAAAAGAGCTAAATTATAATATTTTTAAATAAAATTCAACTTGTTATATTTGATAAAAATATGATTCAGCCTATATAGAAGCTTTGCCATCAGAATTACAAAGATTCAATAAAGGAAAATAAATACTAATAATGATTCATTAACCTAGGAATTGAAAACTACTTAATGGAGACAAATAAAGGCTAATAATGATCCATTAACCTAAGAATTGATACTACTTAATGACTGATTGTAACTGAAATTATGGCAACTAAAAGTCAATCATCTATGCACCCTCTTGGTCTCTCAAAGACTAATTGTTAGACAAATGACATCTAGAGGGGGTGAATATATGCACAAATTGAAATAAATGTCAAATTAAAAATTTATTTTAAGATGTCTAATAATTTACTAATTCAATTTTAATTATCGAATTGAACACATAAAGCGGAAACGATAATATAATCAGAGAGATAAAAAGGGAGGATGTGAGTACAAAAATATAGGGAAAAGAAAAGAGGACAAAAGAGGAGCACACAACAATTTATACTGGTTCGGGTATAGCTAACTCTACATCCAGTTCCCAGTCAACTCAAATCACAAGAGTGACCCCAATTTACTATCTTTCAAATTCAGTTTACAAATTACAATCAACTCAGCAAATGAACCAGTAAAAAATAAATTAATTAAAAAAGACAATCACTTCCTTAGAAACCTACTAAGGATGAACACCTCCCTAGGGATGGACACCTCCTCTGAACAAATCAAATGATGAAAAACACTTCTTTTGCAACCAATACACAAAGGATGAACACCTCCCTAGAATCACATTAGGGATGAACACCTCCCCGAACAAATCAAAGGGATGAAAACACCTCCTTAGAATCCCACTAAGAATGAACACCTCCCCGAACAAATCAAAGGGATGAACAGTTTTCATATAGGAAACCCAAGGAAATATAACAGAATAACAACTTAAACCCTAAAGAGGGAATTTAACATCAACTTCCTAAAAAAAATCAGAATAGTCACACATGGTAATGGAGACAACAAATTGTAGAAGCCTGTAGAATGTCAACCTCCAAGTACAAGTGTGATTAACAATGAAAGTGCAGAAGACAGTAGAGAAGAGAATTTTTTCAGAAGGTGTAAAATATCTCTATTGCCTTGCTCATAATTTTTTTCTTAAAATTGAATGAATGCAAAATTGTATTTTCAAATTCTGTAATTGTGTATTTTTTATTTTTCATCAAAACTCATTTAAATAGGAAAATAACATCAGAAAATAGTTATTGGTCATTAATAGAGAAAAAATCAGGATGTATTCAAAAACATTTATTTTTCAAAACAGATATTTTTCAAAATTGAAATGCCATAATCGATTATGTTACCAGTATAATCGATTATGACAAAGAGAAAATTGTTTTTCCATTTCTAATGCATCATAATTGATTATGACAGTGAAAAATGTCATGTTACGAAATTTTATCACACTTGTGCTTTGGAGGCTTATGCATAATATCACTTCATCAACTCGTACCTCTATATCCAGTATTCTAAGACTATCTAGTCTTCAAGAATCATCTTGGACTTGCTTGAATCTTGAATAAAATCTTTATCAAATCATATCTTAGGCTTGCTTGAGTCTTGAATATTGTTGACTTGAATCATCATCAAAATCATCTCTTGGGAATGTAGGGACATGTTTCACATTGCCATCAATCTCCCTCTCATTGCTTTCACTGATGACTAAGTTTCCAATTGGGCCCTTATTATAACTTGTAATAAAATCAAACTAAAGTCCATTAATTGATTAATCCAAAACACAATTTGGTCAACCAACAATACTTGTTGAAGAGTTTCCTTTGCTTCCGTTACCCTAACCCTTGTCATAGGTCATGTTCACATCATTCTCTCCCTCTTGAAAATGATTTGTCCTGAAATCAGATTCGTCATCTACATAAAAAAGAGATAAATCTGACAAATTAAATGTAGAACTAACATTATACTTATTTTTTGTGGTTAAATAGCTCTCTCTCACTTTAAGTGTTTCACTCTTCTTTTGATCACTCTTTTTCTTCTCAAGTGTTTTACTACGCTTTCTTTTTCTCTCTTCTCTTAAAGAAGTTTTCCTCTCATTTTCTTTTTATTCTCACACACTTCTTGTGGACTCAAAGGTTTGAACACAATCTTCTTGCCTTGGTGCATGAAAGAGATCTTGTTGGTGAATTTGTTATGATGAGCTCTTTTATCAAATTGTCATGGTCTCCCCAAAAGTAAGTGACTGGCTTCAATAGGAACAACATCACAAAGTATCTTATCATTGTATTTTTCAATGGAAATGTTCACTTCAACTTGCTTCCTCCCTTGCACCTCTCCATCCTTACTAAGCCATTGGAATTTATAAGGCCTAGGATGTGGTTTAATAGGTAAATTTAGCTTTGACACTAATCTAGCACTAGTCACATTGGTGCAACTACCTCCATCTATGATCATCATGCATACCTTGTCATTGATTAAACATCTAGTGTGGAAAATGTTTTTTATTTGGCTTTCTTACATAGGCTTCAATTGGCCATCAAGTAATCATGTAATTATCAATAAATCTCCTTTTGGAATCTCCTTCTCCTCTTTAACCTTAGATTCACTTATATATCCTCCTTTTCTAAAAACAATAGACCTTTTGTTAGGGCACTCATAAGCATAGTGTCCTAGGCCTTGACATTTGAAACACTTCACATCTCTACTTCTTTTAAAGGGTTGCTTTTCAGACTTTGAAGGAGTCTTTGTAGGAATAGGTATGGAACTACTAGAAGTAACAACCCCATATTTCTTGCCTTTGTCCTTCCAACTTGAAGATCTAAAGTTGGTAGAACTCTTTTCAGCCACTTCTTTTCTTTTGAGTTGTTGCTCCACTCAAATTGCTTTATGAAGTAAATCCTCCATATCAACAAACTCTTGCAACTCAATAATATCACGTATATCAATATTCAAACTACTAATAAATTAGACCATAGTTACCTCTTCATCTTCAATATTTGCTTGAATCATGAGCACGTCCATTTTCTTGAAATACTCCTCAACCCCCTTGTTGCCTTGAGTATGTTTTTGGACTTTAAATTTCAAGTCCCTTGAATAACTAGCCGGCACGTACCGCTTCCTCATGATCCTTTTCATCTCAGTCCATGTATCAATCACTGGCTCTTCATTTCTACCTCTCCTTTTGTAGCTTGTTCCACCAAACAAGAGCATAGTCAGAAAATTCTGTAATTGTAAGTCTCACCTTTTGGGTCTTCTCATAATTGTTGCATGAAAAACATGCTCTATTTTCATCTCCTACTCTAAGTATGTCTCCGAATCACTTTTTTCTTTGAACAGAGGAATGCTAAACTTGACTCCTTCAAACCTACTTGGTCTTGCTACTCCATTATTCCTTGTCCTATTTCTCCTTTCTTTTTCATCTTCTGGATCTCTATTCTCCAACCAGTTCAATATTTCATGGAGCTCATTGTTATGTCGTATCATTAATCCTTCCAAATGTTGTACCAATGCCCTCATTTGAAATGGACTAATTCCTGCTTCTTGATTGTAATTTTCTTCCTCTGCCATTAATTTGATGTTCAAACCCTTAAACCGAGGTTCTGAATACCAACTGATATGAATCTCAATTGCACAAGGGGTGATTTAGGATCTTTAGGGTTAGAACCTTGTAGGAAATTTAGGAATTTAGTGATAAGGTGGAAGGAAATAATCACTCTTTCCAAGGGAGACAACTTACAAAGGATGTGAAAGTCCTTTGATACAGCCAAGGGTTCTTGAATCACTCAAGAACTTAGGAGAATCACTCTCACCAAGATAAAAGAGCTAAACTTTAATATTTTAAAATAAAATTCAACTTGTTATATTTGATAAAAATATGGTTCAACCTATATAGAAGCTTTGCCATCAGAATTACAAAGATTCAATAAAGAAAAATAAATGCTAATAATGATTCATTAACTTAGGAATTGAAAACTACTTAATGAAGACAAATAAAAGCTAATAATGATTCATTAACCTAGGAATTGATACTAGATTAATTGTAACTGAAATTGTGACAACCAAAAGTCAATCAGGTATACACCCTCTTGGTCTCCCAACGACTTATGACTAAGTTTCCAATTGAGCCCTTATTACAACTTGCAATAAAATCAAACTAAAATCCATTAATTAATTAATCTAAAACACAATTTGGTCAACCAATAATACTTATTGAAGAGCTTCTTTTGCTTCCGTTGCCCTAATCCTTGTCATAGATTATATCCACATCAGAAGGTGATTACTACAGCTAGGGTGTGGTTATTGGATAAAAAAAAACTGGGAAAAAAATATTTAACATTGGTGACCAGTGCATTCACCGGGGAAATTGAGATTAAACCTAACTCTAAATACCATATTAAAATAAGAGGGACATAAACTGAATCCGCTAATGTGTATTAAGCACATATGATTATCCATTTATAAATAGGAAAATATAAAGATAGAGGAAAAAACAAACATGTGGTCCTAAGCTTGTTACATCTATAAAAAAAATAAAACAAAATTACAATAGTGTGAAAGTTAGAACAAAAGTGTTCACGTGTGCCACGAAGTGTGGTATTTTCCAAGCCTATTAGGCTTTTTTTCAACTCTTTCTGGCCTATTCATACTGAACCTTTGCTTGCTTTTAGGCTAGTCTCATCATGTATTTCCTGGTTTAGTTTTGGGACTATATTTCTAATATTTAGGACAAGTGTGAATTGAAAGTCTAATGGACAAGATGGATGAGAGGAGTTAGGGTCTAAGTGGCAAATAATTGGCTGAGTTTGAAGATAAAGCAAATTAAATTTATCACTTTTCAATCCTTCACACCATTGAACCTTAAATGATGCATGATTTTTTGTTATGCCTTTACGCATAATGATTTTTGTCATTTGTGCATGTGTGATTGTAATAGCCCAAAATATATACACCTATAACAAATAACTTCCATCTACATAATTATTGAAAATGAATTCCCTTTGCATAGGGTTTTATATGCATGAGACATATCTAAAATAGAAACCAACAAACTAAAACTATTGTCCTAAAAGCTATGGGTCTACTTCTGCTAAGACTTATCACATGTATCATCTGTCCCGTATAAACTACTATCGTTATGGTTAGAAAACACAACAATAGCACATAGGATAAACTAATAATTTAAATCTTTCATAGGGCACAAGTAACATGCATCTTTACCGATCATATACCCACACAATTCATCTCAAATGTCTATAATCATTTCACACCCATCACATAGTTACAACAAAATAAACACTTGACTTTCGAAAGATTAAGCATTGAATCCAAACTTAGAGATTTGCAATTGTCACGTTATGACTTCTCCAAGTGCTTAATATAATAGTACTTAAGTTGGTCCATACACTTTCATGTGACAAAGTAAATTCTTATGACTTTTCAAGATACAATTTTTTTTTTTTTTCACAATGTAAACTAAGTCATAGGAATCTTTTTCAACTCTCACCACTTGATCTTTCATCTATGTCATTCTAGTGATCACTGGAGTTAAGATATCTTGTATTGAGTCCTTGAATCTACACACACCATACCAGCTTATATAGGAATGCCCCATTGGTACTTCATATACTACCACCTATAATTGATATCACACAAAACAATATAACATTTCATTTCAGCTTACACACATACATTACTCCTAATCATATTTTATAAATCCAATACAAGTTAATGAAATCATATTTTACGGATAAAGCCACTCAAATTTTGTACCTTTCCTTAGGAATTATCGTTTGAGAGAACTACCTCACTTGAGCGAGATTCCTTTTAAAATCATCATTCCTCTTAGGAGTAATCTCGTTGTCACTTGAGTGAGACATCTCTTTGCTTAAGCAACAATTATTTTGCTTGAGACAAATCACCATCATGTTAGGTCTCACTCCATTGGGAGTCTCTAGCTTGAGTAAAAAACTCTCGCTTAAACGAAAACAAGGCCTCTCTCCTTTTGGAGGTTTGTCGGTCAAATGACTAAATTCTCGTTTGATTGAAAAGACTCTAGAGAAAAGCTTTCACCCTCTGTTGCATTTTCGCTTGAGCGACAAAGTGTCACTTAAGAGATGATGCATATATCAAAACCTATGAAATGTAAAGACATGAGCTCCTAAACACCAAATTCACTCCTAGGGTATTCTACTAAGTTTTTCTAACTTAAACATGTTAGTCTTGCATTAACCTAGCTATTCTATCTTAAAATGTTCATTGATTCCATTCCGAAATTCTTAAACACATCACTTTTCTAAAACTAATTCGTCCACATATTCAATCATAATTACAATACAAACATCACATTCAATCAAACGAATCAATTATTTGAAATTTGAAACATTATCACAAGTAGCTCCAGATCATCTATCCTAGGGTACTGAGGAATTGAAAACTAATTTCCTTACCTTAATTTTATTGCCTCCAAGTAAAAAATTCCTAAAAACTTTTAAATCTAGAGTAGGTCAAATCTTGCTCATATAAAATTTTAATTAACAAATTGAATGTGTTGAATATAGATGAAATATGGTTTGAGATAATCTCCCTTGTGTATAAACCACACATAGGGTAATCTATTTATAATAGAGAGATGTACAATTAAAAGAGTAACCGAAAGTAAACAAAATAAACAGAAGATATTATTTGATATTGTGGTTATCAATATCTAACAATATCTTAACAATATCTAAACAATATCTAACACTTCCCCTCAAGCTGGAACATACAAATTGTATGTGCCAAGCTTGTTATAAATATAATCAATTCTAGGCCCCCGTAAAGACATAGTATAAATATCTGCTAACTGATCACTTGAGTTAACAAACTCAGTCTTGATGTCTCCAGACATAATCTTTTCTCGAATGAAATGACAGTCAATCTCAATGTGTTTGGTCCTCTCATGAAAGACAGGATTAGAACTAATATGAAGAGCAGCCTGATTGTCACACACAAGTGTCATTTGAGTAACATCTCCAAATTGTAACTCTCCAAACAATTGCTTGAGCCAAACAAGTTCACAGGAAGCTAAGGCCATAACTCTATATTCTGCTTCTGCACTGGATCTTGCCACAACACTCTGTTTCTTACTTTTCCACGAAATCAAGTTACCACCAATAGAGACACAATATCCAGATGTAGATCTTTTATCCGAAGGAGATCCTGCCCAATCAGCATCTGAGTAGCAAACAACTCTTGTATGGTTATTAGAACTATATAATAATCCTTTTTCAGGAGATCCTTTAATATATTTTAAGATACGAATGACTGCATTCCAATGATCTTCACATGGGGAATTAAGAAATTGGCTTACCACACTGACTGCAAAGGAAATGTCAAGACGAGTAACTGTAAGATAATTCAATTTTTCAACCAATCTTCTATATTGCTCAGGATCAGATATAGGCTCCCCCTGATTTGGTAGAAGTTTAGTATTAGGATCCATAGGTGTATCAATAGACTTTGAACTCATCAACCCAGTTTCCTCCAAAATATCCATGACATACTTCCTCTGAGATATAACAATACCATCATTGGACTGTGCCACCTCAATACCCAAGAAATATCTAAGTTTGTCAAGATCTTTGGTCTGAAAATGGTGACATAGATGTTATTTCAATTGAGAGATGTCATGGTTGTCACTACCTGTAAGAATGATGTCATCAACATATACTATCAAATAAATACATCCAGCACTCTGAGTGTCGATAAAAGACAGAATGATCTGCTTCACATCGAGTCATACCAAATTGTTGAACAACCTTGTTAAACTTTCCAAATCAGGCCCTACGAGACTGTTTTCGGTCATATAGGAATTTGTGAAGACGACATACCATCCCAGAAGACTCCCCCTGAGCAACAAACCCAGGAGGTTGCTCCATATAGATTTTTTCTTGCAAATCACTATTGAAAAAAACATTTTTAACATCCAGTTGATAAAGAGACCATTGTTGAAGAGCAGCCATGATGATAAATAAACGAACAGAAGCCATTTTCGCCACGGGGGAAAATCTCCATAATCCAACCCAAAAATTTAAGTATAACCTTTGGCCACAAGACGAGCTTTGAGACGATCAATAGTACCATCAGGTCCAACTTTGATAGCAAACACGCACCTACAACCAACAACAAATTTTTCAGACGGTAACGGGATCAATTCCCAAGTTCCACTATTATGAAGAACACTTAGTTCATCTAACATGGCCTGACGACAACCAGGATGAGCTAAAGCTTCACGGACAGTTTTTGGAATGGTCACAGAAGAAATAGAGGAAAGACATGTATAAAAAAGTAATGACAGTCGATGATAACTCAAAGCAATATAATGGGGAGAGGGATTACGTATAGAACGGATACCTTTTCGGAGGGCAATGAGAAGGTCAGACTCAGGTGTCAGATCCGGAGGAGACAGAGTAATTGGCACTTGAGTGGAGTCACATGGTGGTGGTTGTGATTGATTTCGGCAACTATAAACCTGAAGAGGCGGTGGAGAAGAAGCTAACTGCAGAATAGGAACTAATGGTGAAGAAGACACAGTTAAAGGGTCACACACAATAGGAACATTAAATGTACTAGGAGTGTTGACAGGATTGGATGGAGACAGAGGTGGAGATTGACTTTTAAAATAAAGAGAGAACTCATCGAAGGTGACATCTGCAGACACAAAATAACGGTTAAGAGAAGGAGAAAAACATTTGTATCCTTTTGTGATCTTGTAAACCCTAAGAAAACACATTTATGTGATGTAGGAGAAAGCTTGTCAAGACCAGAACTGAAATTATGAACAAAACATGTAGACCCGAAAACTTTTAGAGGTAAGGGATGAAGTGGTTCATGAGGGAATAAAATGGAATGAGGTATTTTATTATCTAAAACCGAAGATGGCATGCGATTAACAAGATAACATGCAGTAAGAAGAGCATCACCCCAAAAATGTTGAGGAACATCTCCATGAATTAAAAGAGTGCGAGTTGTTTCTGTGAGAAATCAAATAGTATTTTAGGAAAGAATAAATAAAAAAATTTGTATATTTCCTTGTAATCTGTACAGATTTGAATAATTAGGAACAATCCCATAAATCAAGGGATCCTAGCATAAAATAGTTATTATATTTCCTAAAATAGTTTAGGTCTCTTGTATATATCTTATATCATCTCTTTGTATTGAAATAATAAAATCATATTTCAGTTAATCTATTTTTCTCAGATGGTATCAGAGCTTCCGATCTAGGAAGCTCTGTCTGCGCTCGATAAACCCTAAGACGGCAGCCTGCATTGCTGCTGCATATTTTGTAACCCTAAGACGGCAGCCTGCATTGTTGCTGCATTTTTCTTAACCCTAAGACGGCAGCCTACATTGCTGCTGCATTTTTCTTAATCCTAAGACGACAATCTGCATTGTTGTTGCATCGCACCTTTTTGCTATAATGTCAAGGGAAGAGGAGATAGAAAGGGTGAAAACCATTCTTAGTAAGCTGGAAAAACCTACAGGTATGTGTTCTTTGGCATACTCAGGTAAGTTTCCACCTTCTTTTGGATTAATTGTCTCGGATACGCCTTTTAACCATTATTGGATATTGGACTCTAGAGCCACAGATCACATGACACCATTAGCCAAACACTTCTCCACATATTCCCCATGTCCCAAGAACAAGAAAATTGCCACAGCAGATGGAACCCTTATAACTGCAGACTGGTCAAGGAAATATCCAAATCAATCCTTTAATAACCTTAAAAGACGTTCTCCATGTCCCAAAGTTGTCCACGAACCTAGTGTCTATACAAAAACTTATAAAGGATTTGTCATGTAAAGTTGTTTTTTCCAATGATCATTGTGTATTTCAGGATAAGGATTCGGGGAGGATGATTGGACATGCTAGAGAATGGAATGGCCTTTATTATCTCGAAGATCCAAGTCTCGCTCAAGAAGAATAGAATCTCTCACTCCTTCATATCTCGAATCCTTGATGACCAACAGAGAAAAAATCATGCTTTATCATTGTTCGGTTGGGACATCCCTCTTTTAGAGTGATCAAAATTATATTTCCCTCTCTGTTTACCAAGTTAGATGTTGAGAGTCTTCATTGTGAGGTGTGTGAACTTGCTAAGCACAAACGTATATCTTTTCCAATAAGTAATAAAATTAGCAATTTCCCTTTTTATCTTGTTCATACTTGATGTATGGGGACCTTCTAATATTCCAAATGTGTCTCGGTACTCGATGGTTTGTCACCTTTATAGATGACTGTATAAGGGTCACTTGGGTTTTCCTACTTAAACAAAAATCGAAGTCAGCTTTGTCTTCCTAAACTTCCACTCCATGATAAAAATCAGTTTGGTGTTAATATTAAGAGGCTTAGGTCGGATAATGTCAAAGATTACTTCAATCATGTCCGTAATTCTTTTTGTCAAAAAGAAGGTATAATTCATGAGTCCTCTTGTGTCAAAACACCACAACGTAATGGGGTCGCAGAGAGGAAAAATGGACATCTATTAAATCAGACTCGGGCATTGTTGTTCCAAAAAAGTGTCCCAAAAAATTTCCGGGGGAAGTCTGTCCTTACAACGAACATACCTTATCAATAGACTACCCTCTAGAGTCTTAGGATCAAAAAGCCCTATGGAAGTTTTGTCGTCTTTCTATCCAAACTTGTCTACTACAAATAATCTTAAACCAAGAGTTTTTGGGTGCATCTCATATGTCCATATTCATAGTACAGACAGGGAAAACTTGATCCTAGAGCCTTAAAGTGTGTCTTTGTTGGTTACTCACCCACTCAAAAAGGGTATAAATGCTACCACCCCCCATCCAAAAAATTCTTTGTGTCTAGGGATGTTACCTTCAATGAACAAGAGGGCTATTTCCATCAACCTTATCTTCAAGGGGAGAGTTTCGTGGAAGATAAGGAAAGTAGTGATTCTCGGTTTTCCCATTCTTCCGGACTTGACATTTGAACCTAAACGAAATCATATTGAAAGTAGTAATTCTGGTTTTCCCATTCTTCCGGACTTGATATTTGAACCTAAACAAGATCAAATTGAAGATCAAATTGAAGTTGTAACAAATGAAACAAGTCAAGGAATTGGTCAAGCAAAGGAAGTTGGTCAAGAAAGTGAAATTAATTGTGAAGCTGATCAAGAAGATGTTGAAACTGGAAAATTTGGTAAGAAGCTGGTGTACTCAAGGAAGACTAAGGCCATTCCAGGATCAAGCCATGTTCAAGAATCCAACTCGACTCCACAAAAAGAGGTAACAATTTTTTCTCCAGCTGTGCAGGTTGAAATTGAAACCCAAAATGATCCTGACCTCCCAATTGCCATTAGAAAAGTGTTAAGGTTCCAACATAAAACCAATTGGCAATATGTGGAGTAGCCTAACATGTATTTAAACCATACCAAATGATATGAGGTAGGCGATGTGGGACTTTCAACACACCCCCTCCAACGAAGCCCGCCGGACCAGGCAAAGGGTACTTTTAGGCTTTGGCTCTGATACCATGTTAAGGTTCCAACATAAAACCAATTGGCAATATGTGGAGTAGCCTAACATGTATTTAAACCATACCAAATGATATGAGGTAGGCGATGTGGGACTTTCAACAAAAAGGAACAAGAAAATGCACCAAACAGCCACTCTACCCTCTCTCAAATTACCTGTCCTTTAAAAATTTCTCTCCTACCCATAAAACCTTCCTAGTAAACCTAAACACTGTACTTCTACCTAATACCCTATCTGAGGCATTGTCTGACAGAAAATGGAGGCAAGCCATGGATGAAGAGATGGAGGCATTGGAGAAAAACAACACTTGGGAGTTAGTCACCTTACCAATAGGAAAGAGGCCAGTTGGATGTAAATGGGTCTATACAGTGAAATACAAGGCTGATGGATCAATTGAGAGATATAAGGCAAGACTAGTTGCCAAAGGGTTCACCCAAACCTATGGAGTTGATTATTTGGAGACATTTGCTCCGGTTGCCAAAATGAACACAGTTAGGGTGATATTGTCCCTTGCTGCCAATTATGGTTGGAACTTGGAACAATTTGATGTTAAGAATGCTTTCCTACATGGAGACCTTGAAGAAGAAATCTATATGGAGATACCTTCGGGATATGGTAAAGATGTTGCTACCAACACTTGTTTGCAAGTTGAAAAAGGCATTATATGGGTTAAAACAGTCCCCCGTGCATGGTTTGGCGGGTTTACTAAAGTTATGACAGTGCTGGGTTACAAACAAAGCCAAGGGGACCATACTTTGTTTTTTAAACATTCCAAGTCGGGGGAGTAACAATATTATTGGTGTATGTGGATGACATAATATTAACTGGAGATAATAAAGAAGAGCAACAATTATTGAGTCAATGCTTACGCAAGGAATTTGAGATCAAGACTTTGGGAAAACTAAAATATTTTTTGGGAATTGAAGTTGCCCACTCCGAGAAAGGGATATTTATATCTCAGCAGAAATACATCACCGATTTGCTCAAGGAAACCGGCAAGGCAGCTTGCAAACCTGCTAGTACCCCATTAGAACCAAACCTAAAGCTTGGAAATGCGGAAGAAGATGTTCGTTGTTGAAAAAGATATGTACCAAAGATTAGTGGGCAGACTTATATATTTGTCACATACCAGGCTAGATATTGCCTATGCGGTGAGTTTAATTAGCCAATTTATGCATAGCCCAAAGGAGACCCATTTACAAGCTACCCACGTAATTTTACAGTACCTTAAAGGAACTCCAGGAAAAGGGATTCTATTCAAAAGGAATGGTAATGTGAAACTTGAAGCCTATATTGATGCTGATTATGCAGGGTCAATTGTGGATAGGAGGTCAACTACAGGATATTGCACCTTTCTTGGAGTAAATCTTGTGACTTGGAGAAGCAAAAAGCGGGTGTAATGGCTCGGTCCAGTGCTTTGAGCAGAATTCAGAGCCATGGCACAAGGTATATGTGAGTTGCTATGGCTTAAAATCATCTTAGAAGACTTGAGGATAAAGTGGGAAGAACCTATGAAGCTCTATTGTGATAATAAGTCAGCAATCGGTATAGCCCACAACCCAGTGCAGCATGATAGAACAAAGCATATTGAAGTAGACAGACACTTCATCAAAGAAAAGCTTGATAGTGGCTTGATATGCACTCCATATGTGTCCTCTCAAGACCAAATTGCGAGACATTCTTACCAAGGGACTCGGGCTGCCATAATTTTGAGAAGATTGTATCCAAGCTGGGAATGGAAAACATCTATTCACCAGCTTGAGGGGGAGTGTGAGAAATCAAATAGTATTTTAGGAAAGAATAAATAAGGAAATTTGTATATTTCCTTGTAATCTGTACAGATTTGAATAATTAGGAACAATCCCATAAATCAAGGGATCCTAGCATAAAATAGAGTTATTATATTTCCTAAAATAGTTTAGGTCTCTTGTATATATTTTATATCATCTCTTTGTATTGAAATAATAAAATCATATTTCAGTTAATCTATTTTTCTGAGTTTCAATAAGATGTCTATTTTTGCGTTCAGCTACACCATTTTCTTGAGGTGTATAAGCACAAGAAGTTTGATGCAGGACACCGTGAGAAGCCATGAATTGTTTAAAAGAATGATAAAGATATTCATGACCATTATCACTGCGCAAAACTCTAATAGAAACACCAAACTGAGTTTGAATTTCATTGAAAAAAGTTTGAAAGATATAAAATAATTCAAAATGATTTTTCATCAAAAATAACCAAGTGCATCTAGAATAATCATCAATAAAAGTAACAAAGTATTGAAAACCTAAAGTAGACTTAACGCGGCTAGGTCCCCAAATGTCAGGGTGAACCACGACAAAAGGGGATGAAACACCACGTGTGACACTATAAGGAAAGAAAGTACGGTTATGCTTGCCTAATTGACACGACTCACACGCCAAACTAGACAAGTTAGACAAGGCAGGGACAAGTTTCTGTAACTTGGTAAGACTTGGATGACCTAACTAAGCATGAAGAAGAGAGGGAGACTCCATAATTGCACCAACATGTGTAGAGAGATGGAGATGATAAAGACCATGAGACTCATATCCTGTGTCAATCACCTGTTTCGAACTCGGTCATGTAAACACAGAATTGTTGGTAAAAGAAACAACACAATCAAGAGAACGAGTTAGACGACTGATGGACAACAGGTTAAAAGGAGACTCAGGGACATAAAAAACATTATTAATGGTTAAAGAAGGGAAAAGTTTAACAGTTCTAACACCATGAGATGATACTCTAGAGCCATTAGCTAGTGTAATAAAAGGTAAAGAATTAGAAGAATAAAGATGAGAACAAAGATTTGTTACCAGTAATATGATCAGTGGCTCCTGAATAAAAAACCCAAGGACCAGGAGAAGAGGATTGGGTCAGACCAGCAAAATATGTATCTGTGTGTGCGAAAAACGTAGTGGAACTAGAAGATTGTTGATCCTTATACCATTTGAGAAATTTGTTGAACATAGCAGATGTGTCGGATGCAACAGAAGAAGAAGGATCCCCAACAAACAAAGGCAGGGAAAGATTAGTCTGAACAACTGCAGCAGATCGAGGAGGACGACCATGTAATGCATAACACTTGTTAATCTTGTGTAGCTTGCCACAATGTTCACACTTAGGATGCCTTTTTCCCTGTTTGCGAGGACGAGTCCGGTCATCACGGTGAGATGCCAACACAAAAGAATTACTAACAAAATTGGAAGTAGTAGAAGGAGTGGAAGAAGTCATGAAGGCAGGAGAACAAACCCTAAAAAAATACAAAGTATTCCAATCAACCCACGAAGCACAGATCCAAAATGAGAAGACCAAAACAAGTCTGTCGAGACGAAATGACGTAGGAGACAATAGACGATCAACTCCGATAGTGGTGATCTCAACGGCATGGTGATCACCTTACTGAAACGAACAAAACCGTATGTCACCGGTCAAAAATGAAACTCCGACAACGACTCTGGTGACTGCTCTGGCGGCGGCGACAGTGACAACAGCGTGAACTAGTACACCAGGTAAGTTCCAGGAAATAGAGGTGGGTCACTAATGGACACGTTTAAATACCAAGTCTTTCCTTGTCAGAACCTTCCTAGACATGCACTTTCACACTACCAAATAATATCCAATAACAAAGATAACTCTTTTCTGATGTGGAAGGCAGTAGCGGTGATGGAGACTTCAACAGTGGATAATGGCGAAAAAATTTCAAAATAACCTTAAGCTCTAGATACCATGTTGAATATAGAGGAAATACGGTTTGAGATAATCTCTCTTGTGTATAAACCACACATAGGGTAATCTATTTATAATAGAGAGATGTACAACTAAAAGAGTAACCGAAAATAAACAAAATAAAACAGAAGATATTATTTGATATTGTGGTTAACAATATCTAATAATATCTTATCAATATCTAAACAATATCTAGCAGAATGTGCTACAATACTCATAAATTAGTCAAGATTCATTTTTGACCAACAATCAACACATGCAAGAGTCCAGGGTCCACATGTAAGACACTACCAACTACATGCAAAAATTCTCAAAATTGGGCAAAGGAAAACTACACTATTGGATATTTTGATCGGGCTGGATTGTTCCACTCTATTTCAAGAGCATTAAAATGTATTTGGATTTACAAAAAATATGAGAGAGGAATTGAGAATTCTAAAGAGAAGACAGAGGGAATGTTGTAGAGAGTATTTTTTTGTGTAAATGAAATTTGCATGATTAAGTTTTTTATTTATAAATTTTTTAATTTAATAAATAAAACTTCAAAATTTACTGTTCTAAATCACTTATGTTCTTGAACTTATTTTAACTAGGTCTTTATCATGATTGTTAGGGTATGCACAGGTCACAATCTAAATCTCAATCCTGTGGAGTCTTACCAGAGAATTGTCTCTGATATTAGCTCTGATTGCTTTTATGTTCTTAATCAGATTTAATAGATTCTCAACCTATTTCTACTAATTGCAGGCTAGTGGTATGATCAGAAAGGAATATGACTTGAAGTGTAAAGTCTTACAGCATCTGGAATCAAACGGAGAAAAGAGTTATAAAATTGATAAAATACGGGCTGTAGTCAAGGATCTGCATTCAAGAATCAGAGTTGCAATTCTTAGGATAGACTCTATATCAAAGAGGATTGAGGAATTGCGGGACAAAGAGCTCCAGCCTCAACTTGAGGAGTTGATTGAAGGGTATGATTATGTAGATTCATCTTATTTTTAAGGCCCTTTTAAATGCTGTCATTTATATTATATTTCAAGGTTGGGGTGAAAGGAAAACCATTTGAGAAAGCAGTTCAGAGTGCCTTTAAAAAACAGAAGCTTTTTGAAGAAAAAGTTTATTAGATTGAACTTTTGTTTATTATTATGATTGTCATTCTATGTCTCACTCACAACTGAAAGGTTTCAAATTCTTATTTGTTTTTCTATTGTGAAATAGAGTTTGAAATAGAGTTATGCAGGCCTCTGTCAAATGAAATGATTATTATTTTTCTATGTTCATAAGGTTGCTGTGATTTGTATCTTAGTAACTTACTGATGCTATATAATAATAATACCTTCTAACATGGATCAATATTTGTTTTTCCTACATGTTAATTTACTCATGTCTATAAATACGAACTTTTTGCATTTTATTCTTTTGTTTCTTATGTTTCTATTTTGCTTTAATGGCAGGTTAATGCGGATGTGGGAAGTGATGTTTGAGTGCCACAAGCTTCAGTTTCAGATAATGTCATCAGCTTATAACAACAGCCATGCTAGAATTGAGACACACTCTGAATTACGCAGACAAATTACTTCCTATCTTGAAGGTGAGATTCACTATCTATCCTCAAGTTTTACCAAGTGGATTGGAGCTCAGAAATTCTATCTAGAGGCCATAAATGGATGGCTGTACAAATGTGTTTCTCTCAAGCAAAAAACAGGCAAGAAAAGGAGACCCCAAAGGCCACTCCTAAGTTATGGTCCTCCACCAATATATGTCACCTGTGAAATCTGGTTGGAAAAGCTCGGGGAATTACCCATCCAAGATCTTCTGGATTCCATGAAGAATTTAGCAGGTGAAACTGCCCGGTTCTTGCCGCGTCAAGAGAAGAACCAGGGTCAAGGTGCAAAGAAGACCCTCCTAACATCATGGAATGCTCATATCTGCAGCGAATCATCAGATAATCTGCTGAGAGATGACCCATCAGAGGACTGGGATTCAGGTTTTGATCGATTTCGGACAAGCCTTCTTGGGTTTCTTGATCAATTAAACAATTTTGCTGGGTCTTCTGTCAAGATGTACACTGAACTTAGACAATCCATTCAGAATGCTAAGAATTATTATTATCATAGGTCTAATTCTCAGGCTCCAGAGGGTCAATGGAATTCTCAATCTCAAGTTGCCAATCCCGATAACAATAAGCAAACAGTTGCATAAAACATGGTGAAAATGTTGAGTTTCATACAAAATCCATTGGATATGGCATTTGTACATGAAAGAAAGAAAAAGGAAGGAATAAAGTATTTATAGGTTGACCATACTTTACAGGAAAGTCTCATTTTCAGAATAATACACAGTATAAGGAAGTGGTTACAGGTTAGGCAAAGCCATAATGATTAGGTTCTAGGTTCTGTTGAAATGTTGTGTATGCAAAGAGAAGGAACTTCACATTTTGTGTAAATTACTTGATTCCATCTTCTATATAATTGTTTGAATTTACGATATGTTATGATGCATCCACCGATATTCTTTGATACATTTGAGATAAATTTCTGCAAAGTGTCAACAATATTTAAAATAAATATAAGAAAAACCTGATACTATTTGGACTTTGTTTAACTATTCATTTCACGATGTTTGAGATAGAAAACTATTTGTATTTGAAGTTGCCATCAGTGTCTTCATATATTGTTTATCACGAGAGAGTTGAAAAGAAGAGAAAAGATAGGGAAAAATAGTGTTGTTTGAATTGAGGAAAATAAGGTGAAAAAAAAAAGATAAATAAATAAAAAGATTGTAGATGATAAAAATGATGTAATTGAATAAAAAAAATTAAATAATAAGATTAAAATATCTTTATAATTGATTTTAAGTAAAATAAATTAAATTAGAATTATGAGATAATTTAATATAAAGTAATTAATTTATATTACAGATGAAAATGTAATTATATTGAATTAATTGATATTAAATTATAAAAATAATTTTTGATATTTTATAGAATATTTAAATTTTATTTTTTATAATTATAAAATTTATAAGTACTTTTAAAATTAAAAAAATTGTTTTAAAAATTATTTAAATAATTAATTACAAATCATGTACAAATTTTTATTTCATATACTAATTAAAAAAATAAAAAAATAATAAAAAATTCCTAATGAAAAATCATACTAAAAAAATACTAAAATATAATTTATGACTAAATTATACTAAAATCATACTGAAAAATTATAATTTATGATTAAATTAATATAATTAATTGTTTAAGTATAATTAAATTATAAAACATACTGAAAATTATAAAATATGATTAAATTAAAATTTTAACTTAAGGATAATAAATATATTTTACCATGTTTCTTTACATTTCTTTATATATGAAAGTGTTTTTGGTACATCGGGTCTCATTACTCCAACTTCTTAAATTAAGACAAATTTTATTTCTCATTCACCCTTTCATTTTTTCAGGACAACCCTGAATCCAAAGGTAGAACTTAATTATTGAACATTTGACCCTATTCCTTTACCATTTATTGTTCATTATTCTTTCTATTGATACCAATAAGAAATATTTCAGATGATTAAATTTGATGGTTTTATTTATTTATTTTAGAAAAGGCCAATATTTTATTTACAGTGATTTGTTGATTAAACAAAATGTCTAAATTATTCCAACTCAAAAATTTGATACAAGTTCTTTTAAGAGATGTTTATTAAGATCATCATGCTATTCTCTGAAGTTTGTTAGTTTATTAGATGATTAAATTGAATTCTGAATTGATTTTTTTTAATTTATTAAAAAAGAAAAACTAACTATAATATATATATATATATATATATACATATATATATATATATATTATAATATTTTATTTAAAATTTATAGTTTTAAATTATAATTTTAAAAAGATTTATATATTTTTTAAATTAATAATATATTTAGATTTATTGTTGAAAGCAATAAAATAATACTTTTAAAATATAGTATTAAATATTATATTTATATTTTATTTGTGTGGTTAATTTTTTTTAATTCTGATATTGTAATATTTTTTTAGAAATGAATAATAAATTAGGAGGATAATAAAAATCTTAAAAATTATATGTGTATAAGATGAAATAATATTTTGATGTAAAATTATATTTTTAAAATATTTTTGTGTGTGTTTTGTAATATTTTGGAATATATATATATATATATATATATATATATATATATATATTAAAATATAATTTATTTTTAAGTTGATAATTATTATTTTAATTTATGTAAAATATATATATATATATATATATATATAATTAATTTGAAGTTCAAATTTTAGTTTATGTAATATATATATATATATATATATATATATATTAAAATATAATTTATTTTTAAGTTGATAATTATTATTTTAATTTATGTAAAATATATATATAATTAATTTGAAGTTCAAATTTTAGTTTATGTAATATATATATATATATATATATATATATATATATATAAAATATAATTTATTTTTAAGTTGATAATTATTATTTTAATTTATGTAAAATATATATATATATAATTAATTTGAAGTTCAAATTTTAATTTATGTAATATATATATATATATATATATATATATATAATATATATAATTTATATAAGATATATAATTTATTTAATATTAAAAATAGTTATATTTTTATTAATTTTATAATTATAAATTTTTTTAAGGTTATAATTTTAAATATATTTTTTTAACATTATATTTATAATTTATATAATATATATAATTTATAAATAATGATTTTTTTAATTTTAATTTGATATATATTTTTAAAAATTATTTTATAATATATTTATAATTTATGATTAAATAATGTATATTTGAAAAACTAATTGATTATTTAAATATTAATTTATTATAATCCATTATTTAAAAAAGTAATCGGTTCTCATCGAGTAATTGAAAACATAATCGATTAATTTTTGAAATAATATAATATATATATATATATTATAATATTTTATTTAAAATTTAAAGTTTTAAATTATAATTTTAAAAGGATTTATATATTTATTAGATTAATAATATATTTAAATTTCTTGTTGAAAATAGTAAAATAGTATTTTTTAAAAATATTATTCAATATTATATTTATATTTTATTTTTATGATTAATTTATTTTTAAATTTTTTGATTTATTTGAGATTTTGTAATATTTTTTAGAAATTAATAATAAATTAGGAGGATAATAAAAATCTTAAAAATTATATGTATACATGATGAAATAATATTTTGATATAAAATTATATTTTTGAAATGTATTTTTTGTTTTGTAATATTTTAGAATATATATATATATATATATATATATATATATATATAATTATAATTTATATAATATATAATTGATTTAACATTAAAAATAGATATATTTTTATTAATTTTATAATTATAAATTTTTTAAGGTTATAATTCTAAATATAATTTTTTTAAATAAATAATTATAATTTATATAATATATATAATTTATAAATAATGATTTTTTTAATTTTAATTTGATATATATTTTTAAAAATTATTTTATAATATATTTATAATTTATGATTAAATAATATATATTTGAAAAACTAATTGATTATTTAAATATTAATTTATTATAATCCATTATTTAAAAAAGTAATCGGTTCTCATCAAGTAATTGAAAACATAATCGATTAATTTTTGAAATAATCTTTTCAACTAGTAAAATAATATATATATATATATATATATATATATATATATATTATAATATTTTATTTAAAATTTAAAGTTTTAAATTATAATTTTAAAAGGATTTATATATTTATTAGATTAATAATATATTTAAATTTCTTGTTGAAAATAGTAAAATAATATTTTAAAAAAATATTATTCAATATTATATTTATATTTTATTTTTATGATTAATTTATTTTTAAATTTTTTGATTTATTTGAGATTTTGTAATATTTTTTAGAAATTAATAATAAATTAGGAGGATAATAAAAATCTTAAAAATTATATGTATATATGATGAAATAATATTTTGATATAAAATTATATTTTTGAAATGTATTTTTTTTTGTTTTGTATTATTTTAGAATATATATATATATATAATTATAATTTATATAATATATAATTGATTTAACATTAAAAATAGATATATTTTTATTAATTTTATAATTATAAATTTTTTAAGGATATAATTCTAAATATAATTTTTTTAAATATATAATTATAATTTATATAATATATATAATTTATAAATAATGATTTTTTTAATTTTAATTTGATATATATTTTATTTATAATTATTTAATGTATATTTGAAAAAGTAATCGATTATTTAAAAATATAATTGGATTGTAATCTTGTAATTGAAAAATTAATCGATTAGTTTTTGAAATAATTGATTAGTTTTTCAATTATACATTAAGTAATATATATATATATATATATATATAAAAGATTAAAACATTTAAAATTTATAGTTTTAAATTATAATTTTAAAAAATTTATATATTTCTTAAATTAATAATATATTTAGATTTATTGTTGAAAGCAGTAAAATAATACTTTTAAAATATATTATAAAATATTATATTTATATTTTATTTGTATGGTTAATTTTTTTTTAATTCTTTGATTTATTTGATATTGTAATATTTTTTTAGAAATGAATAAATTAGGAGGATAAAAAAATCTTAAAAATTATATGTATATAAGATGAAATAATATTTTGATGTAAAATTATATTTTTGAAATGAATTTTTTTGGTGTGTTTTGTAATATTTTGCAAGATATATATATATATATATATAAAATATAATTTATTTTTAAGTTGATAATTATTATTTTAATTTATGTAATATATATATATATATATATATATATAATTTAATTTGAAGTTTGATTTTATATGAAATTTTAATTTATGTATATATATATATATATATATATATATATATATATAATTTATTTAACATTAAAAATAGTTATATTTTTATTCATTTTATAATTATAAATTTTTTTAAGGTTATAATTTTAAATATAATTTTTTTAACTTTATATTTATAATTTATATAATATATATAATAAATAATTTTTTTTAATTCGAATTTGATATATATATTTATTTATAATTATTTAATGTATATTTGAAAAACTAATTGATTATTTAAAAAAGTAACCCGTTAATCGGTTAATTTTTAAAATAATCGATTAGGTTTTTTAATAGTAAAATAATATATATATATATATATATATATATATATATATATATATATATAATATTATAATTTTTTATTCAAATTTTAAAGTTTTAAATTATAATTTTAAAAGGATTTATATATTTATTAGATTAATAATATATTTAGATTTATGGTTGAAAGTAGTAAAATAATATTTTTAAAATATATTATTAAATATTAGATTTATATTTTATTTGTATAAATATTTTTTTTAATTGTTTAATTTATTTGATATTGTAATATTTTTTTTAGAAATTAATATTAAATTAGGAGGATAATAACAATATTTAAAATTATATGTATACATGATGAACTAATATTTTGATATAAAATTATATTTTTTTAAATGTATTTTTTTTTATTTGTTGTGTTTTGTAATATTTTAGAATATATATATATATATATATATATATATATATATATATATATATATATTAATTATAAATATAATTTTTTTTAAGTTGATAATTATTATTTTCATTTATGAATATATATATATATATATATATAATTATAATTTATATAATATATAATTGATTTGACGTTAAAAGTAGTTATATTTTTATAATTATAATTTTTTTAAGGTTATAATTCTAAATATAATTTTTTTAAAATTTATAATTATAATTTATATAATATATATAATTTATAAATAATTATTTTTTAATTTTAATTTGATATATATTTTATTTGTAATTATTTATTGTATATTTGAAAAACTAATTTATTATAATGGATTATTTGAAAAGCTAATTGATTATAATCGAATATTTAAAAAAGTAATAAGTAAGAATTGATTGTAATTGAGTAATTGATTATAATCGATTATTTAAAAGAGTAATAGGTAAGAACTTATTGTAATCGAGTAATTGAAAAACTAATCAATTAGTTTTGAAATAAATAATTAATTTTTTAAATATACATTTAGTAATATATATATATATATATATATATATATATATATAATATTAGAATGTTTTATTTAAAATTTATAATTTTAAATTATTGTTTTAAAAGATTTATATATTTATTAGATTAATAATATATTTAGATTTATTGTTGAAAATAGTAAAATAATATTTTTAAAAGATATTATTAAATATTATATTTATATTTTATTTGTATGATTAATTTTTTTTAATTCTTTGATTTGTTTGATATTGTAATTTGTTTTTAGAAATTAATAATAAATTAGGAGGATAATAAAAATTTTAAAAATTATATGTATTTAAGATGAAATTATATTTTGATATAAAATTATAATTTTGAAATGTATTTTTTTGTGTTTTGTAATATTTTAGAATATATATATATATATATTATAATTTTAAATATAATTTATTTTTAAGTTGATAATTATTATTTTAATTTATGAAATATATATATATATATATATATATATATATATATAATTTGAAATTCATATATGTAATTTTAATTTATGTAATATATATAATTATATTTCATATAATATATAATTGATTTAAAATTAAAAATAGTTATATTTTTATTAATTTTATAATTATAAATTTTTTAAGGTTATAGTTCTAAATATAATTTTTTTAAAATTTATAATTATAATTTATATAATATATATAATTTATAAATAATTATTTTTTTAATTTTAATTTGATACATATTTTATTTGTAATTATTTAATGTATATTTGAAAAACTAATCAATTATTTGAAAAGTTAATCGATTATTTAAAATTGTAATCGGTATGAACGGATTGTAATCAAGTAATTGAAAAATCAATCGATTACTACAATATCATAAGGGAAGAGAACCCGGAAGCAGCAACTTGGATTGACCAAATTCCAAGACATCAATGGGCACTTGCGTATGATGAAGGCAGAAGATGGAGTCACCTCACAACTAATTTGGTCGAAGCTATCAACTCAGTCTTGAAGAAAAAAAGAGGAAAGAGGAAAGCACGTAACTGCAATGATAAGTGTTGGTCATGTCTATTCTTAAAATGTCACCAAGGTCCTACAAGATGGTGATTCAAATCAAATACCCACAGGGTGGTTGAATTTGATAGAAATACGACAAGATTCAAGGTGGAGGAAATGGTCAACGCAAGAGAAATACGTCCTCCGGGTACATTTGTTGTTAGGTTGGATGAACGATGGTGTAATCGTGGGAAGATTCAAAAAATTCATATACCATGTTCTCATGTGTTAGCAGCTTGCAAGCATGCCCATCATGACTTCAATATGTACATCAGTCCCTGATCGATATCGTACTCGGTCAAATAATTAAAACAGATAAATGTAGTACCAGGAAGTTTTCCTAGGTCGTCTCCCAAAGACCACGAATTTTTATCAAAACTTATCAATTTTTGAATTTAGAACAGTAACAAAAAAAGGGAAGTTTTTCAAAATTAAAATATTAGATGAAACAGAACAAAAGCATATTATAAAAATGCGGATTAAAAACAGATTAAAATGCAATTGATTTCTTGATTCTAATGCAGTGTCACTTATCGTAGATTATGAAATTAATTCAAAATTAACCAACTAAGCGAAGATAAATCCCAAATTATATTCTAATTCGAAATTAATCAACTAAGCGAAGATTAATCTCAAATTAGCTTTAACCCTTATTCCAATATGAAATTAACCAACTAAGCGAAGATTAATCCCAAATTTTCCTTAACCCTTATTCCAACATGAAATTAACCAACTAAGCGAAGATTAACCCCAAATTATCCTTATACAATTAAGCATTGCATACATCACATAATCTCATCTCTAACACAGAATTAAGCAAACTGTGATATTAGTTTCGCTTTATTAAGCATAAACATATTATAATTCAACACTGAGATTAGAAGATGAAGAGTGAAGAGAACAAACAAAATGAAATTGAATAACAAAACCTCAAAGATCTACTTGCATTCTTCTCAGAAAATCAATACAAAGATTTAGCTATCCATGGAAAGTTGAAAACGCAATAGAAGAAACATAATTAAAATTGAAACAAGAATTTAAAAATAATGACAGAAGGGTAAACAAACTTGAATATAAATTGCAGAAGATGAAAGGTGGAAGTGTGGTGGCTGTGTAGTCCTTGTGTGATATCCCTCTATGATGTGTGATGTGCCTATCTTATATAAATAACCCTAACCCTAATCTTTATTGAGGTTTGGGCTCAACTGGTCCATGAAACACATCATAAGTTGGCTTTAGTGCAGGTCCGTGAACTTCAAACACGTGCAGTATTTTCAATACTTATCCAAATTAAGTGATTTTGGTATCCTTTGAAAGACTTTTGAGTTAGCTTTAAAACGCCACCATTGCTACTATTTTTGGAGGTCTAATGAATTTAGGAGACTTAAATTACTGAAGCATGTCCATTGGGCCAGCCTGGTGCGCTTGACCCGTGTTGGATAATTTATGTAAAATCCAATTTATCTCCGAATTGAATGATTTTGGATCCTATGAAAAGCTAAATGTGTCTATTTTATAATGTTTTGAAAATAATTATTTTTGGAGATCTGTAGAAAAAATTATAAATAAAACAGTAAACCAATGTTAGTACCCGTATAGAATAAAATATGACAATTGACCCAATTTTTCAAGCCCAAAATTGCTTTAACTGTCCTAAAATTAATAATGAGAAAAAATTAGATCAAATAGATCCAAATTAATTAAAATCTGAATTATTGGCTCAATGAAGCCCAATCAATGAAAATGCACTAATAATAGACAATTAAACACAATGCATCAATTAAGATAAGTACATAAAGATAAGAAAATGCGGGAAAATAATGGCTCATCAAATTCCCCCACACTAGGTTGGATGTCGTTGTTAGACAAATGACATCTAAAGGGGGGTGAATAGATGCACAAATTAAAATAGATGTCAAATTAAAAATTTATTTGTGAGTCAATAATTTGTTTGAACACAGATAAAGCGGAAGCGATAATATAATCAGGAAAAGAGAAAGAGATAAGGGAAAGAGAAGAGCACACAGAGATTTATACTGGTTCGGGTATAATCAATCCTACATCCAGTTCCCAGTCAACTCTTAACACAAGAGTGACTCCCCATTCACTATCTTTCAAATTCAGTTTACAAATTACAATAATGGAGACAACAAATTGTAAAAGCCTGTAAAATGTCAATCTCCAAGAACAAGTGTGATTAACAATGAAAGCACAGAAGGTAGTAGAGAAGAGGGTTTTCTCAGAAGGTGTAAAATATCTTTGTTGCCTTGTTCAGAATTCTTTTCTCAAAACTGATTGAATGTAAATTGTATTTTCAAATTCTGTAATTGTGTGTTTTTTATTTTTCATTCAAAACTTAATTAAATAGAAAAATAGCATCAGAAAATGGTCGTTGGACATTAATAATATCATAGAGAAAATCAGGATGTATTAAAAAACATTTATTCTTTAAAACATTTATATTACCAGTATAATCAATTATGACAGAGAAAATCATTTTTCCATTTCTGATGCATCATAATTGATTATGACAGAGAAAAATATTATGTTATGAATTTTATCACACTTGTGCTTTGGAGGCTTATGCATAATATTACTTCATCAACTTGTACCTCCATATCCAGTATTCTAAGACTCTATCTAGTCTTCAGGAATCATCTTGGGCTTGCTTGAATCATCATCTTTATCAAAAACATATCTTGGGCATGTAGGGAAATGTTTCACATTTTCACCAACGTCATAAATTAAGCTTGTCCTTAATTCATCTTGAATGGTGTTGACTTGAATGTAGTTGACTTGAATCATCATCAAAATCATCTCTTGGGAATGTAAGGACATTTCCATCAATCTCCCCCTCATTGCTTTCAATCTCTCCGTTTTTGATGATGATCAAGGAAACACACGAAATGAATTAAAATGCTTGACTCTATATAGCCAGACTCAAGATTAGCACGATTTGTATCAAGTGTTAGAGTCTCTTAATCTCCCCCTGGATATATTAATAACAAGACTCCCCCTAACTCATATGAGCAAAAACTTCTCTTAACTCCCCTTGTTTAATTTAGATAGGAAAGAATTTCACACAGATTTTAATTCATAAAAAAATCTCCCCTGTTTCATTGATAATCATAAAAAATATTATAAGAAAAAATCTTCCCCTATTTCACACAGATTAATATCATCAAAATATCTCCCTATTTCATTGATAATTATAAAAAAAATATTATAGGAGAAAAAAATCTCCCCCTGTTTCACACAGATTAATATCATCAAAATATCTCCCTATTTCATTGATAATTATGAAAAATATTATAAGAGAAAAAAATCTCTCCCTGTTTCACACAGATTAATATCATCAAAATATCTCCCTGTTTCATTGATAATTATGAAAAATATTGCAATAGAAACTGAGAACAAATTTGCACATATTAGTACATAAATCAAGGTAGAGAAGATAATGCATTATAAAGTGTCAGAGAAGAATATCATATTAAGGAGACAATATCTAGGATACCCAAGAAAAATGAAGAGAGAGAAAGATAGGGGAATAGAATAATTATAGAGATAATGGAATGAAATGCAGTAGTTTCCCCCAATTGCAATCTTCTTATTTAGACAGCTTTCAAATTCAAATGCACTCATATTCTAGATTTCAAAATTCAAATTCAAATTGCAACAAATTTCAAATTTCAAATTTAAATTCCAACAAATTCTAAATTTCAAATTCAAATTTCTAATCGTAAATTTCAAATTCAAATTTCAAATTCCAATTCAAATTCAATTTCAAAAATCTCAAACTGCAAAAATTTCAAATTTCAAAATCTCAAACTACAAATTTTCAAATTTCAAAAATTTCAAATTTCAAGAATCTCAAACTGCAAAATTTTAAAAAAAATTTCAAACTGAAAATTTTCAAATTTCAAAAATCTCAAACTTTCAAAATTCAAACTTTCAACACAATTGATTATGACAACAAGAAAAAATAATTTTGATTCTGATAATCAATTAGATGCTCAAACTATCATCTAGACATGTATAAATGTTTTGTTCCTTTAGGCACCCATTCATATTTGCCATTAGATATGCCAAAATGTTTTATGTAACATGCATTTGATGTATGACCTAATTTCATGCAATAAAAACATGTTGGTTTTCTTTTAAAAGGTCTAAATGAGTTTCTTAAAGTTTTTGAAACTGGTTTCACATCTGTTTTCCTTGACTCTTTCACAAAAATAGTTTTATGAGGTTCTAGACTTTCTTTGGGTTTGTAACCAAGTCCAGCTTTGCTAGAATTTCCTCTTTGATAACCTAATATCGAATCAAGATTTTCAGAAGATTTTGAAAAATTGTTTATTATTTTCTCTAACTTGAAAAACTCATTTTCCAAAAGATTACAATTTTCACAAGGTTTAACAACTTCTTTATTTTTAGACAAAGTTTTAGATTTCTCAACATCTTTCTTTAAGCACTCATTTTCTTTTTCAAGAATACCAACAGTATTTTCTAATGCATTAAACTTTTGCCTAAGTGCATTGTATTTCTTAGATAACTTGGTAAAACCTTCATACATATCTTGATATTCTTTAAATAACTCATCATATTCATTTAAAGAATTTGTACTACTTACCTGTGATAAGGCTTCATCATCATTTTTTGTCATCAAGCAAAGATTTTCTTCTTCTTCTCCATCACTGCTTTCGGAAGAACTCTCTTGTGTTGTGGAAGAATCATTATCCTCCCAAGCAATATAAGCTTTGCGTTTGCTCTTATAGGGATCATTCTTCTCTTTCTTCTTCTTTTTCACATATTTCTTCTCTTACTTAAGTTCAGGACAGTCTGGTTTGATATGGTCAGGTTTTTCACATTCATAGTAATGGAATTTATTTGTTTTCTCCTTTCTTTGCTGTCTCTTTTTCCTGTTTTTCATAAAGCGAGAAAATTGTTTAACAAAACGAGACATATCAGAATCCGAAAACTTACCTTCATTTTCGCTTTCGTCTTGTGAATATTTTTCTACTTTTAGAGTTATCGTCTTGGTTTGATTCTGTTCACCGTTCTTTAACCTTTGTAGCTCCATCTCATGTTCTTGCAGCTTTCCAAATAGAGTTACAATATTCATTTTTGTTAGATCCTTTGATTCTAATATAGTAGTGACCTTTTGATGTGGACATAAAGGCCCAAGCCCATAACGAGAAGGATCAAGACCAAGATCCAATCCAAGACTTAGGTGGACCTATGACAAGAGGCAGGCTCAGAAAAACACAAGAGGCATTGCAATACAAAGTGACCAATTTGCTAAAGGCCCAACTATTAAAAGATCCAAACATGGAGGAGTCTACACCTATCACATGCATAGAATGTTTGGAGAGCTAGGAGACCCAACTAAAAGATTTAGTTTTTAATATTATTATTATTTTATTTGCTACAGTGGGGATTTGAACCCAAGACCCAAAGCTTATAATGTCTTCATTGAACCATCTGAGCAACTTAACTTTGCTTGGTATATTTGGATTTTAATTTATCTTTATTTCCTACAATGAGACAAACTCATGAACTTAAGTTGTATTAAACATTTGGAAATTGAGAATGAACGTACGTAATATTCAGAATCACTTTGTGAGTTGTTGCTCTGCAAGGGTTCTTCCTTGCATCACTTGATCTTATCAAGAATTATTTGATTCTTGTGGCGATCTTTCTTGGCTTATCAAATATTCTTATTTGTGGCGCCTACGGTATCTTTTATGTTTTTCTGTTTTCTATTTCCAATCAAATCAACTCTTAAAACCTAACCCTAAATTGTTTCCCTTCTATTCGAGTGTCGTCATTTGGTATTCAGAGCAAGGTTCAAAAGTGGTATTGTTCATCGCACTGTTCACGCTACTGTTCATTGTTACTCGTTCACTGATCTTGTTCATTTGTCACTGTTCACTTGTTATTGTTCACGGTACTCGTTCATTTGTCATTGTTCATTTGTCACTGTTCACGTGTACTGTTCAAAAAAAACTTCCTGTTTATGCAATTTTGATATTGAATTTTATTTATATATATATATATATATATATATATATATATAATATATCAAAGTTGTGTTTGAAATTAGTTTTCTGCAGAAAAGAACAAAAAAAAAGGAAAAGAACAAAAAAGAAAAGAATAAAAAAAGGAAAAGAATCAAAAGAAGAAAAGAATCAGAAAAAAAATTATATATATATATATATATATATATATATATATATATATATATATATATATATATATATATGTGTGTGTGTAGTTGTTCTTTTTTAAAATTTAAGTGCACATTAGCTGGTTGATAAAATTCCTAAGTGTCACGTGTCTTTGTCTAATCTTTGTTTTCCCATACAATTTAAATTTGTCTTGCTTTTTATTAGTAGTAAAATTGTTCTTTGCTACTTGTCTTTTGTTGGTACTACAATTCTGTTTTATTCCTTGTGATTGCTACAGTTGAAAGTGATTCTTGAACTATAGATTTTTTATTCTTGTAAGAACCATAAGTCAGAGAACAAGCGGAAAAAGGCAAGAGTGCATATTATACAAAATCCAAATTGAGAGTAAACATGAGTGGTACATCTTTGAGTGCAAACACGTGAGAAGAGTGATGAGGTCTTATTACTTCATTTGTTTGGTCCTTTCTTTTTTTACTTGAAAGATGGCAGGTACAGGTGGTGGTGGTATCCCTCCTCTAGGGGATGACAATAGATTATTGATTGATGTCATTACAACCCAAATGCAAAGAATGTTGACAGAACATATCGATGAGTTGTATGGGAGAATTGAACAACTAGAAAATCAAGGAAATGATGATGATGGTGGAGGTAGAAGGAGGAGAAGGAGAAATAATGAAGGTGATGTTAGAGATAACAAAATTGAAGGAGTAAAGCTGAACATACCCTCTTTTCAAGGAAAGAGTGATCCAGAAGCATATTTGGAGTGAGAAATAAAAATTGAGAAACTGTTTGCATGCCATAATTACATAGAAGATAAAAAGATGAGGGTGGCAGCCATGAAATTCACTGATTATGCTCTCATTTGGTGGAACCAATTACAAAGGGAAAGGGTGAGATATGAAGAACCCTTGGTGGAAAGTTGGGAAGAAATGAAGAGGTTGATGAGAAGAAGATTTGTTCCTTCTCATTATCAAAGAGATCTTCACAACAAGCTCCAAAGACTCATACAAGGTAGTAGAGGTGTTGATGAATATTACAAAGAGATGGAGGTTTCCATGATTAGGGCTAATGTTATGGAGGCACGGGAGGCTACTATGGCCCGATTCCTACATGGGCTAAATAGTGATATAAGGGATGTTGTGGAGCTGCAAAATTATGTTGAGTTGGAGGATTTAGTACATCAAGCTTCCAAAGTGGAACAACAATTGAAGAGAAAGGGTGTCATGGGGAGGAGTTCATCTAATTTTCACTCTCCTAATTGGAAGGACAAAAATAAGAAGGAGGGTGGATCATCAATAAGCAATTCCAATGTTATAGCTCATAGAAATCAAAATAAGTTTGATGAGGTACTTAAGAAAACAAGGAGTAGTGAGGTTAAGTGTTTCAAATGTTTGGGAAGAGGTCACATAGCTTCTCAATGTCCCACTAAGAAGACTATGTTACTTAAGGAGGATGGAGAAATAATTAGTGAATCTTCTTCAGATTCTCCATCTAATGATGAAAATGAGCATGAAGATGAAAGAGAGTTAGAAGGAGATTTGTTCATGATTAGAAGGATGTTGGGTAGTCAATCAGTTGAATTGGATGATTGTCAAAGAGAAAATATTTTTCATGCAAGGTGCCTCATTCAAGGGAAGTTGTGCTCTGTAATCATTGATGGTGGGAGTTGCACTAACGTGGCTAGTGCACAGTTGGTTTCAAAAATGAATTTGGAGACTAAGCCACACCCGCGACCTTACAAACTTCAATGGCTTAGTGAAGATGGTGAGATGACCGTGAATAGGCAAGTTGAAGTGGGTTTTTCCATAGGGAAATATGAAGATTTTGTTTTGTGTGATGTGGTGCCTATGGAGGCTTGTCATTTACTTCTTGGGAGACCATGGCAGTATGATAGGAGAGTTATGCATGATGGTTTCACTAATAAGTTCTCTTTTATGCATAAAGACCGCAAAACTACTCTTGCACCTTTGGTTTCAAGAGAAGTTAGTGAGGATCAACTAAAAATGAGAAAGAAAAGAAAAGAAGAAAGAAAAGAAAAAGAGAGAGAAAAGAAAAAGAGAGTGAAAAGAAAAAGGAAAAAGAGGAAGAAAAAGAGAAAGAGAGGAAAAAATCAAATCTGTTTATAAAAGAAAAAGAAGTCAAAAGAACTATGCAATTGAGAAAGCCAATACTTTTACTTTTGAGTAAAGAAAGTAAATCAAACCGTCCATGTTTTACTAACTCTCTTCCAAAAGAGGTTTCTTCTTTGTTGCAGGATTTTAAAGATGTTTTTCCTAAAGAAGTGCCTATAGGTCTACCCCCTCTTAGGGGTGTCGCCGCCGTCAAAACGAGAGGCGGTCGGAGCGACGCGATGGTTTTGACCCTCTTGATTTTCGCGTTTTTTGTTGGTGGTTACAACGCCTTTAGGTTGTCCGATAACCGGGCTGAACTTAGGGGCGAGGTTTTCGAAAAGGCGCTCTTGGATTGTCCGATAACCGGGCTAAATCAAAAGCTAGTTTTGAAAGGTTCTGTGGAGTCGCCACCGATGTTTTTACCGGAAACATAGGAAAAGGAGTTAAAAGGCGTTGGTTTTCGAAAAACCAACTTTGGTCATTAGAACCAGAGTTGGATAAGGGAGTTAGTTACGTGTAAAGGAAGTGTTAGTTCCTTTACGACGCCCCTTTCGGGTTCCCTATGACAGGCCAGCTATTTAAAAATACTTAAACCGGTGAAAATTACGCTTTTACCCTTTTATTCTGCAGAATTTAAAATTACGACTACATGGCCCTAGTATCTATTGCATAATTTAAAATTAAAGTAGTAAAGGTAGAGAGGGAGAATATAAACCTCCGAAGCACGCTTTTGTATTAATTCTTTTAAAAAGAGGGTGCTTTGTGGCAGCCCTTCACTCTACAGCGCCGGAAAGCCTCTCGGAACGCTCGAAAAACACTCTAAAGACACTCAGAAGCTCCGGAAATGCGTCGGAGGGATTCTAGAGAGAGAAACTAGTGATTTTCTAGAGAGAAGGAGGAGAAAGCTCTGTGTGGTGTGTGGAAATGAGGGAAGGGAGCCCCCTATTTATAGTTTTTCGCGCCTGACAGGTCGAGACCGCCGTCTTGTCTGACAGGGTCGAGACCGTCGTCTCGTCAAACGAGACCGCCGCCTCGCCATGCCAAAGTGGCGAGACGGCGAGACCGCCGTCTCGCCCTTCGCAGGTGGCGAGACCGCCGTCCTGGGTGTCGCCGCCGTCTGAAAAAGAGGCGGTCGGAGCGACGCGATGGTTTTTTGACCCTCTTGTTTTCGCGTTTTTTATGGGTGGTTACAACGCCTTTAGGTTGTCCGATAACCGGGCTAACTTAGGGGCGAGGTTTTCGAAAGGTGTCCTTGGGTTTCCGATAACCGGGCTAACCTAAGGACTTATTTATTTTGGGTTCTATGGAGTCGCCACCGACGTTTTTACCGGAAACATCGGAAAAGGTTTTTTGAAAGGCGTTGGTTTTCGAAAACCAACTTTGGTCATTAGAACCAGAGTTGGGTAAGGGAGTTAGTTACGTGGTAAAGGAAGTATTAGTTCCTTTACTACGCCCCTTTCGGGTTCCCTATGATAGGCCAGCTTTTATTATTAATAAATAAACCGGAAAATATGCTTTTGCCCTTTTTATTGTGCGGAATTTAAAGTTATGACTACATGACCCTAATCTATTGCATAATTTAAATTAAAGCAGTAAAAGTAGAGAGGGAGAAATTAAACCTCCGAAGCAAGCTTTGTTTTATATTTCTTTAAAATAAATGAGTGCTTTTTGACAGCGCTTCACTCTACAAGACGCCGGAAACTCTTCTGGACGCCGAAAAATGCTCTCAAAGACACTCAGAAACTCTGGAAATGCGTCGGAGGGATTCTAGAGAGAAGTTTTAGAGAGAAGGGAGAGCTAGAAGCTTGTGGTGTGTGGAAATGAGGGGGGGAGGACCCCTATTTATAGGTTTTCGCGCTGTCAGGTGGCGAGACCGCCGTTCTCGTCTGACAGGGTCGAGACCGCCGTCTCGCCCTATCAAACGCGGCGAGACCGCCGTCTGGGTAAGCAGACCGCCGTCTCGCCCTTCGCAGGTGGCGAGACGGCGGTCTGGGAAATCCAGACGGCGGTCTCGTCCCAACAAGGCGAGAAAACTTATTTTTTGGTGCAGAAACTCCCTCCTATCCTAGTATGGGGCCTAATAGTCTCTCCTAATGGCTTGTTAGGCTTCGTCCATCTTCAAATAGGAGGTCTTCTGCTCTTTATTTGGAGGACGGGCAAGATTTGGGGTCTATAGCTGCCCCCCCTTTACCCGATCAGTTGACTGCCGGCCTTTTGTGCCAAGGTGATCGACTGGAGGGTAAAGGAGTTGACCCTCTTGCCCGGTTGCCCTTCAGATACTCCGTCTTTGCGGCGGGTGATCCTCTGGGGAAATGTTGTGTTGTGTTCTTCTGGGATGCTCCTTTGACGCGGTAGCTGACCCCTTCAGCTGATGAGTATGAACCCTCATCTGGTTTGATGAGTATGAACCCCCGCCCGGTAAGCCCCCTTCTGTAAGGCCTGATGAGTACACACCCCCATCTGGTGTTTGACGAGTATGAACCCCCGTCTGGTAAGCCCCCTTTTGTAAGGCCCGATGAGTACACACCCCCATCTGGTGTTAAGCCTCTGGATGCTCCATCTTGCGGTAGCTGATCCTTTGGCTGTGGTGGCGGCTTACTGATTCTGATCACGCGCCGATGTGAAACCTCAGGATGCTCCTTTGACGCGGTAGCTGACCCCTTGGCTGACGAGTATGAACCCCCGTCTGGTTATGTGCCTCTGGATGCCCCTTCTTGCGGTGGCTGACCCTTTGGCAATGGTGGCGGCTTACTGATTCTGACCATGCGCCGGCTCCTTGGGGAGTGTTTTTTGTGTTTGGTAGTTTGTATTTGAATTTCTTGAATGGTCATCCGGGTCGCGCCGGGGATTTTGTTGGTGTTTCTCCCAGCTTTGTTGATTGCCGGGGATTCTTTGTTTTTGTTCTTTTGGTGGTGATCATCCGATCCTTGTTGGCTGGTCGGATGGGTCTTGGTTTTGTTCGACTCTTGCTTGGCAGTCAAAATTTTGTTGGTTAAGGTGATGGCTTAATCCTGCCTTTTTCTCATGATTTAGGATTTTGGCTTTTTCCTTGAGCGTATGCCTTTTCTTTTTTAAGTTTAAGTTTTTTTTTTTATGTTACGCTGGCTTTTGCGAGAGATGGCAAAAAGATGCATGAAATAAAATTTTATTTATGGGGGAAATTTTATTACAACCCTATTTTTGCAAGTACTATCCTAAGGGCTATCCTCTAGACCCGATCCTTGTGGAGGGAAGTGCTGGTACATATGATACCGGAAGTCCGCATGTTCTTGGACTTCATCCCGGTACTCTTGCTGGAATGTCGTCCAATCGTGGCGCATGTCCTGTTGGTGCTGGTACATTTCTCCCAGTCGGGTGTCAAAGGCATCTTACCTTTGGGATAGTTCCTCTTGCCTCTGGGATATTTGCTCTTGCCTCACAGTCATGTGGTCGAACTGCTGGCATAGATCGCTCATGTGGCGGTGCATGCCAGCGAAGTCGTCCGCATACCGTGGCGGTTGCTGCTGCTGCTATTGCTGTTGGAAGTCGGGAGGTGTAGGCAGATCATGCATTGCATCCTGGAGTTCCAATGCAAAATCTAGTGTGGGATGGAGGGCCAGCTGGGTCCCTCTGCGAATCAGCATTCCCATGCTGACCAAGATCGACCCACTGATGGATTCGGGTTGCAGGTTGTGGGCCAGCTCCTCCCGGCCAGGGCACCCCAAACTCTCTGCCAGGGGAGTGATAAGTGGAGCCATGAGGACGGCTCCCGTGGATCTGTGTCCGAAGTCCTTGAGGGCTTTCAGGAAGAAGTACCCGGGGTTGCAGCGCCGCTTCTGGCTCATGCAATACAATACGAAGAGGTCAGGGAGGGATACTTTGCCCTGACTCTCTTTCCTCCCATGTATGGTTCCTACCAACAGCTTGTGGCAGATACGGAGTGCTGGGGGAAGCGCGGATCCCCTCATCAGTGTGGGCAGTGTGGTGGCTCCCGTGAGCTCATGCCACATCTCGGCGGCAGTGAGGTTGGTGGGCCGTGAGCAGATGGCGTCACGGTATTCCTGGGTCATGGCGTCCTCGGGACGGACGAACCCGATGGCTACATTGAATTCTTTGAGGGTGGAGGTCTGGTATTGCCCACCAATAAAATAGGTCACCATCTTGGTGGGCTGTAGGCCCGGGACCGTGGAGGGGCTCTCAGAGTAGGAGACGGAGGCTAGGAACTCCAGCACCGCCTGCGGGTACACGTGTGTAGGTGGAGGTTGTAGCAGGAAGCCCCACCCGATGCTGTCTAGATGGGCCCGGACGTCGTCCTCCCATCCAAATTCAGCTAGGATGTTGAAATCCAGCTTGAGCATTGGGTGCCACTGGTAGGTCCGGATGTTGTCAAGACGGGCCTGGTGCTGTGGCGAAAGTTGAGAAGGGTCCTGGGACGGCGGTGCTGCAGAACTACTGGCACCGGCAGTGTTCCTTCTCTTCCTGGAAGCGCTTCTGCTAAACATTCTGACCAGGGGGTGCTTGGGAGTGCAGGAGTTGAGAGAAAGGAAGTTCTGGAGGCAAGGGGAGTTGTGAGGAAGCCCCCAAGCGCGCCCCCTATATATAGGAATTTTTCCAAAATCGAGACCGCCATCTGGGTGGGCGAGACGGCGGTCTCGTGTCTCCTTCAAGTCGAGACGGCGGTCTGGTCTATCGAGATGGCGGTCTCGACGTTAGGCTTGAGCGAGACGGCGGTCTCGTTGAGCGAGACGGCGGTCTCGTTTTCGCCTGTGGTCGAGACGGCGGTCTGGTTGGTCCAGACGGCGGTCTCATCTTGTTGGGTAATAGAGACGGCGGTCTGGGATAGCCAGACGGCGGTCTCGAATTACGGAAGATATTTTTTTTTATTTTTTATAGTTTTTGTTGCTTTTTTGTTATTTTTTGAAAGAGGTAATAGGACCTGGTCTAAAAACATTTTATGCATGCAATGTTTCTATGTTTTGATGTCCTATAATGACTATTTTGATTAAGTTTTCAGAAGGATTTGACCATCGTGTCTTGTTGTGCCGAAAGCCTCCTGACTTGCTGTGTTTACTCTTGGCTATACCACGCCGGACTTCTTGTGACCGAAGGGTAATTTTTCTCTTTCTATCTTTCTCTTTTTTGTTTTCTTTTTTTGTTTTCTTTTTTTGTTTTCTTTTTTTGTTTTCTTTTTTTGTTTTCTTTTGTAGAGCACTTTTGTCATGTAGTGTCCCCTTTTCCTTGCTTTTAGGGATTTCAATCCTCTTGTTGACTATACGCCTCCATATTCCCAAATTAATTATTAGAATATTGTTGTGAGGGTCAAGAGAAAAGAAGTAAAGAGGTAAAAAGTCAATGGTTTGTGTTTTAGAGGGTTGATTTTTATTGATAAAAGGATTTTGTAAGAATGGCTGGCTAAGGTTAAGCCTAGGTGTCTAGGCCTTGTCTAAGCAAACATTTTTCCTCTTTTTTTTTCTTTTGTATTTGCGCTCTTTGGTTTCATCTCCATTGCTTTTAAATGGCTAGCTGATTTCCCTAGAACGCCCTTTGGGTTTTCGAACTAGGATACTGTGTTTGGCCCTAACTTTTGTCTAGGTTCCTTCTTTTTGTAAAATTTTGGAGAAATCCTAGCGGACCTTATTTGTAACCCTAACTTTTGCCTAGGCTACCCTTTATTGTTGTTCGGGTATCCTACCGGGTCGACCCTATCTTTTGTGTAGCCCCCTTAGTGGGTTTCCTACCGGGTAATTTGCCCTTTTCTTTGGCCTTTGGCTTCTCTGGGCTTTTCTTTTGTGGATTTATTATTTTTTTTTGTTCACAGTATTGGCAAAGCAGGACTTTCTTTATGGATGAGGTGAAGTCTTATTTTTATGTGCTTCTAATCAACTAACTTGATGATGATAGCAATGGTAGATGTTGATTATTTGGAAGCGCTTTTTATTCTTCTTCTTTTTTTTATGTTTACTTAGACAGGGTTATTTATGTGGTCCAGTCAGAAGTAGAAAGAAGAGAAGCAGATAGAAAGAATCATTCTTTATTAATTAATAAGGGAATATGTGCCCTGAAATGCCTGGGGGTCGGGCTCACCCCGGGGGATAATCTCTAACAATCATGGGGTTTACATCCCTTAAACAAAGGAAAAGATTTCCTAATGACTAAGGTGGCTCTTGACGCTTGCACCCCTCCACTTTGGAAAATTTGCTTGAGTGTGCAGAGGGGAGACTTCCCTTTTCTCCTTTCTGCTCGACCCTTAGTAGGGTCATATCCTAGGCCATACTTGCAAGGATTGTCTTTGAATTCTGGGGGTTCCCTCATGCCTTGGGAATCTGCCCCCAATCCTTGGCCAGGATGGTAACCGTGCTTCAACATCATGCGGGCTACCTTTGTGTTTCTGGGAAGTCGCTCTATACTGGCAATTTCGAGCGCTTGAAAAGATGTTTCAAGGGCCTCTTCAGCCGCATCCACATAAGGTTGGGTGGACGGTCCACTGATCAGGATATCGTCTTCTGCTTGGACTGTGACCAGTTTTTCGTCCACTATGAACTTGACTTTCTGGTGGAGCGTCGAAGGTACTGCCTTAGCGTCATGAATCCAAGGCCTGCCGAGGAGACAACTATATGCTGGAGTAATGTCCATTACATGGAACTCGACGTTGAAGGTAGTGGGTCCAACTTGGATTGGCAAATTGACCTCTCCCACTACTTCTCGTTTTGATCCGTCGAAGGCTCGAATGATGGTGCTGCTTGGGCGCAGACGGGTTCCTTGGATGGTTAACTTATCTAGTGTGCACTTGGGCATCACGTTCAAGGATGACCCGTTATCCACAAGAACTTTGGCGATGAGGTACTCCTTGCATTTTACCGAGATATGCAAGGGCTTGTTGTGGTTTGACCCCTCCAGGGGCAGTTCTTCCTCTGTGAAGGTGAGGTGATCGTTTGCCGTAATGTGACCGACGATTCTCTCGACCTTTTCTTGGGATATTGTGTGAGGTACATGCGCCTCGCTCAAGACCTTCAGCAGGGCGTTCCAGTGCGGTTCTGAGCTCATTATCAAAGATAGCAACGTGATCTTTGCAGGTGTACGGTTGAGCTGGTCTATAATGGAATACTCACTTTGCCTTATAAACTGGAGTAATTCCTCTGTCTCCTCCTTGGATTCTTTATTTTCTTTTTCTTCTTCGGTCTTTTTATTTTTTACTTTATTTTGGAGGACATCTTCTTGTGTGTCCTTAGGGGAGTAGATTCTTCCACTTCTAGTTGTGCCCCCAATGCCGGCTATGTTTGTTATTTCTTCTTTTATCGGTGAAGATTCCCCATATCTCCACGGTACAACTTTATTTGTTTCGTAGGGGAAAGGACATGGCATAAATAGTCGCACTGGCGTCCTTGCCCCCTCTTCTTTACTCTTGAGGACCAACGACCGAGGTTTATTTTCCTCTTGCAACGATTCGACCGTTGGGGTGAACTTTATTAGGAGTGACTTTCTCTCCATTCTTCTGAGTTGGAAGACGTGTTAGTTAATCCTTCCTTTTTATTATCTTATTTATTAGGTGTGAAGGAGGGGAAATTTAAAATATGCAAATGAATGATTATGCATGCAAGTAGACAGTTATTTGAACAAAAAGAAGATTTTTATTTATTCAAAAAGGTGTACATTCCCCTATTCTATACTGCGAAGCAACTTTTGGCAAAAGCGGAAAACTTTAAAGAAACCCACAGGAGGGTCTTGATTCCTCTGTAGTTCCCTTTCAGCTTCCCGGACATGACGGGCAAGTGCTTCGCTTTGTTTGCGGACTGCCTGACTCATATCTTCACTATACTGTTGAGCCTCTTTGATCTTCGCCTCTTGATGAACGACCAAGGCTTGTAGTTCATCGAGCTTTTCAACGGCTCGGTCTTTCTCTTGAAGTACTTGGCCGTACTGAGCTAGCCCATCTCTTTCTTTGCAGCGTAGCTCAACGAGACTTCTGTTGAGTCTCCAGTTGGCCTCTCGCTCTTGGTGGATGTCTAACCGAGTCTTGAGGAGCTCTTCCGACAACTCCTTGATCGTTTGAGCCTGCTTTGCTTATTCGGCTTCAAGGTGTGCTGACCTGGCGGTTATCTCCTGCAGTTGGCTATCCGAACTGGTTCTGGCAGTTTTGGATGCTCGGATAGCCTGTTCATTGGAGTCAGCGCATTGGTCCTTGAGGCGCTCTATTTCATGATCCTTTTTCTTGCCTTGCCTTTGCAAACCATCAATTGTGAGGATAGATTCTTGCTCCTTTTCTTCAAGGGCCCTCATCTGGGCTCCCATGATCTCTATCCTCTGGGTCAAGGCGTCAATTTGAGCCTGCAACCCTTCATTTCTGGCGCTCATGGTGGGTGTGGTGGATGATTGAGCCACTCCTCTTCTATTTCTCCATGCCTCATAGTCACTGGTGACAGCCACCCGAGCTTTTCCTAGCTCTCTGTCTCCCATGTAGACTGGCCTCTCCCATGCTTTTCTCACAGCTAGTGAGTTGGCGATGGTGCATGGCTCTCCAAAGAAGCACGGTCCTCCGAGCTCCCTCGGAAATGGTAGTTTCGGTCCTCATGAGCCGTCTCATAGCTACTTTAGGTGAGTAGGCTATGCAGCCCCGAGTCCGATCAAGGGTACACTCGGATAGTCCCCACATCCGATGAGAACCGGGCCGGCTCGGAACCAAGGACGGACCTAGGATATACCGTTAGCATCCTTGCGTTCCCACTCATCCCTCCATTCCGAGGTCGACGACGCTGGAGGGGGATCTTGGAGAAACTTCTCAAAGGGTCGGGGAATATCCCCATGTGACTGGAGGCGTACAGGTGAGTGGCGCTCCACACAAACAGCAATGAAGAGCAGCAGCGGAGTATTTTGTCCTGCTTCTGGTGACAGAATTCAACCGAGAGCAGGGTGTCGGCAAGAATAGTAGGCAAGGGACTTTTCGAATTCACGTCCCAGGCGAAGAAGGCGTCCATGATGGCCTGATCTATTGTGTCGAAATGGAAGGGGAACAAGACTGTTCCAAAAATTATGAGTGCCAGGGTTTTGTTGAAGGCAACCCACTCTGTCCTTTCAGCCAGGTAGGACAAGTGGTCTTCTAACATCGTTACTTTCCAACCCTGGGTGTTCCCCTTCTTTATCAGGGCACTCTGCCGGAATGACAACTGGATAAGGGCAGCGACTGGTGCTACAGGAGTATATGCTTCGTGGCGAACGTGGACCCCGGCTGATTTGGGTCACCTCAACATGGTCTCATACTCCTCTAGGGTGGGCACCAGGTCGAACTGCGGAAATTCGAAACATCACAGATTTGGATTCCAGTAGTGGATTAGTGCCCTTAAGAACACCTGATCGACACATATCTTTTGGAGGTCTAAAATCCGTCCGTAGGATTTTTCGAAATCAGCGCGGACCTCCGATGGCATTATTGTGCTTAGCCGTTCCAACCTCTCAGTATGGAAACGGGGAATGTCCACCTTCTTTGTCTGTCTACTTGTCCCCTCCATCTCTAAAACAAAAATGCATGTTTGATGAAATGGATGCTTATTTGAATGAATGTGAGTGTTTATTTTCTATTTATCATGTTTTTCTACATGATGTATGGTAATTTTGTATATTTATTTCGGAAGAATAAACTATCTATATGAATGTTTTATGAGTATAATATTTTTGGACCAGGTCTTATTTATGAATTTTGGAAAAATGGATTTTTTTTATTTTTATCTTTATTTGTTTATTTTATAGCCTTTTATCTCTTCTGTCGGAATTGCATGGCTACTTAGCTTGCAAAGAACCTGAAACCAGGCTAGCTAAAAGGCAGACTGTCCGAGATAAAATATGGCTTTATGTGAAAGAATATTTAGCGTCCCTTATCTCTTCTGTCGGAACTGCGTGGCTACTTAGCTTACAAAGAACCTGAAACCAGGCTAGCTAAAAGGCAGACTGTCCGAGATAAGGGTGTTTTATTTGAAAAATATTTTTGGTGATTTTTATTCTGTTGTTTGTTTATGCTATGCAACACACAAATGCAACAGTCATATGCACACACAATTCGATCATCCCTGAACCGACGAGATTTCGTTTTTTTATCACGAGGTAGGGTTTTCCTACAGAAAGGTGTATTGGCCAGGGTTGGTTCTAACTGTTCTCACCAGGCTAAGGCCCCCAAGGTGCCTCCATTATAGGGTCCCCACTCTCCAGCCGTCCGACCATGCTTAGCACTAAGGCCATAGTCAGTCTTGTTGCCAAAAGAGGAAGGTTATCACCTTGAGTGGTGGTTTCCGATCACACTGGTGAGCTCAAGGCCCTCACTACAGCGAACCGTACCTGCCACCCACTCCCTATGGTTATCTCACTTGCCCCCGGGTATAGGGGGAACTGTAGTGTGCAAGGGATTGTGTACAGTTTGTATATCAATCAATTTGCGTAAGTATAAACAAACAACAGTTTATTAAAGTCAAATATTAAAACATGTTATAATACAAGTTAAGGGCAAAAGTGTTATTTTCTTGTTCTATTTATTATTTTAAGCCAGCCCATCACTAAATGGGATCAACTCTCGAGGCTTCCCCAGTGAAGTCGCCATCTGTCGCCGCCATCTGAAAAAGAGGCGATCGGAGCGACGCGATGGTTTTTCGACCCTCTTGTTTTCACGTTTTTTATGGGCGGTTACAACGCCTTTAGGTTGTCCGATAACCGGGCTAACCTAGGGGCGAGGTTTTCGAAAGGTGTCCTTGGGTTGTCCAATAACCGAGCTAACCTAAGGACTTATTTATTTTGGGTTCTATGGAGTCGCCACCGACGTTTTTACCGGAAACATCAGAAAAGGTTTTTTGAAAGGCGTTGGTTTTCGAAAACCAACTTTGGTCATTAGAACCAGAGTTGGGTAAGGGAGTTAGTTACGTGATAAAGGAAGTATTAGTTCCTTTACTACGCCCCTTTCGGGTTCCCTATGATAGGCCAACTTTTATTATTAATAAATAAACCGGAAAATATGCTTTTGCCCTTTTTATTGTGCGGAATTTAAAGTTATGACTACATGGCCCTAATCTATTGCATAATTTAAATTAAAGCAGTAAAAGTAGAGAGGGAGAAATTAAACCTCCGAAGCAAGCTTTGTTTTATATTTCTTTAAAATAAATGGGTGTTTTTTGGCAGCCCTTCACTCTACAAGACGCCGGAAACTCTTCTGGACGCCAAAAAATGCTCTCAAAGACACTCAGAAACTCCGGAAATGCGTCGGAGGGATTCTAGAGAGAAGTTTTAGAGAGAAGGGAGAGCTAGAAGCTTGTGGTGTGTGGAAATGAGGGGGGGAGGACCCCTATTTATAGGTTTTCACGCTGTCAGGTGGCGAGACCGCCGTTCTCGTCTGACAGGGTCGAGACTGTCGTCTCGTCCAACGAGACCGCCGTCTCGCCCTGTCAAACGCGGCGAGATCGCCGTCTGGGTAAGCGAGACCGCCGTCTCGCCCTTCGCAGGTGGTGAGACAGCCGTCTCGTCAAGCGAGACGGCGATCTCGCCACTTGCATGAGGCGAGACGGCGGTCTGGGAAATCCAGACGGCGGTCTCGTCCCAACAAGGAGAGAAAACTTATTTTTTGGTACAGAAACTCCCTCCTATCCTAGTATGAGGCCTAATAGTCTCTCCTAATGGCTTGTTAGGCTTCGTCCATCTTCAAATAGGAGGTCTTCTGCTCTTTATTTGGAGGCCGGGCAAGATTTGGGGTCTACACCGGGAAGCGAGACCGCCATCTCGCCATTTGCAGGTGGCGAGACGACGATCTCGTCCCCAAAAAGGCGAGAAACCTTATTTTCGTGCCGAAAATCCCTCCTATCCTAGTATGGGGCCTAATAGTCTCTCCTAGTGACTTGTTAGGCTTCGTCCATCTTCGAATAGGAGGTCTTCTACTCTTTATTTGGAGGTCGGGCAAGATTTGGGGTCTACAGCTGCCCCCCCTTTACCTGACTAGTCAGCTGTTGGCCTGTTGTGCTAGACAGATTGACAGGAAGGTAAAGGAGTTGACCCTCTTGCCCGGTTACCCTTCAGATGTCCCGTCTTGCAGCAGTTGATCTTCTGGGGAAAATGTTGTGTTGTGCAACTCTAGGATACTACTTCTGACGTAGCCGATCCCTTTGGTTAACATGTGGTAGAACCTCAGGATACTCCTTCTGACGGTAGCCGATCCTTCGGTTGATGGGTATAAACCCCCCATCAGGCTGGTAGTTGCAGTCCGTTGTGTGGGACTGGATGGGTATGAACCCCCCATCAGGATGGTAGCTGCAGTCCACTGTGTGGGACTGGATGGGTATGAACCCCCCATCAGGCTGGTAGTTGCAGTCCGTTGTGTGGGACTGGATGGGTATAAACCCCCCATCAGGGTGGTAGTGCGACTTACTGATCCGGCTCGGGCGCAGATTAGGCGCAACGCGTGCGTAGGTTGATAGGTATGAACCCCCTATCAGGCTGGTACAGTCCACTGCGTAGGACTGGTAGTAGTGGCGGCTTACTGCTCGGGTGGCTCATGCGCCGATTCCCTGGGGAGTGATTTCTGTGTTGGTAGATGTACTTGGACCTCTTTGAATGGTCTTCCGGGTTGTGCCGGGGATTTTGTGTTTCATCCAACTTTGTTGGTTGCTGAGGACTCTTTGTTTTTTACTTTTGGTGGTGATCATCTGACTCTTGCTGGCTGGTCGGATGAGTCCTGTTGGTTGTTTGACTTTTACTTGGTAGTCGAAGTTTTGTTGATCAAGGTGAGTGGCTTGTCTTAATCCAGCCTTTTTCTCGCGGTTTTATCTTTTTTTCTTGCGATTTCGAATTTTGGCTTTTTTATTGAGCGTATGCCTTTTTACTTCTTAGTCTCTTTTTATTACGCTGGCAGGGATGACGTTTTTATTTCTTTAGTGATCCACCTAGGAAATTAGTTGACTTCCTGGGGATCTGATTTTTCTTTTCTAGGTATGGAGTATTGGCTCCTTGATTGATGTTGATGCGAGCTATACTTGTGAAGCTCTTATTCTCCATTGGGGGGTGTGGAGGAGACTTTGGGTGAGTGTGCTCGATGACCCATGTGATGGCGGTGCTGAGCCATGGGGTAATTTTTGTGTTGCCTCTAGATTAGGCAAGGATCCTTTTGGGGATGACTAAGCCTTTCCGTCGGCTTTTCTTTCATGATGTCTGATGATTGTGCCCTCTTTTATTGGGTAGAAGAATGATGACTGTAGCTCTTATTTTGATGAGCTGCTTGATTGATGACTTGCCCTGTTTTCTTGAGGGCATTATTTGGAGAGTTGGTCTTGATGATCCTATTTTCAATCACAATCATGGAGCTAGTCTCCTTATACGCATGAATGCTTTTCATTTTTTTTGTTTTTTTATCTGAAGTATTTTTTATTTCTTTCTTTTTTTACAAAGTCATTTTGTGCGACTACTTGTGTGTGGATGCTATTGATGCAAGTTATTTTAGTTGAGAGCAACTAGAAAGTGACTGGTACTTTCTTCTTCTTCTTCTTCTTCTTCTTTTTTTGTTCTATTCTTTTGCACTTTTTGTTTTAACCCTGTCATTTGCCTAGACCGCCCTTTGCGGGTTTTCGATCTAGCGGGTTTTGATTTTTGCCTGAGATATTTTGGTGGGCTTTTTTCCTTTTTTTATGAAAGCCTTATCTTTTGCCTAGACCGCCCTTTGTGGGTTTTCGATCTAGCAGGCTGCCTTGTACTTTTTGCTTGGCCCTGGTTGGTGTCATTCGTCTTGTTTTTATGCTTTCTTGAATTGCTTGTTTTATGCATGCTCATATTTCGTTAATACAGAGGCATTCACACAAGTAGGTAAAGAGAAGAAAAGACAATTTTTATTGGTATAAACAGATGGTTTATTTTTACATGGGGATTTACAAAAGAATTTGTAAGCAAGGCTGGCCAGGGTTGGCTAAACTGTATGAGGGTGCCACAATCATGTCTGTGATCTTTGTTTCCCTGTTTTTCCCGGTTACTTCAATTGAGATGCTCGAACCCGGAGTGAAGACTATGCAAAGTCTACTTGCTTTTGTGGAGGTATTACCTTAGTCGCCTTTGCGGTTTTCGGCTAAGGTAATCATTGCTCTCTTTTTTTTTTTTTTTTGAAACCTCTAATTTTTGCCTAGGACGTGTCCTAGCGAGGAATATAGACCCTATCTTTTGCCCAGGACGCTCTTTGCGAGTTTTCATCCTGACGAGTCATGAGCAATGTCTTTAAGCGTAGTATTTCTTTACCGCATCTGAGTTGACAGGATATCGAAGCTCTTCTCCATCCATGTTGGTGAGGATAAGAGCTCCTCCTGAGAAGGCTCGCTTGACCACAAAGGGTCCTTCGTAGTTTGCTGTCCACTTCTCGATTTTTTCTTTCTGGGCTGGAAGCAATTTCTTTATCACCAGATCCCCTTCTTGGAAAGTGCGAGGATTGACTTTCTTGTCGTAGGCTTTCTTGATCTTCTTTTGGTAAGCTTGCCCTCGACATATGGCGTCCAGCCGTTTTTCTTCGATTAGGTTCAACTGATCGTACCGACTTTGGACCCATTCAGCTTCTGTCAATTTTGCTTCCATAATAACTCGCAGAGAGGGTATTTCGACCTCTACTGGTAGTACGGCCTCCGTTCCGTATACGAGGGAAAACAGGGTAGCTCCTGTGGAGGTTCGTACCGACGTTCGGTATCCGTGTAAGGCGAAGGGAAGCATCTCATGCCAGTCTTTGTAGGTTACTACCATTTTCTGGACGATTTTCTTGATATTCTTATTGGCTGCCTCTACTGCACCATTCATCTTTGGTCGGTACGGGGAGGAATTGTGGTGTTGAATTTTGAAGTCCTGACATAACTCCTCCATCATTTTATTATTGAGATTGGTCCCATTATCAATAATGAGCCTATGAGGGATTCCGTACCGACATATAATATTTTTCTTGATAAAGGTGGTCACCACTTTCCGAGTCACATGCGCATATGACGCCGCCTCAACCCACTTGGTGAAATAGTCGATTGCTACCAAGATGAAACGATGGCCGTTAGACAATTTGGGTTCAATGGGTCCGATGACATCCATGCCCCACATAGAGAATGGCCATGGCGTAGCCAGGGTACTGAGTGGTGCGGGCGGTACGTGGATATTATCAGCATAAATTTGGCATTTGTGGCACTTTTTGGCGTATTGGTGACAATCGGCTTCCATTGTGGACCAAAAGTTTCCTGCCCTTAAAATCTTCTTGGCCATGACATGCCCAGGTGCGTGGTTTCCAAAAGCTCCTTTGTGGATTTCTCTTATCAAGGTCTGGGCTTCTTCATGGTCCACACACCTTAAGAGAGTGGAATCGAGGCTCTTTTTGTAGAGGGTTGCTTCAATCAACGTGAGCCCTACGGCCCTCTTACGAATGGTTCGTTTGTCATTGTCGCTGATTCCTTCAGGATATTCGCCCCTCATGAGGTACTGCTTGATGTCATGATACCAAGAGTTTTGGTCGCGCTCGCTATTTACTGCCATGCAAAAAGCTTGTTTGTCATGCAGCTTAACTTGGATGATTGGCATCTCATGTTCTTGATCTAGGGCAAACATGGATGATAGAGTGGCGAGGGCGTCAGCACATTGATTGTCTTCCCGAGGGATGTACTGGAAGGTAACACTTTCCATTCTTGAAACTAAGTCTTGGATGTGTTCTAGATATGGGATTAGTTTTGAGTTTCGGGTTTCCCATTCACCTTTAAGTTGGTAGATGACAAGGGATGAATCACCAAAGACTTTGAGCTTGGTAACCCCATGATCTAAAGCCGCTTGGATCCCTAGCGCACATGCTTCGTACTCGGCCATGTTGTTGGTACAATCAAAATTTAGTCTGGCCGTTACGGGAATGTGTTTCTTTTCGGGGGATATCAAAATTGCTCCTATCCCGTGTCCAAGCATGTTTGAAGCCCCATCGAAAAACATAGTCCATGCTTCTTCTTTGGTCTCTTCGTGTTCAATATGCATGATATGCTCATCGGGAAAGTCATCTTGTAGGGACTGATATAATCCGCTAGGGGACTTCCTTTAATAGCTTTCTAGGTGACATGAATGATATCAAATTCTGAGAGGAGAACCTGCCACCTAGCTATTCTTCCAGTTAGAATGGGCTTTTTGAAGAGGTATTTGATCGGGTCCATTTTGGAGACCAACCATGTTGTATGCCGAGCCATATATTGTCGGAGGCGCTGAGTGACCCACACCAATGCGCAACAGGTTTTTTCGAATGGTGTATAACGGGTTTCATAATCTAGGAATTTCTTACTCAGATAGTAAATGGCTCGTTCCTTTTTCCCAGTTTCGTCATGTTGGCCGAGCACACATCCCATGGACTCTTCAAGTATTGACAAGTATAGGATCAGAGGTCTCCCTTCAACGGGTGGTACCAATACTGGTGGATTGGTTAGACAAGCTTTGATTTTATCAAACGCTTGTTGGCATTCTTCATTCCACAGCGTTGGCTGGCTTTTGCGCAACAGTTTAAAGATGGGTATACATTTGTCCGTCAATTGTGCGATGAAACGGGCAATGTAGTTAATTCGGCCTAGAAAACCTCTGACCTCCTTTTCTGTGCTTGGTGGAGGTATTTCCAAAATTGCCTTGGTTTTTTCGGGGTCCACTTCAATTCCCCTTTCGCTGACAATGAATCCTAGGAGTTTTCCTAATTGTACTCCGAAAGTACATTTTGCTGGGTTCAGTTTGAGTTGATACTTTCGGAGTCGGTCAAAGAGCTTTTTGAGATATTAAATGTGGTCCATTTCATTTCTGGACTTGGCAATCATGTCATCCACATATACTTCTATTTCCTTGTGGATCATGTCATGGAATAGCGTGACCATAGCCCTTTGATAAGTTGCCCCTGCATTTTTTAGTCCAAACGGCATTACTCGGTAGCAAAAGGTGCCCCATGGTGTAATGAAGGAGGTTTTTTCTCTGTCCTCAACGACCAACTTGATTTGGTTGTATCCCACGTACCCATCCATGAAGGAGTAAAGTGTGTTGGTAGCGGTATGGTCTACCAGCGTGTCTATATGCGGTAGGGGAAAGTCATCTTTTGGACTTGCTCGATTGAGGTCCCTATAATCCACGTAGACCATGACCTTCCCAGTCTTTTTGATGACGGGTACTATGTTGGCCAACCATTCTGGGTATTTGGAAACTACAAGGAAATTGGCATCCAACTGCCTTTGCACCTCCTCCTTTATCATTAAGGACCAGTCCGGTTTGATTCTTCTGAGTTTTTGTTTCACAGGTCGGGACCCCTCTTTTAATGGCAATCTATGTTCCACTATACTAGTGTCAAGCCCAGGCATGTCATGATAAGACCAAGCGAATACATCTATATATTCCTTCAGAAGCCGTATCAATCCCCTTTTTATGCTACTTTCTATTTGGGTACCGATGTTCACCTTTTTCTCATCATCCCCTTCTCCCAAATTAACGGTTTTTATCTCTTCCTGATGCAGTTGTATGATACGTGTTTCTTTTTCCAACATTCTTTGCATGTCCGGAGAGATGGTCTCCTGCTCACTATCGGACTCGACCCATTCGCTTTCAGTTTCTGGGGTCCACAGAGATTCATCAATCACAGACATGATGTGTTTTAGGTTCTGTTTTAGTCATAGATTTTATTATTCAATTTATCTTTGAAAGAATAATAAATAGAAGAGGGAAAAGAATGAATATGACAAAATGCCTCGTGTATTAAAGAGAATGAAGATGTATGTACAAGCCCTTTTAATCAAAATCCCTGCGGCCACGGGCGGGGACCGCAGGAGATATAGAGAAAAGCTTAAAAAAACAGACACCCTATGGCTGATCCTCCCAGTCCTCCCTCTCTGCTACTCTGGCTTTGACAGAGGTTTGGCGTCGACATCGGAAGCAGAGGAGTCGAAAGTTATCCACCCGGTGTCGATTAGTTCTTGAACCCGATACTTAAGGGTCAAGCAATTTTCTGTAGAGTGACCGGGTGAACCCGAATGGTAAGCGCATTTTTCGTTTGGCTTATACCATTCGAGGTAGGGAGGTTCCAACTGCTTCTTGGGAGGAGCGCAGGTCAAGAGTTTGGCTTCCAACAGCTGAGGCAGCAACATTCCATAGGAAGTGGAGATCGGAGTGAACTTCCTCTCTTTCTTGCGAGGCTGCCTAGCTGTTGGTGGGGTAGAAGAAGGAGTGGCAAAGTTGATTGCATGTACAGATTTGTTCTTCTTCTTGTCAGCAGGCTTCTTGAATGAGACCCCAGCTTGGGAAGACTGTGCTATCTTCCCACTCCTTAGTCCTTGCTCTACTCTTTCCCCTACAGTGACTATGTCTGAGAAAAGGTTGGAGGTACTGGCTATTGCCTTGTCGTAGTACGCTCTAGTCAGTGAATCGATGAACATAGCCACTGTCTCCTTATCTGTCAAAGGAGACTTTATTTGGGCAGCCATTTCCCTCCATCTTTGGGCGTATGCTTTGAAAGGTTCGTCGTTCCTTTTGCTCGAGTCCCGAGATCCGACCTATCGGAGTCGGATCAATGTTGTATCGGTAGCGACAAAGAAAAGCATCAGCCAATTGTTTCCAGCCTCGGACCTGCCCTCTCTCTAGCTGCATATACCAATTGAGAGTTGTGTCCGCCAGACTCTCCTAGAAGCAGTGGATCAGGAGTTTTTCGTTTTCAGCATGGGCGGCCATCTTACGATAATACATCGTAAGATGGTTCTTTGGGTAGGTCATCCCGGCGTATTTGGGGAAATCCGGGATCTTGAATTTGGGAGGGAAGTGGATATTCTTCACTAGGCACATGTCCGCCACCTCCTTGACGTCGAAGTTGTGCCCTTCTACTGCTTTGAGTCTCTCCTCCAGGGCGGAGAGTTACTGTTTGGACACTTCTGGGGTAAGGATGCGTGCAGTCTTAGCATCCTTCCCGTCATAGAAGTATTCCTCTTCCTCTTCCTCATGGTGAGGGATGTGTTCAGCTTGGTCTTCGCCCTTACTCTGACCCTGGCGTACGACCTCCATCAGTTGGGCCACTTGCTCGCGGAGGGTATTGACCTCCGCGGTGAGCTTTCGGTTTTGCTCTTCTAAATTTTCCATTGCTTTGGCTTTTTGTGCGCGAGTGCGAGTGGGGAGAGGACCAGCCACTTTCTAGAATGCCCGAAAAAGGTTTATTAATGCATGTTGAGTGTTTTAAACTAACATGGATATGCTTATGCATGAGAGATTCTGTTTGAATGATGTTGAATGCGCTCTCACTTTTTATTTTCTCTCTTGGTTTTTCTTTACTCATGATATGATGTAATATGAATGATTTGACTTTGTCAGAAGTTGATTTGCCTATTTTTTAGTATATATATTTTTTATTTTGTTTATTTTTTATAGCCTTTTATCTCTTCTCGTCGAACTACGTGACTACTTAGCTTACAAAGAACCCAAAACCAGGCTAGCTAAAAGGCGGACTGTCCGGGATAAAATGCGGCTTTATGCGAAAGAATATTTAGCGTCCCTTATCTCTTCGTCTGAACTACGTGGCTACTTAGCTTACAAAGAACCCGAAACCAGGCTAGCTAAAAGGCAGACTGTCCGAGATAAGGACGTTTATTAAAGAAAAATATTTTTGTGATTTTTGTTCTGTTGTTTGTTTATGCTATGCAACAAACAAATGCAGCAAACATATGCACACACAATTCGATCATCCACAAACAGGCGAGAATTCGTTTTTATCACGAGGTAGGGTTTTCCTGCAGAGAAGTGCATTGGCGAGGGTAGGTTCTAACTATTCTCACCAGGATAAGGCCCCCAAGGTGCCCCCATTATAGGGTCCCCACTCTCCAGCCTTCCGACCATGCTTAGCACTAAGGCCATAGTTAGTCTTGTTGCCAAAAGAGGAAGGTTATCACCTTGAGTGGTGGTTTCCGATCACACCGGTGGGCACAAGGCCATCACTACAGCGAACCGTACCTGCCACCCACTCCCTATGGATTTCTCACTTGCCCCCGGGTATAGAGGGAACTGTAGTGTGCAAAGGTTTGTGTACAGTTTGTATTTCAAACAATTGCGTAAGTATAAACAAACAACAATTATTTAAAGCCAAACCGTAAAAGATGTTATAATACAAGGTAAGGGCAAAAGCATTATTTTCTTGGTTTATTTATTTTTTAAGTCGGCCCATCACTAAATGGGATCAACTCTCGAGGCTTCCCCAGTGTAGTCGCCATCTGTCGCCGCCGTCAAAACGAGAGGCGGTCGGAGCGACGCGATGGTTTCGACCCTCTTGATTTTCGCATTTTTTGTTGGTGGTTACAACGCCTTTAGGTTGTTCGATAACCGGGCTGAACCTAGGGGTGAGGTTTTCGAAAAGGAGCTCTTGGATTGTCCGATAACCGGGCTAATCCAAAAGCTAGTTTTGAAAGGTTCTGTGGAGTCGCCATCGATGTTTTTACCGGTAACATCGGAAAAGGAGTTAAAAGGTGTTGGTTTTCAAAAAAACCAACTTTGGTCATTAGAACCAGAGTTGGGTAAGGGAGTTAGTTACGTGTAAAGGAAGTGCTAGTTTCTTTACGACGCCCCTTTTGGGTTCCCTATGACAGGCCAGCTATTTAAAAATACTTAAACTGGTGAAAATTACGCTTTTACCCTTTTATTCTGCGGAATTTAAAATTACGACTACATGGCCCTAGTATCTATTGCATAATTTAAAATTAAAGCAATAAAGATAGAGAGGGAGAATATAAACCTCCGAAGCACGCTTTTGTATTAATTCTTTTAAAAAGAGGGTGCTTTGTGGCAGCCCTTCACTCTACAGCGCCGGAAAACCTCTTGGAATGCTCGAAAAACACTCTAAAGACACTCAGAAGCTCCGGAAATGCGTCGGAGGGATTCTAGAGAGAGAAACTAGTGATTTTCTAGAGAGAAGAAGGAGAAAGCTCTGTGTGGTGTATGGAAATGAGGGAAGGGAGCCCCCTATTTATAGTTTTTCGCGCCTGACAGGTTGAGACCGCCGTCTCGTCTGACAGGGTCGAGACCATCGTCTCGTCAAACGAGACCGCCGTCTCGTCAAACGAGATCGTCGTCTTGCCATGCCAAAGTGGCGAGACCGCCGTCTCGCCCTTCGCAGGTGGCGAGACCGCCGTCCTGGGAAGCGAGACCGTCGTCTCGCCATTTGCAGGTGGCGAGACGGCGGTCTCGATTTTGAGACGGCGGTCTCGTCCCCAAAAAGGCGAGAAACCTTATTTTCGTGCCAAAAATCCCTCCTATCCTAGTATGGGGCCTAATAGTCTCTCTTAGTGACTTGTTAGGGTTCGTCCATCTTCGAATAGGAGGTCTTCTACTCTTTATTTGGAGGCGGGGCAAGATTTGGGGTCTACAAGGGGTATTGAGCATCAAATTGACCTTATTCTAGGAGCTTCATTGCCTAATAGACCAGCCTATCGAAGCAATCCCCAAGAAACCAAGGAGATTAAAAAAGCAAGTTGAAGACTTAATGCAAAAGGGGTGGGTTAAAGAAAGCTTGAGTCCATGTGCAGTCCCAATCATTCTAGTCCCTAAGAAAGATGGAACTTGGAGGATGTGCACAGATTGTAGAGCTATCAATAACATCACGGTAAAGTATAGACATCCCATTCCTAGGTTAGATGACTTGTTGGATGAATTGTATGGTGCTTGTATCTTCTCTAAAATTGACTTGAAAAGTGGATATCATCAAATCAAATATGGGTTGTATGAGTGGCTAGTTATGCCCTTTGGGTTAACTAATGCTCCAAGCACTTTTATGAGATTGATGAACCATGTCTTGAAAGATTTTTTAGGCAAATGTGTAGTGGTGTATTTTGATGATATTATGATATATAGCACTAACTTTGATTTGCATGTTGAACATTTGCGTGTTGTCATGAATGTGCTTAGGAAGGAAAAATTATTTGCTAATCTTGAAAAATGTACCTTTTGCACTGATCATGTTGTGTTCTTGTGATTTGTTGTGAGTTCTAAAGGGGTACAAGTTGATGAGGAAAAGATTAGAGTCATCCAAGAGTGGCCTACCCCTAAGAATGTGGGTGAAGTGAGAAACTTTCATGGGTTAGCTAGTTTTTATAGGAGGTTTGTTAAAGACTTTAGTACTTTGGCTGCATCTCTCAATGAAATAGTCAAAAAGCATGTTAGGTTTAAATGGGGTGAAAAACAAGAAAAGACATTTTCTGAACTTAAGCACAAACTATCTAATGCCCCCATCCTTGCATTACCAAATTTTGCAAAATCTTTTGAAATTGAATGTGATGCATCTAATGTGGGTATTGGGGTTGTTTTGCTACAAGAAGGTCATCCAATTGCTTATTTTAGTGAGAAGTTGAATGGGGGTGCCCTAAACTATCCCACCTATGATAAAGAATTGTATGCCTTAGTGCGTGCTTTACAAACTTGGCAGCATTACCTTCTACCAAAAGAGTTTGTAATTCATAGTGATCATGAATCTCTTAAATACTTAAAGGGACAAGGTAAGTTAAACAAGAGGCATGTCAAATGGGTTGAGTTCTTGGAGCAATTTCCATATGTCATCAAGCATAAAAAAGGAAAAGGGAATGTAGTAGCTGATGCACTTTCTAGGAGACATGCATTACTTTCTATGCTTGAAACTAAATTGTTTGGTCTTGAATCTTTGAAAGACATGTATGTGAATGATGTGGATTTTGCTGAAACTTTTGCTGCATGTGAAAGGTTTTCTAAAAATGGTTACTTTAGGCATAATGGATTCTTGTTTAAAGCAAATAAATTGTGTGTGCCTAAGTGTTCCATTAGAGAGTTGCTTGTGAGTGAATCACATGAAGGAGGTTTGATGGGTCATTTTGGGGTTCAAAAGACTTTAGAAATTTTGCAAGAACATTTCTTTTGGCCTCATATGAAATGTGATGTGAATAAGTTTTGTGATCATTGCATTGTGTGTAAAAAGGCTAAATCTAAGGTTATGCCTCATGGGTTGTATACTCCTTTACCTATTCCTGAGTATCCTTGGACTAACATATCTATGGACTTTATTTTAGGGCTGCCTAAAACAAAGAATGGAAAGGATTCTGTGTTTGTTGTTGTTGATAGGTTTTCTAAGATGGCACATTTCATACCTTGCAAGAAGGTAGATGATGCTTGTCATGTGGCTGATTTGTTTTTCAAGGAAGTAGTAAGGCTACATGGGCTGCCGAGGAGCATTGTGAGTGATAGGGATTCAAAATTCCTTAGTCACTTTTGGAGGACCTTGTGGGGAGATGAATTCATAGATTTGAGGACAAATTCTGCCCAAGAAGGAGGAAATGATGTGGACATAAAGGTCCAAGCCCATAACGAGAAGGATCAAGACCAAGATCCAATCTAAGACTTGGGTGGACCTATGACAAGAGGTAGGCTCAGAAAAACACAAGAGGCATTGCAATACAAAGTGACCAATTTGCTAAAGGCCCAACTATTAAAAGATCCAAACATGGAGGAGTCTAGATCTATCACATGCATAGAATGTTTGGAGAGCTAGGAGACCCAACAAAAAGATTTAATTTTTAATATTATTATTATTTTATTTGCTACAGTGGGGATTTGAACCCAAGACCCAAAGCTTATAATGTCTTCACTGAACTATCTGAGCAACTTAACTTTGCTTGGTATATTAGGATTTTAATTTATCTTTATTTCCTACAATGAGAAAAACTCATGAACTTAAGTTGTATTAAACATTTGGAATTTGAGAATGAACGTACGTAATATTCAGAATCACTTTGTGAGTTGTTGCTCTGCTAGGGTTCTTCCTTGCATCACTTGATTTTATCAAGAATTATTCGATTCTTGTGGCGATCCTTCTTGGCTTATCAAATATTCTTATTTGTGGCGCCTACGGTATCTTTTATGTTTTTCTGTTTTCTATTTCCAATCAAATCAACTCTTAAAACCTAATCCTAAATTGTTTCCCTTCTATTTGAGTGTCGTCATTTTTGTGAGATCCTTTGATTCTAATATAGTAGTGACCTTTGGTTGTCAATTCCTGTCTAAGGATTTCAAGATCTTTGTGTTCAACTCCTCATTGTTAAAACTTTTTCCTAATGCTTTCAAGTGATTTACTATATGTGTGAAGCGTGTTTGGAAATCCGTGATGCTTTCATTTTGCTGCATTTGAAACAATTCATACTTCTGGATGAGTGTGTTCTTACGTGCTTGCTTTACTTTATATGTTCCTTCATGTGTTACTTCAAGAGTGTCCCATATTTCTTTTTCCGTCTTGCATTGTGAGACCCTGAAAAATTCATTATGAGTTAAGGCAGAAACAATAGCATTTCGGGCTTTTACATCATAATGGGCACGCTTATTTTCATCCGGCGTCCATTGGTCAAAAGTCTTTGGAAAAACTCCAGACTCCGTTGTTCTCATTGGAATGTAGGGACCATTGAGTACAGCATCCCAAACACCATAATCTAGTGTTTGTAAAAATATTTCAATTCTCGCCTTCCAAAACTGATAGTCTTCACCATCAAATAGTGGAGGTCTATTTATTGAGACTCCTTCCCTGTAAACCTGATTCTGCATAGACATCTTCACAAATCGTTTAGAAATATCTTATCTAACCAAGCTCTGATACCACTTGTTAGACAAACGACATCTAGAGGGAGGTGAATAGGTGCACAAATTAAAATAGATGTCAAATTAAAAATTTATTTGTGAGTCAATAATTTGTTTGAACACATATAAAGTGGAAGCGATAATATAATCAGGAAAAGAGAAAGAGATAAGGGAAAGAGAAGAGCACACAGAGATTTATACTGGTTCGGGTATAGCCAACCCTACATCCAGTTCCCAGTCAACTCTTAACACAAGAGTGACTCCCCATTCACTATCTTTCAAATTCAGTTTACAAATTACAATCAACTCACTAGAAGAACCAGTAAAAAGTAAACTAATTAAAAAGACAATCACCTCCTTAGAAACCCACTAAGGATGAACACCTCCCTAGAATCCCACTAGGGATGAACACCTCCTCTGAACAAATCAAAGGATGAAAAACACCTCCCTAGAATCCCACTAAGGATGAACACCTCCCTAGAATCACACTAAGGATGAAAACCTCCTTTGAAAAAATCAAAGGATGAAAACACCTCCTTTACCACCAATACACAAAGGATTAAGATAATAAAAATAAGAACAGACACACCTGGGTAATGGAGAAAACAAATTGTAGAAGCCTGTAGAAGGTCAATCTTCAAGAACAAGTGTGATTAACAATGAAAGCACAGAAGGCAATACAGAAGAGGGTTTTCTCAAAAGGTATAAAATATCTATGTTGCCTTGTTCAAATTTTTTTTCTCAAAACCGATTGAATGTAAATTGTATTTTCGAATTCTGTAATTGTGTGTTTTTGATTTTTCATTCAAAACTTAATTAAATAGAAAAATAACATCAGAAAATGGTCGTTGGACATTAATAATATCATAGAGAAAATCAGGATGTATTCAAAAACATTTATTCTTTAAAACGGATATATTTTTCAAATTTGAATTGTCATAATTTATTATATTACCAATATAATCAATTATGACAAAGAAAATCATTTTTCCATTTCTGATGCATCATAATTGATTATGACAGAGAAAAATATCATGTTATGAATTTTATCACACTTGTGCTTTGGAGGCTTATGCATAATATTACTTCATCAACTTGTACCTCCATATCCAGTATTTTAAGACTCTACGTAGTCTTCAGGAATCATCTTGGACTTGCTTGAATCATCATCTTTATCAAAAACATATCTTGGGCATGTAGGGAAATGTTTCATATTTTCACCAACGTCATAAATTCAGCGTTCACATTTTTACCAACGTCATAAATTCAGTTTGTCCTTAATTCATCTTGAATGGTATTGACTTGAATGTAGTTGACTTGAATCATCATCAAAATCATCTCTTGGGAATGTAAGGGCATTTCCATCAATCTCCCCTTCATTGCTTTCAGTCGTCATAAAAGTGTATGACCATATGTTTGGGGAGCTAAGGCATGAACAATATTGACCACCATATGAAGATTCACAAGTTTCGTCAAATCTAACCATGAGAAGGAGTTCAAAAGGTTAGCCCAAATAAACTAGAATCAGGACTGAGATGGACATCAAGGAAGGAGGACACCCACGAAAGTGCTCATACTGTAAAACACCAAGGCACACAAAAAATCATTGTCCTAACAACCCTGACATTAGAGGATCCATATCCCATCATTAATTGTATTAAACTATCTGTTAGACAAATGACATCTAGAGGGGGTGAATAAATGAACAAATCAAAATAGATGTCAAATTAAAAATTTATTTGTGAGTCAATAATTTGTTTGAACACAGATAAAGCGGAAGCGATAATATAATTAGGAAAAGAGAAAGAGATAAGGGAAAGAGAAGAGCACACAAAGATTTATACTAATTCGGGTATAACCAACCCTACATCCAGTTCTCAGTCAACTCTTAACACAAGAGTGACTCCCAATTCACTGTTTTTCAAATTCAGTTTACAAATTACAATCAACTTAGCAGAAGAACCAGTAAAAAGTAAACTAATTAAAAGGACAATCACCTCTTTAGAAACCCACTAAGGATGAACACCTCCCTAGAATCCCACTAGGGATTAACACCTCCTCTGAACAAATCAAAGGATGAAAAAACACCTCCTTAGAATCCCACTAAGGATGAACACCTCCCTAGAATCACACTAGGGATGAAAACCTCCTTTGAACAAATCAAAGGATGAAAACACCTCCTTAGAATCTCACTAAGGATGAACACCTCCCTAGAATCACACTAGGGATGAACAACACCTTCTTTGCCACCAATACACAAAGGATGAAGGTAATAAAAATAAGAATAGTCACACCTGGGTAATGGAGACAACAAATTGTAGAAGCCTGTAGAATGTCAATCTCCAAGAACAAGTGTAATTAACAAGGAAAGCACAGAAGGCAGTAGAGAAGAGGGTTTTCTCAGAAGGTGTAAAATATCTCTGTTGCCTTGCTCAAAATTCTTTTCTCAAAATTGATTGAATGTAAATTGTATTTTCGAATTTTGTAATTGTGTGTTTTTTATTTTTCATCAAAACTTAATGAAATAGAAAAATAACATCAGAAAATGGCCATTGGACATTAATATTTTTGTGAATAAAAATCAGGATATATTCAAAAATATTTATTCTTCAAAACAAATATATTTTTCAAATTTGAATTGCCATAATTGATTATGTTACCACTATAATCAATTATGACAGGGAAAATCATTTTTGCATTTCTGATGCATCATAATTAATTATGACAGTGAAAAATATCACGTTATGAATTTTATCACACTTGTGCTTTGGGGGCTTATGCATAATATTACTTCATCAACTTGTATCTCCATATCCAGTATTCTAAGACTCTATCTAGTCTTCAGGAATCATCTTGGCCTTACTTGAATCATCATCTTTATCAAAAACATATATTGGACATGTAGGGAAATGTTTCACATTTTCTCCAACGTCTTAAATTTAGTTTGTCCTAAATTCATCTTGAATGGTGTTGACTTGAATGTAGTTGACTTGAATCATCATCAAAATCATCTCTTGGGAATGTAGGGACATTTCCATCAATCTCCCCCTCATTGCTTTCAATCTCCCACTTTTTGATGATGATCAAGGAATCACCTAAAATGAATTAAAATGCTTGACTCTATATAGCCAGCTCAAGATTAGCACAGTATAACACAGATTTGTATCAAGTATCAAAGTGTCTTAATCTCCCCCTGGATATATTAATAACAAAACTCCCCCTAACTCATATGAGCAAAGACTTCTCTTAATTCCCCTTGTTTAATTTAGAGATAGGAAAGAATTTCACACAGATTTTAATTCATCAAAAAATCTCCCCCTGTTTCATTGATAATCATAAAAAATATTATAAGAGAAAAAAATATCCCCTTGTTTCACACAGATTAATATCATCAAAATATCTCCCTGTTTCATTTATAATTATGAAAAATATTATAAGAGAAAAAAAATCTCCCCCTCTTTCACCTAGATTAATATCATCAAAATATCTCCCTATTTCGTTGATAATTATGAAAAATATTGTAGTAGAAACTGAGAACAAATTTGCACATATTAGTACATAATTCAAGGTAGAGAAGATAATGCATTACAAAGTGTCATAGAGAAGAATATCATATTAATGGAATGAAATGCAGTAGTTTCCCCCAATTGCAGTCTTCTTATTTAGGCAACTTTCAAATTCAAATGCACTCATACTCCAGATTTCAAATTTCAAATTCAAATTGCAACAAATTTCAAATTTCAAATTCAAATTCCAAATTTCAAATTCAAATTTCTAATCCCAAATTTCATATTCAAATTTCAAATTTCAAATTCCAATTCAAATTCAATTTCAAAAATCTCAAACTGCAAAAATTTCAAATTTCAAAATCTCAAACTACAAAATTTCAAATTTCAAAAATCTCAAATTGCAAAATTTCAAACTTTAATAATTTCAAATTTTCATAAATTCTAACTTTCAAAATTCAAACTTTCAACATAATTGATTATGACAACAAGAAAAAAATTTCGATTCCGATAATCAATTAGATGCTCAAACTATCATCTAGACATGTATAAATGTTTTGTTCCTTTAGGCACCCATCATATTTGCCATTAGATATGCCAAAATGTTTAATGTAACATCTATTTGATTTATGACCTAACATCTATTTGATGTGACCTAATTTCACATCTGTTTTCCTTGACTCTTTTACAAAAATAGTTTTATGAGGTTCTAGACTTTCTTTGGGTTTGTAACCAAGTTCAGCTTTTCTAGAATTCCCTCTTTGATAACCTAATATAGAATCAAGATTTTCAGAAGATTTTGAAAACTTGCTTATTATTTTCTCTAACTTGAAAATCTCATTTTCCAAATTTACAATTTTCACAAGGTTTAGCAACTTCTTTATTTTTAGACAATGTTTTAAATTTCTCAACATCTTTCTTTAAGCACTCATTTTCTTTTTCAAGAATATCAACAGTATTTTCTAATGCATTAAACTTTTGTCTAAGTGCATTGTATTTCTTAGATAACTTGGTAAAACTTTCATACATATCTTGATATTCTTTAAATAACTCATCATATTCATTTAAGAAATTTGTACTACTTACCTGTGATGGGGCTTCATCATCACTTTTTGTCATCAAGCAAAGATTTGCTTCTTCTTCTCCATCACTACTTTCAGAAGAACTTTCTTCTGTTGTGGAAGAATAATTATCCTCCCAAGCAATATAATCTTTGCGTTTGCTCTTATAGGTATCGTTCTTCTCTTTCACATCTCTCTTCTCTTTCTTAAGTTTCGGACAGTCTGGTTTGATATGACCAGGTTTTCCACATTCATAGCAATGAAATTTATTTGTTTTCTCCTTTCTTTGCTGTCTCTTTTTCCTGTTCTTCATAAAGCGAGAAAATTGTTTAACAAAAAAAGACATATCGGAGTCCGAAAACTTACCTTCATTTTCGCTTTCGTCTTGTGAAGATTTTTCTGCTTTTAGAGTTATCGTCTTGGTTTGATTCTGTTCACCGTTCTTTAAACTTTGTCACTCCATCTCATGTTCTCGCAACTTTCCAAATAGAGTAGCAATATTCATTTTTGTGAGATCCTTTGATTCTGTAATAGCAGTGACCTTTGGTTGCCAATTCCTGTCTAAGGATTTTAAGATCTTTGTGCCCGACTCCTCATTGTCAAAACTTTTTCCTAATGATTTCAAGTGATTTATTATATGTGTGAAGCGTGTCTGGAAATTCGTGATGCTTTCATTTTGTTGCATTTGAAATAATTCATACTCCTAGATGAGTGTGTTCTTACGTGCTCATTTTACTTCATTTGTTCCTTCATGTGTTGCTTCAAGAGTGTCCCATATATATTTTGCCGTCTTGCATTGTGAGACTCTGAAAAATTCATTACGAGTTAAGGCAGAAATAATAGCATTTCGGGCTCTTACATCATAATGGGCACGCTTATTTTCATCTGACGTTCATTGATCAAAAGTTTTTGGAACAGCTCCAGACTCCGTTGTTCTCATCGGAATGTAGGGACTGTTGAGTACAACATCCCAAACATCATAATCTAGTGTTGGTAAAAATATTTCCATTCTCGCCTTCCAAAACTAATAGTCTTCTCCTTCAAATAATGGTGGTCTGTTTATTGAGGCTCCTTCCCTGTAAACCTGATTCTGCATAGACATCTTGATAGATCGTTTAGAAATATTTTATCTAACCAAGCTCTGATACCACTTGTTAGACAAATGGAATCTAGAGGGGGAGGAATATATGAACAAATTAAAATAGATGTCAAATTAAAAATTTATTTGTGAGTCAATAATTTGTTTGAACACAGATAAAGCGGAAGCGATAATATAATTAGGAAAAGAGAAAGAGATAAGGGAAAGAGAAGAGCACACGGAGATTTATACTGGTTCAGATATATCCAACCCTACATCCAATTCCCAATCAACTCTTAACACAAGAGTGACTCTCAATTCACTATCTTTCAAATTCAGTTTACAAATTACAATCAACTCAGCAGAAGAACTAATAAAAAGTAAACTAATTAAAAAGACAATCACCTCCTTAGAAACCCACTAAGGATGAACACCTTACTAGAATCCCACTAGGGATGAACACCTCCTCTGAACAAATCAAAGGATGAAAAAACACCTCCTTAGAATCTCACTAAGGATGAACACCTCCCTAGAATCACACTAGGGATGAACAACACCTCCTTTGCCACCAATACACAAAGGATGAAGGTAATAAAAATAAGAATAGTCACACCTAGGTAATGGAGACAACAAATTGTAGAAGTCTGTAGAATGTCAATCTCCAAGAACAAGTGGAATTAACAATGAAAGCACAGAAGGCAGTAGAGAAGAGGTTTTCCCCAGAAGGTGTAAAATATCTCTGTTGCCTTGCTCATAATTCTTTTCTCAAAACTGATGGAATGTAAATTGTATTTTCGAATTCTGTAATTGTCTGTTTTTTATTTTTCATTCAAAACTTAATTAAATAGAAAAATAGCATCAGAAAATGGTCGTTGGACATTCATATTTTTGTGAATAAAAATCAGGATATATTCAAAAATATTTATTCTTCAAAACAAATATATTTTTCAAATTTAAATTGCCATAATTGATTATGTTACCAGTATAATCATATATGACAGAGAAAATCATTTTTCCATTTCTGATGCATCATAACTGATTATGACAGTGAAAAATATCACGTTATGAATTTTATTACACTTGTGCTTTGGAGGCTTATGCATAATGTTACTTCATCAACTTGTACCTCCATATCCAGTATTCTAAGACTCTATCTAGTCTTCAGGAATCATCTTGGGCTTGCTGGAATCATCATCTTTATCAAAAACATATCTTGGGCATGTAGGGAAATGTTTCACATTTTCACCAACGTCTTAAATTTAGCTTGTCCTAAATTCATCTTGAATGGTGTTGACTTGAATGTAATTGACTTGAATCATCATCAAAATCATCTCTTGGGAATGTAAAGACATTTCCATCAATCTCCCCCTCATTGCTTTCACTATGTTTCATCCATTCAATAAAAGTTCTATTTACTTACATCTTAATTTTTTTCTTTTACATTTTAAATATATATTTCATTTAGTCTAAACATATTTTTACTATAAATTATTCTTTAATCATATAATAGTAACTTAAGAAAGTCTGAAATCTATAATAGAAGTGTGACTTTTTGGAACTTATGAGTAGAGTTGTGAGTGCAATAAAAATGAGATAATCATATTTTCTTGTAATATTCCAAGCAATAAAGACAATGGACTGAATTTTTTAAGACATTAATATGAATTTAACAAATTATGAAAATTTTAATAGTAACAAAACACTATTTCCGAAAATGTTACAACATACAAACATCATTTTTAAGATTTTTATTATCCTCCAAATTTATTATTAATTTATAAAAAAATATTACAATATCGAATAACTCAAAGAATTGAAAAAAAAATCATACAAATAGAATATAAATATAATATTTAATAATATATTTTAAAAATATTATTTTACTACTTTCAACAATAAATCTAAATATATTATTAATCTAATAAATATATAAATTTTTTTAAACTATAAATTTTAAATAATATATTATAATATTATATATATATATATATATATATATATATATATATTTTACTTAATGTATATTTAAAAAATTAATCGATTATTTCAAAAACTAATTGATTAGTTTTTCAATTATAATTGATTATTTTTTCAAACTTACTTTTTCAAATAATAGATTATAATTCATTATAATCGATTAAATTTTTGAATATATATTAAATAATTATAAATAAAAATATATATTAAATTAAAATTAAATAAAATAAATATTTAAAAATTATATATATTATATAAATTATATTTATAAAGTTAAAAAAATTTATATTTAGAATTATAACCTTAAAATAAATTATAATTATAAAATTAATAAAAATATAACTATTTTTAATGTTAAATAAATTATATATATTATGTAAATTATATATATTATGTAAATTATATATATATATATATATATATATATATATATATTTCATAAATAAAAATAAAAATTATCAACTTAAAAAAAATTATATTTAAAATTATAATATATATCTTCCAAAATATAACTTAATTTCATTTCTAAAATATATATATATATATATATATATATATATATATATATATATATATATATATATATATATATATATATATCTTTCAAAATATTACAAAACACAAAAAAAAATACATTTCAAAAATATAACTTTACATCAAAATATTATTTCATCTTATATACATATAATTTTCAAGATTTTTATTATACTCCTAATTTATTATTAATTTCTAAAAAAATATTACAATATCAAATAAATCAAAGAATTAAAAAAAATTAATCATACAAATAAAATATAAATATAATATTTAATAATATATTTTAAAAATATTATTTTACTACTTTTAACAATAAATATAAATATATTATTAATATAATAAATATATAAATCTTTTTAAAACTATAATTTAAAACTATAAATTTTAAATAAAACATTATAATATTATATATATATATATATATATATATATTATTGTTTTACTATTTAAAAAATTAATTAATTATTTTAAAAATTAATCGATTAGTTTTTCAATTACTTAGTTACTTATTTAAATAATTGATTAGTTTTTAAATAATCAATTAGTTTTTTAAATATATATTAAATAATTATAAATAGAAAAATATATCAAATTAAAATAAAAAAAAGTATTTATAAATTACATATATTATATAAATTATAAATATAAAGTTAAAAAAAATTATATTTAAAATTATAACCTTAAAAAAATTTATAATTATAAAATTAATAAAAATATAACTATTTTTAATGTTAAATAAATTATATATATTATATAAATTACTTATATATATATATTACATAAATTAAAATTACATATAAAATTACATATATGAACTTCAAATTAATTTTATATATATATATATTTTACATAAATTAAAATAATAATTATCAACTTAAAAATAAATTATATTTTAATATATATTGTTAGACAAATGGTATCTAGAGGGGGTGAATAGATGCACAAATTAAAATAGATGTCAAATTAAAAATTTATTTGTGAGTCAATAATTTGTTTGAACACAGATAAAGCGGAAACGATAATATAATCAGGAAAAGAAGAGAAAGAGATAAGGGAAAGAGAAGAGCACACATATATTTATACTGGTTCGGGTATAACCAACCCTACATCCAGTTCCCAGTCAACTCTTAACACAAGAGTGACTCGCAATTCACTATCTTTCAATTCAGTTTACAAATTACAATCAACTCAGCAGAAGAACTAGCAAAAAGTAAACTAATTAAAAAGACAATCACCTTCTTAGAAACCCACTAAGGAAGAACACCTCCCTAGAATCCCCTAGGGATAAACACCTCCTCTGAATAAATCAAAGGATGAAGAAACACCTCCTTAGAATCCCACTAAGGATGAACACCTCCCTAGAATCACACTAGGGATGAAAACCTCTTTTGAACAAATCAAAGGATGAAAACACCTCCTTAGAATCTTACTAAGGATGAACACCTCCCTAGAATCACACTAGGGATGAAAAGTACCACCTTTGCCACCAATACACAAAGGATGAAGGTAATAAAAATAAGAACAGTCACACCTGGGTAATGGAGACAACAAATTGTAGAAGCCTGTAGAATGCCAATCTCCAAGAGCAAGTGTGATTAACAATGAGAGCACAAAAGGCAGTAGAGAAGAGGGGCAGTAGAGAAGAGGGTTTTCTCAGAAGGTGTAAAATATCTTTGTTGCCTTGTTCAGAATTCTTTTCTCAAAACTAATTGAATGTAAATTGTATTTTCGAATTCTGTAATTATGTGTTTTTGATTTTTCATCAAAGCTTAATTAAATAGAAAAATAGCATCAGAAAATGGTCGTTGGACGTTAATATTTTTGTGAATAAAAATTAGGATATATTCAAAAATATTTATTCTTCAAAACGAGATATATTTTTCAAATTTGAATTGTCATAATTGATTATGTTACCAAGTATAATCAATTATGACAGAGAAAATCAATTTTCCATTTCGATGTATCATAATTGAATATGATAGAGAAAAATATCATGTTATGAATTTTATCACACTTGTGCTTTGGAGGCTTATGCATAATATTACTTCATCAACTTGTACCTCCATATCTAGTATTCTAAGACTCTATCTAGTCTTCAGGAATCATCTTGGGTTTGCTTGAATCATCATCTTTATCAAAAACATATCTTGGGCATGTAGGAAAATGTTTCATATTGTCACCAACGTCATAAATTCAGCTTGTCCTTAATTCATCTTGAATGGTGTTAACTTGAATGTAGTTGACTTGAATCATCATCAAAATTATCTCTCGGGAATGTAGGGACATTTTCATTAATCTCTTCCTCATTGCTTTCTATATATATATATATATATATATATATATATATATATATATATATATATATATATATATATTATAGAAATGAAAATAAGTTATAATTTAGATATATATATATATATATATATATATATATAACTTATTTTCATTTCTATAATATAATATATATATATATATATATATATATATATCCAAAATATTACAAAACACATAAAAGAAATACATTTCAAAAATATAATTTTACATCACAATATTATTTCATCTTATATACATATAATTTTTAAGATTTTTATTATCGTCCTAATTTATTATTCATTTCTATAAAAAATATTACAATATCAATTAAATCCAAGAATTAAAAAAAATTAACAATACAAATAAAATATATATATAATAATTATCAATATATTTTAAAAATATTATTTGATCTGTTTTCAACAATAAATCTAAATATATTATTAATTTAAGAAAGATATAAATCTTTTTAAAATTATAATTTAAATCTATAAATTTTAAATAAAATATTATATTATATTATATTATATTATATATATATATATATATATATATATATTAGTTAGTTTTTTTAACAAAATAAATTAAAAAAAAACTAATTATTATAAAAAAATCGAACTTTAACTGATTTTAAGAAAAAGTTATATATACTCTTATTGAGGTTTCCTTTTGTGTATCAGAAAATCAAATTCTCAGCTTAAAAACAAAATAATGCCATAACCTATAATATGTTATTTTGAGTAATTAAAACATAAATATAAAAATATTTCGGATGTTGGTAGAATGCCTTTAAAAAACATTAAGACGCAGAAATTAGTAATGGACGTAAATATAAAGATAAAATGAGAAGAATGATCATTATTCTTGGGAATCCTTGTCTGTTTATACTATTTTTAATAGGTCTTTTATGGGTCTTTCATACTAAATTTTTTTTTTCCTTTGACCGCGTGTCTCAAGTGTACTGTTCTAGCCACAACTACAGTATAGGTATTCTGACCCACGTGCCTATAGTGTCACATGGGGAGGTTCTTATGCTCAAAGTACACCACATGGTGAAGTCCATCTACTCAGTTCAGAATAAAATTCTTATCAAATCATTTTTTTTATTTAATTTTTTTAAGGAAAACCATTTTATTCTTTTTTTCATCATATGAATTATTTTTAATTTCTTTCTTTGTCTCATGTGAGTCATGCCATTTTAAGATAATAGTTGTTTTTTACTATTTTATCTCATTTTCATGAATCCTCAATTTTTTACTGAAATATATTTTGCATGTATGACCTTCACTACAACATTCGACCGACCGCAATGATAACAATGTTTACTATAACGTAGTTGTTTTCTTTTATTGTAGGAGACTTAGTAATGAATTTATTTTGACTTAGTATATCATGATATTATTAAAAAAAATATATTTTGTTGAATAGGGTTAAATCACTATTTTATCATTAGTTGATTATTTTAATCGTGAATACATGATTTGGATGATTAGTACATTTTTAAGAATCTTGGAAATTAGTGTGCTTAAATGTCAACACGAAGATTTGGTTGAATTGAAATTAATTATTGAATTGATTTAAAAATAAAGTGAAGATTCAGTATATTCCCTTAATTAATAATGATAGATACGAGAACATTTTATTAAAAGTAGGAAAAGTAGAAAAAATAAAGATAAACGAAATACATATATGAATTCATTTTACGTGAATTAATTATAATAAACAAATATGAATTCATAATATTATTGTTCTCACCATGTGCTTTCACTTGTTATAAGATCATATGTAAATTCATATTTATTTGTGGTAAATCATATTTTTTAAGAATAGATTTCTTATTACAATAAGTGAAAGTAAATGTTAAGATATTACTTAAAAATTAAATCAACTAAAAAAAATAGTAAGCATAGTCTCTTATGAATGGACAAATTCTCACAGAAGAAGAATTTTAATTAATTTTATAACACTAGTGAAGTGGTTCCTATTTTTTTGTAGTTGTTTGATCATAACATATTTTGTCACCTAAATATGATCAAACAATTAATGCAAGAAAAAATATGTAATAAATGGAGAAAACCTACATCATATTCTTGACAAGCACTAGTGAATTATTATAGACTTATATCTCAATTGTAAGGAGTTAAGGAAGGGGGAGTTTATGATTTATGACTAAAAAACTAATTGAAATTAGCAAATTGAAGAATCTAAAAAAAATAGTACAATTATGTAGTAAAATTGGACAAAAAGAATAAAATTGGTGGTTAGTTTTCCAATTATCCTTTTGTTCATTTGATTATCATTGATTCCGTATATAACCGCAAAATAGATCCATAAAAATTCTAAACATTCATAATCCAATTTATTAGATCAAATTAATTCATTGCATTCAATTAACCTAAAAACACAATTTAATTTATAGAAGAAATAATCATATAAACCTAGAAATTGATTTATAATGTAATTTGTTAGAAATGTAGGCTGAGATCAAGAGGGGGGTGAATTAATCTTTGAAAGATTTTCGCAATTTACAGATTAACTATTTCAAAGATTAAGAATCCTGACCAGTTCTTGAATCACACACAGCAAGCAATCAAAATAAATGCAGTCACAGAATTAAAAGAGAGAAAGGTTTAGAAAGATACAACCAAGATTTATACTGGTTCACCCAATCCTAGGGCTACGTCCAGTTTCCAGCCAAATTCCAGCTGGGTTCCACTAGATTGAACATTTTACAGATTACAACTTTAATGTCACACTCAATCTACCACAAGAACCAAAATTTCAGTCTCTGCACCTAAACCTTCACCAAGAACCAAATTCCAGTTCTTGACCAACCCTGCAGCCAAATTCCAGCTACAGAAACCAGTGCCCACAATTCCAGGCACCCACAATACAGTAAAGAAAGTAAAGAAACAAATAGAAGAAACTAGAACGCTCAAACCAGGTTTATGCAGCTCTGCAATATGAGTTTCTTCTCCAAAAGAATGCAAATTTTGCCTCAAGAAAGAACTTCTATGAACTTCACAAAACTAGCGTGATTCTCTCTTGAAAGTAGCACTTATGATTGCTTGAATGATTGCCAAAAGATGTGTTTAAAAAAGTTCAAGCAACTCTGTTTATATAGAAGATTTTCAAAACTGCTAGTTTATTTAATCTGTTAAAATAATCTTTTAATCTGTTAAAAAGTTCTTGATTATTTTCCAGATTTGTTTTAACTGATACGACACCGTTTATATCAATTAAAACTCTTTGTAAAAAATCTTCCAAACTGTTTTAATCGATTGTTTCATCTTTCAATCGATTAAAATACTGCAAAACATTCTTATAAATTTTTCTAAGTGATTTTAACTGATAACAATCTGTTTTAATCGATTAAAACGTTTTGAAAAAAAATTCGTTTAGTTATTTTAATTGATTGAAACACATTTTAATCAATTATAATTCTGCCAAAAGATTTCATAAAATTTTCTAAGTTATTTTAACTGATAGCAAGCTTGTATTAATCGATTAAAACTTTCTGGAAAAACCTCTTAGTTGTTTTAATCGATTATTTCACATTTGTATCAATTAAAATACTGACAGAACAACTTTCAAAACACTTCAAGTTATTTCAATCGATTATTTCGAGTTTGTATCGATTAAAATTCTCGCGAACACTTTTCAAAATATTCTAAGTCATTTTAATCGATTATATCAATTCCATATCGGTTAAAATATCTGCGAAGGTTTTCAAAAATCCTTCTAATGAAAACAATCGATTATTTCGAAAACATATCGGTTAAAAACCCGTTACAAAAGTTTTAAGAACATTTTAGTTGATAAAACTTATATACTATTAGTTAAAATAGTTAATTAAAAACCTTTTAACAAAATACTTTGTTTTTTAACCGTTTAAACATTTTTTAGAGGCATTTGCAAAATCTTTTAAATGAAGAAACCTCATGCAGCAGAGAGATAAAAATGATTATACCTAAGCAGAGATGCAGACTCACTAATCCCACTATCCTTTTATCTAAGTGACCTTTGACTGCCACAAAGTAGTCTTTGACTTCATTTTTGACTTCATCAAATCAACAAGATCTTTGCCAAAGTAATTCAATAAGATCTTCATCACTTTAAGTCTCCCCCTATTTGATGAAGACAAACACCTCTTTGAATAATAACTCTGTAGAAGAAGTCACTTGAAAATATAGATTAGTTAGTATTCAAAAATTAATCATTTTCCCATTTCTCCCCCTATATTGCTACTCCCCCTAAATAAAGAAAATCAATATTATTTCTCCCCCTTTTGACTTCATCAAAAATAGGGAACAGAGGAACAAAACTATGCATGATATGTATCAGTTTTTGACAAACAGTAAAAGATTTGAACAAGATACCTTACTCATGTAAATACCAATCAAAGTTGATTCAAACTTATCTTCATTAACACGTTTGTAATGAATACAATTAACACTTGTAAAGATAAGGGAACCATGCTTTAGTAGCATGTTACAAGAACAACCATTAACTAAAGCCTTTAATTTTTCTTTCCAGAGTAATAATCGATTAAAAACAGGACGAAATCGATTAAAATGATCTTGTTACTAGTTTTAATCGATTAAAATAATGTTTTAATCAATTAAAACAGTGATGAATTTCGAAAGTTTGAAACATAAGTTGATTTAATCAATTAAATCGACAGTTAATCAATTAAAACAGTAAGAAAAATGTTGTATAAGTGTTTTTAATCGATTTAAAGCTTGTTTTTATCGATTAAAACAACCAGTTTTGAAAACTAAGTAATGTTTGATGCATCTATCATGCCTAATTCAGTTTGGATTTTGTAAAATCGATTATTAGGAAAATGTTTTAAGATAATATCAACTAGATTGAGTAAGTTTTAACCAATAGATCCATCAAAATCAGAATAGTATCTTATTTAGCTGATTTAACTAATGTAAACTAGTTTTAGTTGATACAAATACATGACATATAGATTTTAATCGATTGATACGCTAATTAATCGATTATTTTGATGTGAATTTCCTATGTAAGTGTTTCTTTTAATCGATTTAATCGATTGAATCTATTTTGTATCAGCTAAAATGATCAGAGAATTATGTTTGATTCTATCTAGGCTCTCTTAATTCAACTTAAAACCTACATCATATTTAGCAAAGTTAAAAAGATTGTTCCTGGTTTACAACCAATTAATATTGCAAACCAGAAATGAAAATTAGCAGTAAATGACATAAGAAAAAAGATAGGAAGGGACCCTTTTTTTAACAACTCAATCATCCCAATTCCCTTGGTTGAGCTGCATATCTTCCAGTTTGGTGTAAATATCAGCAATATGGTTTCCAAGATTTGTGAACTGATTATTGGTCTGTTGGAAATGTTGATAGGTCATTTGCATATGCTTCCTTTGGTTTTCCTGCAGTGTGGCCATTTGAGAAAGCATGGACCTTTCAAATTGAGACAGAGGAGTCCCACGGTCAGGTTATTCCATGTAAGGAATTATCTCCATGTTCTCATATGATGCCTCCCCACCAGTGGATTGAGGAACCTCTGCAGCAGCTGGAGAGGAAGGAATTTGACCTTGCTCATCTTCTTCTTCATCTTATTCCTCATCTTCAGACATCCCAGCATCAACTTTTGAAATCCATTCATCATCAATTTTGATATATCCCATTTTTCTCAAAGTGGAGTCATCAATTTCATTTGAAGCTTTAGGAGTTTCTATGCTTTCTCCTGTAAGATCAACTTCAAAATATCTAAAGAAATTGTTAATCAACATGGCATACGGCAGTTTGTAATCCGCCAACCTTTTTGCCTTCAACATGTGATCTTTAATCACATAAACCCAATTTACCCGAATGTTATTAGAGATGCAGTACATGAGGGCAAGATCTCCCTCATTAAGTATAGCATGATTACTCCCTCTTGGAGTAAGCATCCATGCCACAATGAAAGCTAGCAGTCTATGTTCAAGTAAAAGTTTTCCAGCATTTAAAATTCTTACCGAATCATTTGGATCCTTAAGGCAAGACCTGAAAAATTGTATTTTGTTGAAGTCAGGTATTTCAGAGATGTTCCCTCTGGATACTTTGACACCACTATCCCTGAGACCAGCAACTTGTTCCCAAACATAAGGAGTAATTTCCATATTAACTCCCTTCACCTGAGATCTGATTGTTGAACCATTCACTGTTAAATTGGAGTAAAAGACCCGAACCAAATCAGGTTGAATATTCCCAGTAAACTCCATGAAGGTTCTTAGTTTTTTACTTTTCAGTTTTCTTCTCAGACCAGTAAATCCTTCTTCATCAAGATAAACTTTGGAATTACAATCTACTTCTGACTGAACTCAGTAATGAAGGTGTTCATTCTTCCAATATCACCATCAAACCATGCTTCCAAATGACCACCAGGATTGGCAGCAGAGGAAGATTCTCCTTTATGCTTCTTTCTTGATTTTGATCTCCTAAGCATCTTTTGTATAGTTTAGAGAAGGGTTTTGAAACGTGAGTACAAGAAAGAAGAGAGAAGGAATTTGAACCAGAAAATGAAGAATGAGAATAATGGACTTCAAGTGAGCAAAATGAAGATTCACGGATGTCAAATTTTGTGAATTGCAGTCCAATTTGACAGAACCTGCAAAAAACAGCTTTAATTACACATGTCCCCTTGACTGAAGGCAGAGGCGTAGGTTTCTGGACAGTGGGTACATCAGCTAAAGTGTTCTTGGAAAGATGTTTGACTTGGTCAAAGAATATTTTAAATGTATTATGCAGATTTTGATTAACACAAAAACTTGAAATTTTGACTCTGATTTGCTGACCAATTTTCAATTGGATGTTGTAAAAATGATTTTCAGCAACAAATTAATTGATTAATCAACAAATTAACCTATTAATATGATCTTTAATACTAGGTTTGAAAATGCAACAGTGAAATAATCGATTAATATATAACAGAATCGATTAATTTTGTACTGGAAGAATTTAATAATGTGATAACAGAATTTTAATCGATTAAAACGAAGAAGAATCAATTAAATTAGACACCTTAGTGATTTTAGCTGATATAAATCCTTTTTTAATCGATTAAAACAGCTAGACTAAATTCCTGAGAACATTTTAATCGATTGATTCGTATTTCAATCGATTAAAACTGTACGGATTGCTTTTCTGGTATCACTAGTACAAAATAGGCTTTTAACATCGGTTCTAGAACCGATGTAGAAAGTGTGATTTTCCACATCGGTTGTAAGGAACCGATGTAGAAAGTCTAATATTTTTTTAATTTTATTTATTCATAACACATCTCTAATTACCCTATCTATTGATCTAGAGTTTCCTAGACTATCCTCTCCCTTTTATAACCCTTTTATATTATATTTTTATTATTTATATTTTTTAGGAATTTGAATTATTATCAGATTAAGAGAATTGTCATCTGGCAAGATTCGAACCCAGTACCTTAGAGTCGGAGGCTGATACTCCAACCACTAAGCTACCAGATTTTCCGATAATAACTTATACATAAATTATATTTATATACAAATAAAAATGTATATCCATGTAAATATATAAATATAAAATATATAAATACAAATACAAATATATTTATATATTTATATGTTGGATGTGAGGACGCGCTCGAGGATGAAAGTGTGTGTCGAGTGAATTTTTAAAATTTGATGTCAAATTTGTGAGCGGTCTCTTTATATGGATTATAACTTAATGACAAAATATAATCTTTATAATTTATTTATATAATGATATAAAATAATTTTTTTCTTTATTTTATATCATTATATAAATTAATTATAAAGATTATATTCTATATTATTATAAATAAATTATAAAGATTATATTCTATCATTAAATTACAAATTCATATAAAGAAACTTGCTCACAAATTTGACATCAAATTTTGAAAACCCACTTGACACACAATTTTACTCTCGAGCGCGCTCTCACATCCAACATATAAATATATAAATATATTTGTATTTGTATTTATATATTTTATATTTATATATTTACATGGATATACATTTTTATTTGTATATAAATATAATTTATGTATAAGTTATTATCAGAAAATCTTGGTAGCTTAGTGGTTGGAGTATCAGCCTTCGACTTCAAGGTATTGAGTTTGAATCCTGTCGAGTAACAATTTTCTTAATTTTATAAAAAGACTTTCTACATCGGTTCATCCGGGAACCGATGTAGAAAGTGTTTTCTACATCAGTTCATCTAGGAACCGATGTTGAAAGTCTTGAATTCACTTTCTACATCGGTTCTTAAAGAACCGATGTGGAAAGCCCGATGTTAAAAGTGATTTCTGTACTAGTGTATTCTCTGTAAGTGATTTTAATCGATTAAAACTGTTTTATATCAATTAAAACATTCAGTTTATGAAACCAGAACCAAATTTGTTGTTTTGAACACCAAGGGACTTCCAGATTTTGTTCCTGCAAAATAGATTTAGCATATTTCTGGTACCCTTTTTATAATCACTGGGTCCAATCAGATTATTTGAAATGAATTTTTGGGAATCCACTTCATTCTACCTCTAGGAATAACATACTTCTTAATTCTACAATATTTCACAGAATGACCTTTTTTCATGCAGTAAAAACATTTAATCACAGATGATGAGTATGATTTTTTGTTTACATTTGTTTTTCTGAATTTCTTGCTATATGTAAATCCAATGCCAGATTTGTCAAAAATAAGTTTGTGACCTAAGAAGAACATCAAGATTAGCTTGACCTTGTGTAAACTTTGAAACAGTTTGTGATAAAAAATCAATCTTCTTTTGTAATTCTGAACAATTATTACATGGTTTATTACATACACAATCAGAATTATCATGGATTAATTTTAAAAAGTCAAGATCAGTTTCATCTTCAAGAATTTTCTTTTCAAGAGAATCTACTCTATTTACTAACCAATTATTCATGCCTTTTAGCCTATCATTTTCTTTTTGCAGTTTCTTAGTTTCTTCATGCATTTCATTAAATGCTTCTTGTAATGAATTATAATTCACCAAATTTGAAGAAGAGTTAGAACTTACACTGCTGGTTTGATGATTTTGATTTGCCATTAGACACCACTACAAAAAAAACGCTTATTATCTACGGGTAAAATCCGTAGGTAATGACAAAAATCCGTAGGTAATGTCACTTTACCTACGGATTTCTTTCCATAGAAAATCCGTAGGTAATGCACTCGCTGACATTACCTACGGATTATAATCCGTAGGTAATGCATTTACGTTAACAAAACATTTTTATTTATTACAACCCCCTCCCTTATTTTTTATTATTACCTAGAACCCCCTCCCCTTTATATTATATTTTTATTATTTATTATATTTTTGAAACTTTGAATTATTATTAGATTAAAGGAATTGTCATTGGCAGGATTCGAACCAGTACTGCTCGAGTTGGAGGTCGATACTCCAACCACTAAGCTATTAGGTTATTTTAAAAATAATTTACAAATAAATTATATTTATATTTATCTAGTGTAAATATATAAATATAAAATATATATAAATATAAAATATATATAAATATAAAATATATATAAATATAAAAAATATATATAAATAAAAAATATTTAAATATAAAATATATATAAATATAAAATATATATAAATATAAAATATATATAAATATAAAATATATATAAATATAAAATATATATAAATATAAAATATATATAAATATAAAATATATATAAATATAAAATATATTTATATTTTGATATATTTATATATTTATATATTTATACATTTATATATTTGTATTTATATATTTATATATTTATATATTTATATATTTATATATTTATATATTTATATTTATATATTTATGTATTTATATATTCATATATTTATATATTTATCTATTTATATATTTATGTATTTATGTATTTATATATTTATGTATTTATATATTTATGTATTTATGTATTTATGTATTTATGTATTTATGTATTTATGTATTTATGTATTTATGTATTTATATATTTATGTATTTATATATTTATGTATTTATATATTTATGTATTTATGTATTTATATATTTATGTATTTATAATATATATTTATGTATTTATATATTTATATATTTATATATTTATATATTTATATATTTAAATATTTATGTATTTAAATATTTATATATTTAAATATTTAAATATTTATATATTTAAATATTTAAATATTTATGTATTTAAATATTTATGTATTTATGTATTTATGTATTTATGTATTTATTTATTTGTATATTTGTATATTTGTATATTTGTATATTTATATATTTGTATATTTGTATATTTGTATATTTATATATTTGTATATTTATATATTTGTATATTTATATATTTATATATTTATATATTTATATATTTATATATTTATATATTTATATATTTATATATTTATATATTTATATATTTATATATTTAGATATTTATATATTTATATATTTATATATTTATATATTTAGATATTTAGATATTTATATATTTATATATTTAGATATTTAGATATTTATATATTTATATATTTATATATTTATATATTTATATATTTATATATTTATATATTTATATATTTATATATTTATATATTTATATATTTATATATTTATATATTTATATATTTATATATTTATATATTTATATATTTATATATTTATATATTTATATATTTATATATTTATATATTTATATATTTATATATTTATATATTTATATATTTATATATTTATATATTTATATATTTTATATTTTATATTTATATATTTTATATTTACATATTTATATATTTATATATTTTATATTTATATATTTATATATTTACACGAATTAATATAAGTATAATTTAGTTGTAAATAATTATTAGAATATCCTAATAGTTTAGTGGTTGAAGTATCAGTTTTCAATTTTAAGGTACTGTGTTCGATTCTTGTAGTGACAATTTTTTTAGTTTAATATAATTTACCTACGGAATTACCCACGGATGATATTACCTACGGAAAATATCCGTAGGTAATGGATAATTACTCACGGATAGAATTCCGTAGGTAATATCCGTAGGTAATGTACACTTTACCTACGGATAGTAATTACGTAGGTAATATCCGTAGGTAATGTACAATTTACCTACGGATTTTCATCCGTGGGTAATATCCGTAGGTAATGGATAATTACCTACGGATAGATTTCCGTAGGTAATATCCATAGGTAATGTACAATTTACCTACGGATTTTCATCCGTGGGTAATATCCGTAGGTAATGTAAAATTTACCTACGGATTTTTATCCGTGGGTAATATCCGTAGGTAATGTAAAATTTACCTACGGATTTGTATCCGTAGGTAATATTCCGTAGGTAATTGGCTTTTTTTTTGTAGTGCACAAGTTAGTTTCTTCATTATCAGAATTTTCTGTTGATGAAGTATCATTATCATCCCATGCAACATATGCTCTTCTTTTGACTTTTTACTCTTTCTTATCATTGTATTTGTTCTTTTCTGGGCACTACATTCTTACATGACCCTGCTTACCACAGCCATAGCATTTATAGTTAAAAGAATTAGATTTCTTCTCATACCTTTTGTGTTTTTCTTTATCTTGAATCTTTTTCTTGAGAAACTTGTTGAACTTTCTGACAAGCAGTCCAAGATTTTCACTTTCCTCCTCTGATTCTTGACTTCTTTCTTCAACCTTGAGTGATATACTTCTACCTTTTTCTCAGAGACTTCTTGTTCATTAAATCTGTTAATTTCCATTTCATGTTCTCTGAGTTTGCCAAATAAGGAGGCTGTTGTCATGACGGATAAGTCTTTTGATTCTGAGATTGCTGTGACCTTAGGCTGCCATGACCTGTCAAGACATTTCAAAACTTTAATATTTAATTCTTCTTTATCAAAAGTTTTACCTAAGCCCATTAGATGATTGATGATATGAGTGAAGCGCTTCTACACATCTGCAATACTTTCTCCAGTTTGCATTTTAAACAACTCATATTCTCTTATGAGAGTATGTTTTCTGGCTCTCTTTACATCAGTTGTTCCCTCATGAGTAACCTCAAGAACTTCCCACATTTCCTTGGCAGATTTGCATTGGGAGACCCTGAAAAACTCATCCATATTTAATGCAGAAGTAGTTATGTTTTTTGCAGTACAATCACTTTGAACTTTTTTTCTTTTCTTCATCATTTAAACTAGACCATTCTTTTTCTGTAATTAATGGACCATTAGCAATTACATCCCAAACATTCCTATCAATAGATTCAATAAAGATCTTCATCCTAATCTTCCAAAATGAGTAATCTGTACCACAAAACAGTGGAGGTCTATCAATACAAGCACCCTCAGAAAATTTATTTCCAACCATTTAGATCGAAAGACTTGAATAATTCTCAAGAACCTTGCTCTGATACCAATTGCTAGAAATGTAGGCTGAGATCAAGAGGGGAGGTGAATTGATCTTTGAAAGATTTTCGCAATTTACAGATTATCTATTTCAAAGATTAAGAATTCTGACCAGTTCTTGAATCACACATAGCAAGCAATCAAAATAAATGCAGTCACAGAATTAAAGGAGAGAAAGGTTTAGAAAGATACAACGAAGATTTATACTGGTTCACCCAATCCCAGAGCTACGTCCAGTTTCCAGCCAAATTCCAGCTGGGTTCCACTAGATTGAACGTTTTACAGATTACAACTTTAATCTCACACTCAATCTACCACAAGAACCAAAATTCCAGTCCTTGCACCTAAACCTTCACTAAGAACCAAATTCCAGTTCTTGACCAACCCTGCAGCCAAATTCCAGCTACAGAAACCAGTGCCCACAATTCCAGGCACCCACAATACAGTAAAGAAAGTAAAGAAACAAATAGAAGAAACTAGAACGCTCAAACCAGGTTTATGCAGCTCTGCAATATGAGTTTCTTCTCCAAAAGAATGCAAATTTTGCCTGAAGAAAGAACTTCTATGAACTTCACAAAACTAGCGCGATTCTCTCTTGAAAGTAACACTTATGATTGCTTGATTGATTGCTAAAAGATGTGTTTAAAAAAGTTCAAGCAACTCTATTTATATAGAAGATTTTCAAAACTGTTGGTTTATTTAATCTGTTAAAATAATCTTTTAATCTGTTAAAAAGTTCTTGATTATTTTCCAGATTTGTTTTAACTGATACGACACCGTTTATATCAATTAAAACTCTCTGTAAAAAATCTTCCAAACTGTTTTAATCGATTGTTTCGTCTTTCAATCGATTAAAATACTGCAAAACATTCTTATAAATTTTTCTAAGTGATTTTAACTGATAACAATCTGTTTTAATCGATTAAAACGTTTTGAAAAAAATTCACTTAGTTATTTTAATCGATTGAAACGCATTTTAATCAATTATAATTCTGCCAAAAGATTTCATAAAACTTTCTAAGTTATTTTAACTGATAGCAAGCTTGTATTAATCGATTAAAACTTTCTGGAAAAACCTTAGTTGTTTTAATCGATTATTTCACATTTGTATCGATTAAAATACTGACAGAACAACTTTCAAAACACTTCAAGTTATTTCAATCGATTATTTCGAGTTTGTATCGATTAAAATTCTGCCAGAACACTTTTCAAAATATTCTAAGTCATTTTAATCGATTATATCAATTCCATATTAGTTAAAATACTGACAGAAGGTTTTCAAAAATCCTTCTAATGAAAACAATCGATTATTTCGAAAACATATCAGTTAAAAACCTGTTACAAAAGTGTTAAGAACATTTTAGTTGATAAAGCTTATATACTATTAGTTAAAATAGTTAATTAAAAACCTTTTAACAAAATACTTTGTTTTTTAACCGTTTAAACATTTTTTAGAGGCATTTGCAAAATCTTTTAAATGAAGAAACCTCATGCAGCAGAGAGATAAAAATGATTATACCTAAGCAGAGATGCAGACTCACTAATCCCACTACCCTTTTATCTAAGTGACATTTGACTGACACAAAGTAGCCTTTGACTTCATCAAATCAACAAGATCTTTGCCAAAGTAATTCAATAAGATCTTCATCACTTTCATAATTGTAGAAGTTTAATCTATCACTTGTTGTCACTTAAATCTCCTCATCATTGTAATCAAACTTTGTTTTGGTTTTTCTGTCACCTTCTTCTTTCTTTCTAACTAAAATTCTTTACAATAGATCTATTAAATACAACATTACACCTTGAACAAAAAGTAACATGTTTGTCTTTCTCTTTGTTCCTATTTAAGAATTCAACCAATGTGATAAATTTCATTCTTTACTTCGAATTCTTCTAATTTTAGTTTGAAGTTCTCTTCAACTTCATCCATTTTCACATACCTTGGATTTATATCATATTATGTGATATCTACCATGTAAGTTTCCATGGGATCAATATCTTCAACACACTTAATAGTGTTGAGTTTAGTCTCATTATACCCCACATGATTTTTTGAAAGGATATTTGTCCACTTTCATCGATTTTTCCTCGAATTTTGGTCTACCCTAGTTAATAGCATCTTGAATCGTATTCCTAAAATATATATAATTATTAGTCTAATGACAATATATATTATGAAATTGATAACATTTCCTTCCTCTCATTTGTTCTATAGTGGACAATTTATGATCATCACTTAATCTTATTTGTACATCTTTCAGCAAAATATCAAATGTTGAATTAGCTTTAGATACATAAAAACTATAAGTTCAATTTGTTATCTTATCAGATATTTTACATTTTTGTAACAACTTACAAGTATATGGTGGTCCTACTTTAAGTTCAAAGAGGTTAACCTTAATTATTTTATTTTATGGAAGAACTAGCCCCATTTATATTGCCTCCCAAATTTATAAAAGGTTTATCGTCCATCCTTGTGGTCATATAGGGTCTTGCATAAGTAGTCATCAGACTACTTATCATTTGCATTATAGACATCCCCTAACTACTTTGAGTACCTAGGATATTATGTTTGGTTGTGTTTTCTTGGGTATTGAGAATGTTATGTTCGGTTGTTGGGTCTATGACAATAATTCCAGTTCTAGTGTTTTGTCCTCCAATATTTTTACTTGTACTAGTATGTGTTGTTCTAGACATAAATGTGGAACTAAGTGTAAAATTTTGTATATTTTGACTTGACATGATGATTTTACCACTTCTTAATCTCATACACCGTAATAAGCACTCTCCAAAACTAGTCAATTTTAGTGTAAATAAATCACACTTGTCCCACTGTGCATGCCAATTTGTTTATCGTGAAGTAATTTGATATAAACCTCTTATCACTTTTAAGTCATTTTTATTTACACTAGCAGATAACAACTTTTTAATTTAGACTGTGTTTTAATTAAACCCATAAATATAGTAATGTTAACGAATATCTTACTTAACAATTAATATGAAGTCAACTTTTATAATGAATCTATCACATGTCAACCTAACAAAGATATTTATAAAATTGTTTTGATTGCAAATTTGGATTTTAAAATGCAAGTTTTTTAATATAATTTGTCACCTCTTTTTACACTTATTTAATTCTATTTATATTTATTACCTTTTGTAATGACTAATAATAAATAAATAAAGAAAACAAATGAATTTCTTTCCTAATTAACCATTTTTTCCATTTTCATGAGGCCCCTCTAATACATGTGGTGTTTAATAACCGCTTTTATCAAATCATGAAGTTATAAGCTGTTCTGCATCTTTCTTCATCTATTATTCTTTTTCAAGTATCTTTCTTGTCTTACTCGATTTTTTACTTTATCCTACCATGTGATTCTTCAAATTTTTTTTTCCTTTTCTTTCCTCTTGGATCCTTGATCTTGCTCTATAGTACTCAATATTGTTTTTTTTATTACTTTTAATATTCTACTTTTTTTATTACTTTTAATATTCTACTTTTTTAATTCTCTTTTATCTTTAATATTTCGTTCTTTAGTTTCCACCATCAACTTTGATATTTTCTTAACTCATTCTTCCAATGTATTTGTAAGTTTGTATATAATAGTATAAGTAAAATCGATCAGGAAAAAAAAGAAAAAAGAAAATGAACATCAATCAGGAACGAATTACTAAAAAACACAAAAGAAAGACTAATTATTAACAAAAGCTTGAAAGAAGTAAAAAAAAAACTAACCAATGAGCTTCATGGAGCCATCCACTCGACTATTAGGAAAAGAAGATCCATACGGGCTCAATTAATTGACTAATATATCAATATGAATATCTTAACGAAGATTAAATATAAAATGAAATATTTATTTTTCACATGATATATTATTTTTTATTTTTTTATAATATCTCTAGATATAATATATAGTATAAAAAAGAAAGAAAAAAAGAAAAAAATAATAATTAAATAAAGAATAATTTAGTCTCTAATAACATCTCTAATAAGAATAACTCAAATAAGTTGCTTTTTGTTTTAAAAAATGTAAAACATAGACTTATTTATGTTACACCATTTTTAAGTGTTGATTTTATTTTATTGAAAGTTTTGTTAATACATTTTTAAAAAACTCATTTTTTCTCATTTATTTTTTGTTCTTCTCTTTTTTTAAGTTACATGGTGAAGAAAAAAAGAAAATAATGTGTTAACCAACTAATGTTTTAATTAAGTATCTAAATATACAACTTTCGTTGGAGACGATTTCCTTTTATTTAAAAATATCTTGCACAAGTAATTTGAATGTTATATACCCATCGCCTCTGAAATACCAGGGACAATCACGTATTGATCCAAAAGTTCGCAAAGTCGCATGAGCGTATACAGGTTCTGCATAGAATCTGCCTTCTCCATCATTATTGAAACTCGAACTCACTGAAAACATCACATTCGAATAAGCAATTAACTTCTACTTTCACGAGAAATCATTAATTATCAACATTCAAATATCAATTTATAGTTTGAGCTTCCTACGGTTTCACAGATCAATCGGAGCGAGAAAAAACTATGATCGAACTAGTAGAGTTCGATCTAATCTGAATCAAAACAATATTTTTCTGTTAAAAGAGTAGCACAATTTGGCATTAAGATTTTCTGGCACTTTCTCAGCGAAAAAAACGAAGAAGGGAACAAGGAATATGTGTACCTGGTTGGCAAGATTGAAGAACGAAATGAAGATTAAGATACAAATTCGAATTCATGTTGAGGTCTTAATATGTGAAGGGAGGGACTACAACGAAAATGGAATGATGCAAAACTCACTTAAATTTGAAAATCTTCATAGACAGGATACTGAACCCAATACTTTAGAGTTTGAGATTAATATTCCAACCACTAAACTACTAGAATTTTCTAATAATAACTTACAAATAAATTATATTTATATACAAATAAATATATATCCATGTAAATATATATTTATTTGTATATATTTTCTGGAAAGTATTTTTATTTTTATTTTCAGCCAAAAATTATCTTAAGTTAATAATGAATTGTCATTGATAACATTTGAACCCAGTATTTTAGGGTTGAAAGTTAATATCTCAACCACTAAACTACTATAATTTTTTGATAATAACTTACAAATAAATTATATTGATATTTTTCGATCGAGGGTGAAAGTGTGATTGACTCTTGCTTGAGTGTAAATATGTTAAAGCTCACGGAAATTCACTTACTTAAGTCTCGTTTGAGCGAAAATTGGTATTTTTCGCTTGAGAGCAAATAACGCGTTTCCCAAATTTATTTTATATCATTATATAAATAAAATTATAAAGATTATATTACGTTATTAAATTACAAACTCATATAAAGATACTTACTCACAAATTTAGCATCAAATTTTGAAAACCCACTCGACACACACTTTCACTTTCGAGTGTGCCCTCACATCCAACATATAAATATATAACTATATAAATATATCAAAATATATAAATATATTTGTATTTATATATTTACACGGATATATATTTATTTGTATATAAATATAATTTATTTGTAAGTTATTATCAGAAAATTTTAGTAGTTTAGTGGTTGGAGTATTAGCCTTCAACTCTAAAGTACTGAGTTTGAATCCTGCCAATGACAATTCTCTTAAAAAATTAATAAACTTCTAAAAAATATAATATAAAGAGATGGAGGACCTAATATAAAGAGAGGGAAGACTTCTAGATAGATAAAAGGGGTAAAGGGAATTGTAAATAAATAAAAATTATTAATTTAAAAAATCATACTTTCAACGTCGATTTATTAGAACCGAAATAAACCGACGTTGAAAGCTTTATTTGTAGTTGTGCTGGATTACAATAAGTCAAATCCTTGTTGGGATTATGGTGTCCAAATGCAGCTTTTGTAGTTGAGGAACGTTTTTTTTACAGGTTAGCAAACTAGTATTGGAATTTTCACTTTGAAGCAGTTCCAGGGAGTGCACGCTAGGAGAAAGACTGTTACTGTTATGGATGTGATTGGAGGGAAGTTACATTATTTTTAAGTGTATCATTTAATTAATACTTAGTATTTTTATAAAACAATTAACATGTTAAAAATAAATAATAAACATTTAATAAAAAATTAGTTATTTATGATAAAAACAATTTTAAAAATAAATTATTTAATAATATATATATATATATATATATATATATATATATATATATATATATTAGTAGGAATGTATAACTTTTTTATTTAATTAATAAAATTTTACAATAATTTATAAAAAAGTTAATATTACTAATATATTTAAATATAAGTTGAATTTAATTTGTGAGGGAGTTGTGAAGAAAATTATCCTTAGCAAATTATTTTACTTTATTTTAATTTAATATTTAGGATGAATAATATATAATTCAGTTAGAAAATAACTTAACATCACTAGAATTAATTTTATTTTTTAATTACTTTATTATTAGTAGTGAGAGATTAGTTTCTAACTAAATTATTTTTCCACTTACACAATATCTAACTAAAATATGTTACATGGCCATTTTAATATAATTAGAACTTTTCATCAATTGTACAAGTACAAGAAGGATGGTACCAAAAGAAGGTGGAGATAAGATCTTGCCTCTACTTCTAATAACAATGATGATGAAATCCAAGATGATATCATTTCTAACAACATGGATGAGGATTGGGATTAGAACTATATGCTTCGGTTGTATTATGTAACATATTTTTCAAAAATTTAGAATTATGGAATATAATGTGCATTTACCTCTTTAATATAATTGTATTATGTTTTTGTTATTTACACAATAGATATTTTAATTTTCAATCACATTATAATTATAATACATAATAATTTAAAAAAGTAAATAAAAGTATTTTTAATATAAAATAAAATATTTATATTTTAAATATTTATAAATCTTACTATTTTATAAAAATAAAACCTATTAAAATATTTTCTTAAAAAAAATTTAAACTTGAAAAACACATAGCTTCACTTAAGCTAAGTGAAACAAAAGCTTAAAGGGACTTCCGTATAAGCGAAATAAAACAAGCTTAAAGTAACAAACGTTTAAACCAAATTGGGTTTACTTCCAATTATATGCGTTTAAGCATGAAATTTGTTCACTTAAACAATTGTAAAAGAACTCTCTTGCTTCAACTTTTGTTACTTAAGGATGAATTATGACACATAATGTCACGTTTATTTGACAAATGACATCTAGAAGGGGGTGAATAAATGTACAAATTAATAATTTATTTTAAGATGTCCAATAATTTATTAATTTAATTTTAATTATCAGATAAAATATAGATAAAGCAGAAGCGATATAATCAGATAGATACAGAGAAAGATTCAAGCGTGGAAATACAGGATGCGGTGCTGTTAAAGAGATGAAGGCAAGAGAAGAACACACAGTAATTTATACTGGTTCGGGTATAACCAACCCTACATCCAGTTCTCAGTCAACTCTAATCACAATAGTAACTCCCAATTTACTATCTTTAAAATTCAGTTTACAAATTACAATCAACTTAGCAGAGGAACCAGTAAAAAGTAAACTAATTAAAAAGACAATCACCTCCTTAGAAACTCACTAAGGATGAACACCTCCCTAGAATCCCACTAGGGATGAACAACTCCTTTAAACAAATCAAATGATGAAGAACACCTCCTTTGCCACCAACACACAAAGGATGAACACCCCTTAGAATCACAATAGGGATAAACACCTCCCTGAACAAATCAAGGGATGAACAGTTTCTACACAGGAAACCCTAAAATAACACAACAGAATGACAATGACTACTTATAGGGATGGCAAAATGGGTCAGGCCCGACGGGCCGACCCACCAGCTCGCCATAATATGGTGGGGCGGGTTGGTGTTTTCAGCCCGCTTTGTCCCACCCCGCCAATCCGCCGAGCCAACCCGCGAGACGGGCGGGCCAACCTAATTAATAAAAAATAATTTTTTATTGTAATAAAATTAATTATAAAGATAATATATAAAGTTAAAAATTTTAAAAAGAGAATTAAAAAAGTTTCACTCTCACAGAAAATATTCTCCTTATTGAAACACAACCTTCTCTCTTGTTCTCGTTGTTCATCCTAAGCACCGATTATTTTTATCCTTATGACTTGAATTAAAGGTGTAAGAATTACTCAACCAAGAATAATGTGAAGTTTTATCAAATAAAAAAGATATAGGTATTTTAATTTTTCAATATAAAAAATATAAATTTTATAAGTTTTAACGTTATATATATATATATATATATATATATATATATATATATATATATATTTGTTATTATTTATTATTATGTAAATTTTATTATTGTTCTAAATTATAATTTCTTAAAACAATGTATTGATTTATATTATTAAATTAAAATAATATATATATATATATATATTGAATTATTGACAAACAAATAACAATCTTATTATTAAAATTATTAAAAAAAATTATTTTAAAAAATAAATTAATTTTTCTAAATTATGGCGGGCTAGCCCTCCCAACCTGTCCCTTGGCGGGCGGGTCAAGGTTTACAGCCCGTCATGACTATAATGGGTCAGCCCGCCCCGCCCCGCTTTTGGCGGGCCAAAGGCGAGGCGGGCTGACCCATTTTGCCATCCCTATACTTAAACCCTAAATAGGGAATTTAACAATCAACCACTTAAGCCCACAAAGGATAAAGGTAATAAAGTAAGAACAGTCACATTTGGGTAATGGAGACAACAAATTGTAAAAACCTGTAGAATGCCAACCTCCAAGAACAAGTGTGATTAACAATGAAAACACAGTAGGAAATGGAGAAAAGAGTTTTGGTAAAATATCTTTGTGGCAATGGAGAAGAGGGTTTTCTCAAAACATGTAAAATATCTCTGTTGCCTTGTTCATAATTCTTTTCTCAAAACTGATTTAATGTAAATTGTATTTTTGAATTCTGTAATTGTGTGTTTTTTATTTTCCATAAAAAATTAATTAAATAGAAAAATAGCATTAGAAAATGACCGTTGGACATTAATATATTCGTGTATAAAAATCAGGATATATTCAAAAACATTTATTCTTCAAAACAGATATATTTTTGAATTTTGGGGTAAAAATTGTTAGAAAAAGAGGCTGAGATCAAGAGGGGGGGTGAATTGATCTTTGAAAGATTTTCACAATTTACAGATTATCTATTTCAAAGATTAAGAGTTCTGACCAATTCTTGAATCAAGTAAAACAAGGAATTAAAATAAAGGCAGCAACAAAATTAAAGAGAGTAAGGTTTAGAGAAATACAACTAAGGTTTATACTGGTTCACCCAATCTCAGGGCTACATCCAGTTCTTAGCCAAATTCCAGCTGAGTTCCACTAGATTGAATGTTTTACAGATTACAAATTCCAATCATATACCCAATCTACCACAAAAACCAAAATTTCTGTCCTTGCACCTAAACCTTCACCAAGAACCAACTTCCAGTTCTTGAACCAACTTGCAGCCAAATTCCAGCCACAGAAATCGTACCTAACAATTCCAGGCACTCACAGAACAACAAAGAATGAAAGAAAATGAAAGAGAGGAAACCAGAATAATCTAACCCGGATTATGCAGTCCCTACAGTATGAGTTTCTTCACAAAAACAATGCAAAAATGCCTCAAAAAAGAACTTTCAAAGACACCACAAAGCTTGCACGATTCTTGCTTGAAAAACTTCACTTATGATTGCTTGATTGATTGCTCAAAGGTATATTTTAAAAGACTGAATCAATCATGTTTATATACAGATTTGTTCTAACTGCTGATTTAATTAATATGTTAAAACAATATTTTAATCTGTTAAAAGTCTTAAATTAATCTGTTAAAATTCTTTTAATCTGTTAAAATATTCTTGATTATATTCCAGATTTGTTTTAATGGATACTGACAACGTTTCAATCGACTAAAACACTTTGTAAAAAATCCCTTAAGTTGTTTTAATCGATTAATTCGCAATTTAATTGATTAAAATTCTGCCAAATATTTTCATAAAACTTTCTAAGTGATTTTAACCGATAACAACTAGTTTTAATCGATTAAAATAGTTAGCAGAAATTCCCTTAAATTATTTTAATCGATTAATTCGATTTTACATCGATTAAAATAATGACAGAATATCTTTCAACATACTTTAAGCTATTTTAATCGATTATTTCGAGTTTGTATCGATTAAAATACTGTCAGAATGTGACACCTTTAATACCAACATTCACTTTATTATGATTTATTAATTATTATTGGTTCCTCTTAGTATTTGATTACCAATACACTCTTGTAAAAGTACGGTACACAATAATTAGAACATACACTTAGTGATTAATATACATATCATTCATAAGTATCAAGTATAACTAGATAGTAAATATACACAAAGTCATCCCAAAATACACCTAACAAGGGTTCACAAGACCAGAGCAAACAAACTAACTAGACAAACTAACTATACAACCTAACTAAACAAGAGATATATTTCGTACGTCCACTAAAATGAAGTATCTCTTGTAGCACTGTAGTGGTGTCCGATCAAGTCCTCTACTTAGTACTTGCAGTGATCGTATTTAAACTTTACTTGGAGATGATACCGGGGATGAGTTGTGTTCAACGTCACCTATGTAAACATTTCATAATAACAATACATGCACAGAAATGGTAAGACAACTTTATATTCACTTAGAGCATGCAAATAACATTGAGTTAATTAGAAATTACACATACAAACATACTAGTAATCAGCACACAAATGATATGATATTATGAATGCAATGTATCCACTAATCTTTTCTAGGACACATCCAAGTATGCAAGACCATACGGATCCCAAAACCACTTTCTCTTTTCTCTTTTTGTTTTGTTTTTTTTTTCTTTTCGAGAAGGATCAGGAGTTTCACTAGAACCTCTCACCGCCTTGCGGTAGTATACTCATAATTACTTGTCCAGCTCAACTGATCATGAGAAACCCTGGGGCTTTAGTCAGGATAATCAAGCTTGGTAATGAGAGTCTCACGGCTTAGGTAGCGAGCACTGAGCCACATATGAGCTCGATCACACTCAATCATCCCCGAGGTTAGCATGGAACAGACCACTGATTTTCCATATCCTCCTCATACACTCAATCTCGACTCATGAACATGATGCATGACTTATCATAACTTCTTCACACTCTTTCAAATTTATTTCACCTCATTATACTTAAATCACATCTTAACTTCTTCAAAATAATACTAGGTTATTTCTTAAGAAAAATCTAACGAGTTTCCCACGTAAATCGAGACATTCCCAAAAATTTTTAACACCTGCAAAATAACCAAAAACAGACCCAGAACACTTCTACTTTTCACCAAACCATCCTTCCACCTCATCATATTCATCATCACTCAAAATCATAATTTTCTCAATTTTAATTTATTTTTCTTAAATAATAATAATAATTGCAAATAATTTCCTCAAAATTATTAAAAATTCATTTTCACTTACAATTACTTGTTTTCTCCTAGATCAAAATTATTCCAATACTTTTGAAAAATATTTATTAATTAAATAAAAATATAAAAATTCACTTCATAATTAAATTATAAAATTCAATTTAATATATCAAAAAAATAGTTTTTTTTTCTCACATAGTTCATTTCTCACACCTTTCCTCCATTCCACCAAATTATACAATGCAATTCTATATGCTAATCCATCTTAACAAAAACATTCCACAATTATTTTCTACTTATCATGCTTCATAACATACATACAATATATCTCAATAATCAATTTAAAGCAATTATCATAATACTAAACATAGAAATAGGCTAATTCTCAATCTAAATTCATCAATAAATCATATAAAATTACTAATGATTAAGCAATCGATTCAAACAACATTCATAGATGCCTTATAATCATACAAGGTTCCATACACTCAAGTTGCTCCATTTAGAAGCCATAAAATTCACATAATCTTAAAACTTTAAAAATTCATAAAAATAGAAATAGCATTCAAATAATTCCAAATAAATTTATAATTAGCTTAGAAGTAAAGGGACTTCTTCTCAATGCTATTTCAAACAAAAGTGAATTATAAAAGTTATCCTACCCCTTACCTTATGTTGTAACTTGGTGAAGAGTAACTCTTGATCAAATAATCTATCAAGTCTTTGGGTCTCCTCTTTGCACCTCTAAGTAGTCTCCTACATGCCAATTAAATACCCCAATTAAATCCTTAATTACAACCATATTAGACCTCTAAAATCTCACCTCCTTCATAGCCTAAAATTCTAAAATTCAAGACTATGGTTCTTTGAGTTATAAAATCATTTCTAGGGCCTAAATTGATGCTAATGGAATTAATACAAGTGGAAGAGAGTAATGGAAGTAATACACTTAGAGTAGGAAGAATCCTAATAACAAATATGGACAAGGTTCAGTATTTCAGAATTTTATAGAGTTATATAAGCTGTTTTGGCATGAGGTAAGAGCCAAAATTTCAATAACTTAATTACCTACAATATTGATGAAGGAAATAAATTCAAATACCCTGTATAATAAATGCAGTTTTTCAGTTTACAATGGTTGTTTCCAACATGGCTCAACTACAATAACACTCTGAACATGCCTTGGTAATTTGACTATAACTCATGCTACACATAAGCTATTGACATGAAACAAATTTCTAAATTTCGGAAATATAATTTCCTAAAACTTTTATTAAAAAATCAAGTCCTAATTTCACACATATCAATCCCAGTAATTCAAAAATCGAGGCTGTTGAAACAGGGCAACCTCTTAACTTCACAACTATAACACTTGACAGTAAAATGAACATAACTTGAGCTACAAATATCCGTTTGATGTGAAACAAGTTTCTAAATTTCTATAACTTAAAGGGATACAACTTTTATGAAGATACCAATTCCTAATTATGTTCACAAAAGTCCCAAAATTCAATGAACAGTGACTTACGAATTAGGGTGCTTAAGGTTTTTATAGCTTAATCACTTCTAATCCTCAATTCTAAGTATTAATCTAGTGTCTTAGGTGTAAAACCTACAATAACACTCTTTCTACTCCCATTCAAGCTTAGCCAAGTGAGGAAAAAAATTAAAAATACACCGTTTTGAAAAATAAAACCGTAAAAATGTAGAGGAGATTGAGAGAAACAAACTTACCTCTTGGAGTTTCTCAAGAAAATCAATATTTCCCCCTCAAAATTAAGCTTCAAAGTGAGGAGAGTTTGAGAGAAAGCGAGAAATGAGAGAAAGAAAGAAGTTACGGGAAGTTCCAGAGAATACCTTTTTAAAAGTAAAAATCTAACTTTTTAGATATATTATTATTTTATTGTTATTTTTTTTTAATTCCAGAAAATTTCCAAAAAATCACAAATAATCTAATAAACATAAAACTCTATAGTCACTTTCCCCAATTCCTAATAATTTAATTAATAAAATTTTGACAAAAGTTTTAGAGGTACTGAGAATTAGGATGTTACAATTCTCCCCCACTTAAAAAATTTCGTCCTCGAAATTTGCTTACCTTATGGGAAAAGACGAGGGTGAGATTCCCTCATTTTTCTCTCTAACTCCCACGTTGCATCTTCATCACTTATTCCACTCCATACGACCTTAACTAGAGGTATATCTTTTCCACGTAAGTGTTTCATCCTTTGATCCACAATACACACAGGTGGTGCTTCATAGGTTAGATTATCCTTCAATTGTACTGTATCGAGTTCAATGATGTGAGAAAGATTAGAAATATACTTTCTGAGTTGTGAGACATGAAAAACATTATGGAGGTTTGAAAGAATTGGAGGTAAGACTATTTGATAAGCCACAAGACCAATCTTTTTCAGAATTTGGTAAGGACCAATAAATTTTGGGGTGAGTTTTCGAGATTTCAGAGCTCTTCCAACTCCAGTAGTAGGCATAACTCTCAGGAATACATGGTCACCCTCTTCAAATTCCAACGACTTTCTCATCTTGTCATAATAACTCTTTTGTCTACTCTGTGCTGTCTTCATCTTTTCTTGAATGATCTTCACTTTATCAGTAGTTTGTTGCACAATTTCTGGTCCCAAAATAAGATTCTCTCCTGAGTCATACCAGCATAAAGTTGTCCTACACTTCCTTCCATAAAGAGCTTCATATGGTGCTATCCCAATACTTGTATGAAAACTGTTATTGTAGGTGAATTCAATCAAATGCAGAGACTTGTCCCAAGTATCCTTGAATTCCATAATACAAGCTCGTAGAAGGTCTTCAAGAGATTGAATTGTTCTTTCTGACTGTCCATCCGTTTGCGGATGATAAGCTGAACTCAATCGAAGCTTTGTCCCTAATGCTTGTTGCATACTTCCCCAAAACTTGGAAGTAAAACGTGGATCTCTGTCAGATACAATACTTGAAGGTACGCCGTGTAACCTCACTATCTCCTTAAGATATACTTGTGTCAATTTTTCCAATGAATAACGAATGTTGATAGGTAGAAAATGCGCTGACTTGGTCAATCTGTCAATAATTACCCAAATTGCATCATATCCTGTAGGAGTTCTTGGCAATCCAGTTACGAAATCCATTGCTATGCTGTCCCATTTCCATTCTGGGATATCCAAAGATTGTAACATTCCCGTGGGCCTTTGATGTTCAACCTTTACTTTTTGACATACCAAACAAGATGCTATGTACTCTGCCACTGATCTTTTCATTCCTGACCACCAAAATAACTTCTTCAAATCTTGATACATCTTGGTAGTTCCTGGGTGAATACTCAACTTACTCTTATGGGCTTCCTCTAAAATCATCTTCTTGATTTCATCATCTTGCGGAATACAAATTCGATCTTTGAATCTTAAAATTCCACCTGTGTCTTCCTGAAAATCGTTTTCTTTTCCTTGAGATACCAAAGTCTTCTTGCCTTGCAAAAATTCATCTGTTAATTGTGCTGCCTTAAATTGTTCAAGAAAATTGCTAGTTATCTTCAAAGTTCCAAACTTAAAACTTTTAGGAGTTATCTCCATAGCTAAATTCAAATCTCTCAATTTTTCCACCAAGTCCAATTCTTTGACCATCATTGTTGACATATACAAAGACTTTCGGCTTAAAGCATCTGCCACTACATTGGCTTTCCCGGGGTGATAATGAAGTTCAAAGTCATAGTCCTTCAAAAATTTTGTCCACCGACGTTGCCTCATATTCAACTCTTTTTTATCAAACAAATACTTAAGACTCTTATGGTCACTGAAAACTTCAAATCTTGCACCGTATAGATAGTGTCTCCAAATCTTCAATGCAAACACCACAGCTGCCAACTCGAGATCATGTGTAGGGTAATTTACTTCATGCGGTCTCAACTGCCTTGAAGCATATGCCACTACATTTCTATTCTGCATTAATACACATCCTAACCCTTGCTTCGATGCATCACAATACACTTCAAAATTCTCATGAGGGTTTGGAAGTATCAATACTAGAGCAGAAGTCAATTTATCTTTCAACTTTTGAAAATTCTCCTCACAATGACTCGTCCATACAAAGGGTTGTCCTTTACGAGTCAACTTGGTCAAAGTTAAGGCTATCTTTGAGAATCCCTCAATGAATCTCCTATAATAACCAGCTAGACCTAAAAAGCTACGAATCTCAGTAATACTCTTTGGTCTTTCCCATTGCAATACAGTTTCCACTTTCATCGGATCTACAGAAATGCCATCTTTATTAATCACATGACCTAAATAACTCACCCTTTTCCAACTTAGCATACAACTGTTTCTCCTTCAAAACTTCCAACACTGCTTGGAGATGTTTTGCATGTTCTTCCTTGGTCTTAGAATAAATCAAAATGTCATCAATGAATACTACCACAAACTTATCCAAATATGGATGAAAGATCCTATTCATGTAATCCATGAATATCGCAGGAGCATTAGTCACACCAAATGGCATAACCAAATATTCATAGTGTCCATATCGGGTCCTAAAAGCAGTCTTTGGTATGTCCTCTGGCTTAACCCTAATCTGATGATATCCTGACTTCAAATCAATCTTGGAAAATATAGTTGCACCTCTCAGTTGATCCATCAAATCATCAATTCTTGGTAACGGATACTTATTCTTGATTGTAACCTTATTTAGTTGACGATAATCCACACACAATCTCATTGTTCCATCTTTCTTCTTCACCAACAGCACTGGAGCACCCCAAGGAGAAACGCTTGGTCTCACAAACTGCTTTTCCAACATCTCTTCTAACTGCTTCTTGAATTCTGATAATTCCAATGGTGACATTCTATATGGAGCTATTGAAATAGGTCCGGCTCCAGGGATCAAATCTATTGCAAATTCAACTTCTCGTTCTGGTGGTAATCCAGGAATATCATCCGGAAATACTTCAGGGTAGTCACACACAATAGGCAGATTCTCTATTCTAAATTCCTTTTCTCCTTTTAGAGAGAGTAACACCATACATAACTGCGCTCCCTCTTTCAAAGAAGCATTAACTTGGCTCGCAGTTAGAAATCTCAAATTCTCTGATGATGGGTTCAAGGATTCACCAAAAGCTATGGTTTTTGTGTGGCAGTCTAACAGAACATGGTTGGAAGATAACCAATCTAGTCCTAGGATGATTTCTAAATCAGGGAGAGGCAAACAAAACAAATTTGCAGAAAGATTTCTACTTTCTACAACAATAGGACAATTCAAACAAGCCTTGGCAATAACTATAGGAGTACCGCTAGGAGTAGAAACAAACAAGTCATATGGCAAAGCAATAACAGGCAATTGCAATTGTCTCACACAAGCTTCAGCAATAAAAGAATGAGATGCTCCAGAATCATACAATACATTTAGGATATTCCAATTTATGAGACATTTACCCTGTATCATAGAGTCAGATTGAGATGCCTTTTCGCCACTCATTACAAAAACATTTCCTTGTGTCCTTGGCCTCCCAGGTTGGTTACTGTTAACCCTGCTGCCACTGCTACTACCAGCATGACTCTTAAAACTGTTGTTCTCCTTCTTTCACTCAGGACAATCACGAATAATGTGACCTTGCTTTCCACACCTAAAACAATTATAGTTCTTTTTCGGGAAATCTCGTGCAAGATGTGGTCCTTCACAAATAAAACATTTTCCACTGAATCCACTTGATCTACTTGAACTTCCCACTGGTGGTTGATACCCATTTCCTCCATATGAGAATCTTTGTTGCCTTTGAGAAGGTTGGTAAGGTTTTCCTCTATCATAGGATTGTCCTTTTCTCTGTAGAAAATTCTGCTGAGGTCCTGAATTTTTCCAATGTGCCTGTTTGGCCTTAGCATCATCCTCATAAATACGACATCTATTTACAAGAGTTGGGAAATGAGTTATCTCCTGGCATCCTATTGCCAGCTTGATGTTAGGACGCAACCCACTTTCAGACTTAGTGCATCGTGAGCAATCATCACCATTATTGTTGAAATACGGACAGTACTTGGATAATTCATCAAACCTTGCCGCGTACTCCCCCACAGACATACCTCCTTGCTTCAAATTCAGGAATTCCACTTCCTTCCTCCTTCTCAAATCTTCAGGAAAATACTTTTCTAAAAATCTCTGCTTAAATACTTCCCAATTGATTGCTCCTCCTGCCTCCTCCAATTGTTGTCTAGTGTATCTCCACCAATGTTCAGCTTCCCCTTGAAATAAATAAACTGCAAATGTAACCTTACTGGCATCTGGACAATTCATTGCTATGAAGATCTTCTCTAACTCTTCAATCCATAACTGGGCTCCATCTGGATCAAATCCGCCTTTGAACTTTGGAGGGTTGTTCTTCATAAAACTTTCTAGACTATGAGTACCAACTTGTCCTGCTGGTTGTCTCTCTAACACTCCAACCATTCTTTCTAGCAATTCATTCAAAAGAGCATTACCACGTCCTCTACCTCTTCCCTGCCATCACTTCCTGCAATCACAAATTCAATCAATCCCCTCTATATATGTGAAGTAAAACTAGATAAACTAAGAATTACTCCACATTACAAATTTCACATCACTACTTTCTGTCGAAAATAACAATACAAGAGCACACAGACAAGCATATTAGGCCTTTCCCCAGGCCTATAGGAAAGAACTGCTCTGATACCACTAATTGTGACACCTTTAATACCAACATTCACTTTATTATGATTTATTAATTATTATTGGTTCCTCTTAGTATTTGATTACCAATACACTGTTGAAATTATTGGCAAGCGTACCAAAATTATCAACCGCAGTATAGTATTTCGATTAAATAAAAGTCGATCCCACGAGGAACATTTTCAATGGAAATTCCCAATTATGCTTACTAAGTAGATTAAAACATATTAGGTTTTGCAAATAAGAGTTGAATTGAAATTAAATGACAAAGACTTGTAAATTGTTGAGAAAATATCAATTAATGGCTAAATCAATTAAGAACGTCAATTAACCTAACAATGTTGATGTCACCTACTCAAATCATCCATGTTGATTCCTCACACATGAAATTCATAAGAAAACCTAATAAATGTTGATTCCTCACACAATTAACAGATTGTCCAGCATTAGGGTTAGGGTGTTAAGCAATTGATACATTCATTCCATTCCTAGCAATTAACGTAACAAATATTCTTATCGTGATCTAGGGTTCAAGATATATTTTCCAATCATACCTCAAACAATCAAGAATAAATCATTCCAAAACATAAAGGATAAGAATAACAACATCAAAGCATAGATTAATATATCAAAATATCACCATGATACAAAAGAGTTCAAAGGAAGTGCACCGAATCCTAAGAGAATGAAGTTAGCCACTCATGTTGGCCATTACAATGCTTCAATTGATGAAGAAGAATTGATGAAGATTGGACAAAACCCTAACAGTAGTCGTGTCTCCTCTCCTCCAAGACTGCTTGCTTTTCTCAAAACACAACTTATCTTTTTATAAGAGAATTTGGGCCGGACCTCGCATCATTTATTCGCTTAAGCGCTCTTCTTTCTTTCAATTTTACTCTAATTATGCTGACAATTATGCTCCTTCCTTTTGTATGAAGGTATTCTCGAATTCATCCTATATTGGGAGAAAAATATATTAGAATTAACATAAGTTAAGTGGTTTCATAACAATTCAAGGCATAATTATATCAACTTTTTACCACTTAACATACACTCTTGTAGAAGTAAGGTACACAATAATTAGAACATACACTTAGTGATTAATATACATATCATTCATAAGTATCAAGTATAACTAGATAGTAAATATACACAAAGTCATCCCAAAATACACCTAACAAGGGTTCACAAGACCAGAGCAAACAAACTAACTAGACAAACTAACTATACAACCTAACTAAAGAAGAGATATATTTCGTACGTCCACTAAAATGAAGTATCTCTTGTAGCACTGTAGTGGTGTCCGATCAAGTCCTCTACTTAGTACTTGTAGTGATCGTATTTAAACTTTACTTGGAGATGATACCGGTGATGAGTTGTGTTCAACGTCACCTATGCAAACATTTCATAATAACAATACATGCACAGAAAGGGTAAGACAACTTTATATTCACTTAGAGCATGCAAATAACATTGAGTTAATTAGAAATTACACATACAAACATACTAGAAATCAGCACACAAATGATATGATATTATGAATGCAATGTATCCACTAATCTTTTCTAGGACACATCTAAGTATGCAAGACCATGCGGATCCCAAAACCACTTTCTCTTTTCTCTTTTTGTTTTGTTTTTTTTTCTTTTCGAGAAGGATCAGGAGTTTCACTGGAACCTCTCACCGCTGTATACTCATAATTACTTGTCCAGCTCAACTGATCATGAGAAACCCTGGGGCTTTAGTCAGGATAATCAAGAAGGATCGAGAAGGATCTAGGACACATCCAATGTATACTCATAATTACTTGTCCAGCTCAACTGATCATGAGAAACCCTGGGGCTTTAGTCAGGATAATCAAGCTTGGTAATGAGAGTCTCACAACTTAGGTAGCGAGCCTGAGCCACATATGAGCTCGATCACACTCAATCATCCCCGAGGTTAGCATGGAACCGACCCTGATTTTCCATATCCTCCTCATACACTCAATCTCTGACTCATGAACATGATGCATGACTTATCATAACTTCTTCACACTCTTTCAAATTTGTTTCACCTCATTATACTTAAATCACATCTTAACTTCTTCAAAATAATACTAGGTTATTTTTTAAGAAAAATCTGACAGAGTTTCCCCTGTACATCGGACATTCCCAAAATTTTTTAACACCTGCAAAATAACCAAAAGCATCCCAGAACACTTCTACTTTTCACCAAACCATCCTTCCACCTCATCATATTCATCATCACTCAAAATCATAATTTTCTCAATTTTAATTTATTTTTCTTAAATAATAATAATAATTGCAAATAATTTCCTCAAAATTATTAAAAATTCATTTTCACTTACAATTACTTATTTTCTCCTAGATCAGAATTATTCCAATACTTTTGAAAAATATTTATTAATTAAATAAAAATATAAAAATTCACTTCATAATTAAATTATAAAATTCAATTTAATATATCAAAAAAAATAGTTTTCTTTCTCACATAGTTCATTTCTCATACCTTTCCTCCATTCCACCAAATTATACAATGCAATTCTATATGCTAATCCATCTTAACAAAAACATTCCACAATAATTTTCTACTTATCATGCTTCATAACATACATACAATATATCTCAATAATCAATTTAAAGCAATTATCATAATACTAAACATAGAAATAGGCTAATTCTCAATCTAAATTCATCAATAAATCATATAAAATTACTAATGATTAAGCAATCGATTCAAACAACATTCATGGATGCCTTATAATCATACAAGGTTCCATACACTCAAGTTGCTCAATTTAGAAGCCATAAAATTCACATAATCTTAAAACTTTAAAAATTCATAAAAATAGAAATAGCATTCAAATAATTCCAAATAAATTTCTAATTAGCTTAGAAGTAAAGGGACTTCTTCTCAATGCTATTTCAAGCAAAAGTGAATTATAAAAGTTATCCTACCCCTTACCTTATGTTGTAACTTGGTGAAGAGTAACTCTTGATCAAATAATCTATCAAGTCTTTGGGTCTCCTCTTTGCACCTTTAAGTAGCCTCCTACATGCCAATTAAATACCCCAATTAAATCCTTAATTCCAACCATATTAGACCTCTAAAATCTCACCTCCTTCATAGCCTAAAATTCTAAAATTCAAGACTATGGTTCTTTGAGTTATAAAATCATTTCTAGGGCCTAAATTGATGCTAATGGAATTAATACAAGTGGAAGAGAGTAATGGAAGTAATACACTTAGAGAATGAAGAATCCTAATAATAAATATGGACAAGGTTCAGTATTTCAGAATTTTCTAGAGTTATATAAGCTGTTTTGGCATGAGGTAAGAGCCAAAATTTCAATAACTTAATTACCTACAATATTGATGAAGGAAATAAATTCAAATACCCTGTAGAATAAATGCAGTTTTCCAGTTTATAGTGGTTGTTTCCAACATGGCTCAACTACAATAACACTCTGAACATGCCTTGGTAATTTGACTATAACTCATGCTACACATAAGCTATTGACATGAAACAAATTTCTAAATTTCGGAAATATAATTTCCTAGAACTTTTATTAGAAAATCAAGTCCTAATTTCACACATATCAATCCCAGTAATTCAAAAACCGAGGCTATTGAAATAGGGCAACCTCTTAACTTCACAGCTATAACACTTGATAGTAAAATGAACATAACTTGAGCTAAAAATATCCGTTTGATGTGAAACAAGTTTCTAAATTTCTATAACTTAAAGGGCTAAAACTTTTAGGAAGATACCAATTCCTAATTATGTTCACAAAAGTCCCAAAATTCAATGAATAGTGACTTACGAATTAGGGTGCTTAAGGTTTTTAGCTTAATCACTTCTAATCCTCAATTCTAAGTATTATTCTAGTGTCCTAGGTGTAAAACCTACAATAAAACTCTTTCTACTCCCATTCAAGCTTAGCCAAGTGAGGAAAAAAATTAAAAATACACCGTTTTGAAAAATAAAACCGTAAAAATGTAGAGGAGATTGAGAGAAACAAACTTACCTCTTGGAGTTTCTCAAGAAAATCAATATTTCCCCCTCAAAATTAAGCTTCAAAGTGAGGAGAGTTTGAGAGAAAGCGAGAAATGAGAGAAAGAAAGAAGTTACGGGAAGTTCCGAGAGAATACCTTTTTAAAAGTAAAAATCTAATTTTTTAGATATATTATTATTTTATTATTATTATTATTATATATTTTTTTTAATTCCAGAAAATTTCCAAAAAATCACAAATAATCTAACAAACATAAAACTCTATAGTCACTTTCCCCAATTCCTAATAATTTAATTAATAAAATTTTGACAAAAGTTTTAGAGGTACTGAGAATTAGGATGTTACACGAGAACACTTCTTAGAATATTTTAAGTGATTTTAATCGATTATTTCAAAACTATATCAGTTAAAACATTGACAAAAGATTTTCAAAATCTCCTTTAATGAAAACAATCGATTAATTCAAAGATATATCGATTAAAATAGTTCTAGTGAATATTTTAAAAGGTTTTAATCGATTATTTCGAAAACCTATGAGTTAAAAAAATGTTATATAAGGTTTAAGATCATTTTAATTGATAAAGCTTATATAATATCAGTTAAAACAATTTGCTAAAAACAATTTAACTGATTACTTTGGTTTTTAATGGATTAAAAATCTTTAGAGGCATTTTCAAATTCTTTTAAATGATGAAACCTCATGCAAGCAAAGAGATATGAATGATTATACCTATGTATAGATGCAGACTCACTAATCACTCTACCCTTTTAACCCAAGTCACCTTTGACTTCATCAGATTAGCCTTTGACTTCATCAAATTAACAATATCTTTGTTTTATCAAATGATTCAATAAGATCTTCATCACTTTCAAAAATCAATTTCTCAATTCTGATGCATCATAATCAATTATGACATTGAAAAATGTCATGTTAAAATTTTTATCACACTTGTACTTTGGAGGTTTATGCATAATATTACTTCATCAACTTGTACCTCCATATCCAGTATTTTAAGACTCTATCTAGTCTTCAGGAATCATCTTGGACTTGCTTGAATATTGAATAGAATCTTTATCAAATCATATCTTGGGCTTGCTTGATTCTTGAATGCTGTTGACTTGAATCATCATCAAAATAATTTCTTGGGAATGTAGGGACACATTTCACATTGCCATCAATCTCCCCCTATTTGATGATCATCAAGGAAACACTTGAAATGAATTAAAATGCTTGACTCTATATAGACAGCTCAAGATTAGTACAATATAGTGTGGTACAGATTAACACAGTATATTTAAACTCCCCCTAACTCATCTGAGAAAAACTTCTCTTAACTCCCTTTGTTTAATTCAAAATTAGGAATGAATTTCATGCAAATTTTAATTCATAAAAAATCCCCCCTATTTCATTGATAATCATAAAAAAATTATTTCAAGAGAAAAAAAATTCTCCCCCTGTTTCACACAGATTAATATCATCAAAATCTGTCTCTGTTTTATTGATAATTATGAAAAATATTACAATAGAAATTGAGCACAAATTTGCACAGATTAGCATATGAAACAAGGCACAGAAGATAATGCATCACAAAATGTCATAGAGAAGAACATTATATTAAGGAGGCAATATCTAGGATACCCAAGGCAAATGAAGAGAGAGAAATATAGAGAAATTGAATAATTGCAGAGATAATGAAATGGAATGCAGTAGTTTCTACCAATTGCAGTCTTCTTATTGAGGCAACTTTAAAATTCAAATTCAAATTCAAATTCACTCATATTCCAAATTTCAAATTTCAAATTCAAATTGCAACAAATTTCAAATTCAAATTTCTAATCCCAAATTTCAAATTCCAATTCAAATTCAAAAATCTCAAACTACAAAATTTCAAATTTAACTCAAACTGCAAAAATTTCAAATATCAAAATCTCAAACTGCAAAATTTCAAATTTCAAAAATCTCAAACTTTCAAATTTCAAACTTTAATAATTTCAAATTTTCATAAATTCAGATTTTCAAAATTCAAACTTTCAAATTTCAAAGTTGGTCAATAATCGAATTTATGTGACAGATACGTGCAAATATTCAATGTAGAGGCATGAGAGACAAGAATAAACTTATCTTTGTAATATTTCCCTATTCATCTAGCTTATTCCTGTACACCCATTTAGTTCCAACAACCTGCATTGATTTCTTATCCTTGATAATCACCTACAATATCAACATACAAATCTAGGTACCCTTTCATGATCTTTGGGTCCTTAAGAAGTTAGTACAATCACAAGTCTCTGCCAAAAGACTAAGGATAAAAGAATAGAACCATGATTGTTAAGTGGTAAAAAGTTAATTATGCCTTGAATTGTTATGAAACCACTTAACTTATGTTAATTCTAATATATTTTTCTCCCAATATAGGATGAATTCGAAAATACCTTGATACAAGAGTAAGGAGCATAATTGTCAGCATAATTGGAGTAAAATTGAAAGAAAGAAGAGCGCTTAAGCGAATGAATGATGTGATGCCCGACCCAAATTCTCTTATAAAAAGATAAGTTGTGTTTTGAGAAAAGGAAGCAGTCTTGGAGAAGAGGAGGCACAACTATTGTTAGGGTTTCGTCTAATCTTCATCAATTCTTCACTTCTTCATCAATTAAAGCATTGTAATGGCCAATATGAGTGGCTAACTTCATTCTCTTAGGATTCAGTGCACTTCCTTTGAACTCTTTTGTATCATGGTGATATTTTGAGATATTAATCTATGCTTTGATGTTGTTATTCTTATCCTTTATGCTTTGGAATGATTTATTCTTGATTGTTTAAGGTATGATTGGAAAATATATCTTGAACCCTAGATCACAGTAAGAATATTTGTTACGTTAATGGCCAGGAATGGAATGAATGTATCAATTGCTTAAACACCCTAAACCTAATGTTGGAAAATCTCTTAATTGTGTGAGGAATCAACATTTATTAGGTTTTCTTATGAATTTCATGTGTGAGGAATCAACATGGATGATCTGAGTAGGTGGCATCAACATTGTTAGGTTAATTGACGTTCTTAATTGACATAGCCATTACAAAAGAGGGATAAGGAAGGAAGTAAATCCTAAGTACCTTTAATTGATATTTTCTCAATAATTTACAGTTCTTTGTTATTTAATTTCAATTCAACTCTTATTTGCAAAACCCAATCTGTTTGATCTACTTAGTAAGCATAATTGGGAATTTCCATTGAAACTGTTCCTCGTGGGATCGACTTTTATTTAATTGAAATACTATACTGCGATTGATAATTTGGTAGGCTTGCCAATAATTCAACAAGTATTTCTGGCGCCGCTGTCGGGGAACGGTGTTATTTGAGAATTCTTTGTTTAGCTTATTGAGTATTTTTTTTTTTCTGTTTTTGTTTTCTTTGTTTTTATTATTATTATTTAGTTTTTAGTTTGTGCTAATATTTGATTGAGTTACTCTTTTGATTTATGCATTTAAGAAGACAGGTATCTTCAGAGCAGTTAGAATTTAATTCAGAGATTGAAAAAACAGCTCGGAGGAATCGGGGTAGAAGAAGAAGGGAAACTCAAGAACAAGCTACAAGAAAATCTGCTAATTCTTCTTTCACACTTGATTTACCAGATCCAATTATAGAAGATATGGCGGAAGAAGGAGCAAATCTGAATTCGAATCCAGATCCAAATATAAATCCAAATCAAAACCCAAATTCAAATCCACCTAGAAGAACTCTTAGAAATTGTGCTATGCAACAAGGTCCAAGGCATTTTTCCAGCATTGTCATTCCCGATGATCATACATTGCAGATGAATCCATCCTTCTTAAGCTTGATTAGTGCTCATCAATTCACTGGATTGGATCATGAAGACCCTTATATTCATTTGTCTACTTTTTATGAGTTGATTGGTACCATGGGATTTAGAGCAACAAATCTTGAATCTGCATATTTGATATTATTTGCTTTTTCTTTGGCAAGTAAGGAAAAGGAGTGGCTGAAAGCACATCCTAATCAGAGTTTGACTAATTGGAGTAGTGTAGAAGAAAAGTTTCTGAATAGATTTTTCCCACCATCCCGCTACATCAAAGCAAAATCTGACATCACTTCTTTCAGACAAGGAGCAGATGAACAATTTTGTGAAGCATGGGAGAAATTTAAATCATTGTTGAGAAGATGCCCAAATCATGGATTTGATGACGTTGCTCAATTGAATATTTTCTATACTAGGTTGCGACATGATGCAAAGATGTTATTAGAGGCTACAACAGGAGGATCCATGTTGGATGTAGAAATTGATCATGCCACACGAATTATTGATGCACTAGCTTTTACAGACCAACAGGCTCAACATGATAGACATCCAATGCAAAGGAAGGGAGTCCTTGAACTTAACACCACAGATGCTCTCTTAGCCCAGAATAAAATTTTGACCCAACAAATTGAAGAATTGAACCAGAAAATAGAGAAATTACCTCAACAAATGCACACAATACAATCTATTCCTAATCAACATATGAGTTGTGACATGTGTGGAGGTAATCATTCAAATGAATAATGCTCTTATCAAGGCAACATTCAGCAAGAAGAAGCTAATTATATGGAGGCCCAAGGTAGTAGTCAAGGCAGACAAGGCAATTTTCCTAATCCCAATAATTATCAGAATAATTTTGCACAAGGATGGAGAGGGAATCAAAATTAGAATCAGAATTTTGGGTGGAACCAAGGTGTTAGCTCATCTACTAGACAACCTGCATTTCAACAACAGTCATATCAGCAACCTCCATATCAACAACAACAACAACATTATCCTTCAGTGCCTGATAGAATAAGTAAATTGGAGAATACTTTAGAAAAATTCATGCAAGGCACTATGGCTAATCAGAAAAATACTGAGGCTTCATTCAGAAATATAGAGATCCAGATAGGCCAACTAGCTAAGCAATTATCTATGGCTAAACAATTTTCAGCTAACACACAAACCAACCCAGGGAGCAATGAAATCAATAACTACAAGGAGTGGTAAGGTTATAGGAGAAGGTATTGGTGACAATCTAGCTGTAGAGAAGGAAATCCTATAAGAAAAAGAAGATGAGTGTGAAGGAGAAAAAGAGAAAAATAAAAGTGAGAGTATAGAAAAAGAAAAAATTACTGAAAAAGAAAAGAAAAATAAAAAGAGTGAGAAAAAGAGGGAGAAAGATGATAGTCAAATACCGCAATTAAAGGATTTACCATATCCTCGTCATCCTTCCAAGAAAGATAAAGAAAGACAGTTTGCAAGATTCATGGATATTTTCAAGCATTTACAGATTAATATTCCATTTATGGAAGCTATGGAGCAGATGTCGACTTATGCAAAATTCATGAAAGAGTTGTTAACGAAGAAAAGGAGATTTACTACAGAAACAGTGGAGCTAGAAGCAGGATGCAGCGCTATAATTTAGAAATAATTGCCTCAAAAGTCCAAGGATCCTGGTTGTTTCACTATACCAGTCGCAATTGGGACATTACAAGTAGGTAAGACATTGTTAGAATCGCGCAGCGGAATGTTCGCGTGGTCGGACAAAAACCAAGAGGGGGGGTGAATTGGTTTCTTAATAAAAATTAGGTTTTCAAAATTTTCCCCAAATTTTACCGATTAAAAACTGCGTAAATGTAAATAGAGAAGAGTAGAGAAGATTACACAGTAGATTTATACTGGTTCGGATCAAAAGACCCTACGTCCAGTTGCTAATCACTCAAAAGAGGATTAACGCTGTCACTAAGAACAAATTGTTACAAACAGATTACAAATGAACAGGATAAAGATCAGAATACACCTCTCTTGAAATCCACAAGAGATGATGAACAACTTTCCCCGGAGACGGCACAACACACAATCCACTAAGAACTCCACTTAGTGATTCTTATCGCTTCTAGCCCACACCGGGTTCGAAAGCCCCCTTTCCTTGCAACAAACAGTTCTCTAGCACTCACATCACTTAACTTTTGTATGGAAAAGGTTGTTCTACTTTTCTGAGTGTCAAAGCAGAGTTTAAGTAGGGAAATTAGGGTTTAGGAATTGGGGATTTCGAAACTAGGGTTCTTTGTAATTGGATTTTCGAAAATAGGGTTTGTTTGATGTTTAAAATCAGAAACAGACTGAAATAATCGATTATTTGGAGTAATAATCGATTAAAACAGAGCCAAATACGTCGGAACCCAATCCTCTCGGTTTAATCGATTATTTGATGAAATAATCGATTATCTCATACTGAATCTGTATAGAATAATCGATTATTTTGCTTGTTTAATCGATTAAAGCGATGAGTTTTAGACATAAAATGGTTTTCTCACTGTTTTAATCGATTATATACTTATTTAATCGATTAAAGCCGAGCTCTGAATGATAAATTTGAGCATTTTGAAGCATCTAAGTTACGAGACTATGTACTAGCTATCTTAGATTCTATAATTACGGACTCAATCAAACTAAAACAGAGTTATTACAATACGAGATATCATCAATCTTCAATCTTCAATACTCTAAGTCTTTAAGCTCTTGGATCATCATCAAAATCAACATTCTTCATGATCATTATTTGCAACATCAAGTCCTTGAATGTTCAACAATCTCCCCCTTTTTGATGATGATCAAAATTATCTTTTTAAAGCCCTTGTAATAACCTGTTTTATCTGTCATACTAACAAACACATTAAACATACCAGATAAAATTTAATATTGAATCATAGGCTTTAAATTTTTCTCCCCCTATTTTGATTATAATAAAAAATAACCCTGCAACATCAATCATAAGAGCTCCCCCTCAAAATATGCATAATTTAGAGAAAGCTCCCCCTCAATTATAGCATGAAAGAAACATCAAATTTTATTTCATAATCATTCATTCATTACAATACAAAATCTAAAATTCTTCACTATTCTCATCATTAAAGTGAGTATCAAATCTATTTTCTAATCTACCCACTCTATCATCTACATCGGATATACGACGAATAATTTCATCATGGCGTACACCAGAAAGATTGAAGAATGATTGCATTCTTTGATTCATGTCGGAAAGCATATCTTCCATGGATTGTCTTGATTCTTGATGAGAAGAGGATGTTCCAACACTTTGGATTTGGTTAGAGGGAAAATTAGCAGCTGGAGGCATATCTTCATCAGAGTCTTCATTTGCATCACCTTGATTTTGAACGTCATCTTTGTGAACATAGATGTCATTGACTCGCACCATTTGAAGTTGAGTCAATGTGCTGTCTAGCATGCGGTTTAAGTTGGTTGTTCTAACTGCTTGCTCACCTTCAACATTCACTCCTTTATATTCAAGAATACGGGATACAAGAAGGGCATATGGAATTTTGAAAGTGTGATGACGTTTTGCTTTAAGCATGGTCATTGTGACAAGAACACCCCAATCTAAAGGTTCATTATTCATTATGGCATGAATAATTCGAAGATCAATGGATGAGCATTGGGCATGATTCGTAGCCCGGGGACATAAGATCCATACGAGTAAATGTAGAAGCATGCGTTCTTCCTTCTTTAAAGGTCCAGCATGAAGGATACGTCCAATCTCCATTGAGGGATTCCGTAGAAAAGAGTGATAAGCTAGAAACCTGTCAAAGTCATCTAGCTCACCATAAACGTTAATAGCATCTTCTCTAATGGGGAAGTGAGCAACATTTTCCCAAATATCATCATCTAGAATTATGGTAACCCCTTTTACACGGGATGTAGCAATTTGATCCCTAAATTTGAATCTAGAATAGAATACCCTAACTAAGTCAGGATAGTATGTACCTTGCATTTGGATAAATGGGAGAACTCCTTGAATTTCAAGAAGATTAGGAAAATTGAAACCCCTACGAATGAATTGCTCACCAATAAGAAATTTGGGAGAAATAATAGCTTTTTCTTTCCAGTAGGTTAGAAATTCTTGTTGGCCATCTGCATCAGAGATCCATCCTTCTACAGAATTAGGACGGGAATGAGAGGAAGGTGCAGATCTTTTTTTTGTAGGAATCTTAGGGTGAGAGGATGAGGCCATTTGAAAGAGTGGATAAACTTGAAGAGATTTTGGAGACAAGTGAGGGAATAATGAAGCAAAGAGAGTATAGATTGCAAGAAAACTTGATTACAAGAGTTAGAAGTGAGTATAATTGAACTAGAGGTCTCTATTTATAGAGTAAACACTTCCAACGGTCATATAAAAGAGATTCCATGGCAAAATATCCGTTGGCAGCGGCTAGGAGGCAAACTGGTCGTATTTAATCGATTATATTTCAAGATAATCGATTATTCCTATATCAGACAACTTTAATCGATTATTTCCAGCAATTAATCGATTATCAGAGGAATTTAATCGATTATTTCACGAATTAATCGATTATTCCAGAGGAGAATACCCTGTTTTGGACGTTGAGGGAAAATAATCGATTATCACTTCCAGTAATCGATTATTCCAGAGGCTATATCAAGTTTTTGAGATTTATATGCATAATAACCTATGAACATGCTACACCACGAATTTTAACATAACAATTATCCAGAAACAATCAAATTAAGCAGATTTTAAGCTATTTCTAATATCCCTAAGTCTCTTCTAAGATCATAGAATCTATCCTTGGGTAGAGGCTTAGTAAATATATCTGCTAATTGACGTTTAGTGTCTACATACTCTATTTTGCGGTTTCCTTTGTCGATATGATCTCTTAAAAAGTGATGTCTAATCTCAATATGTTTAGTCCTAGAGTGCATTACTTGGATTCTTAGTTAGATTAATTGCACTCGTATTATCACACATTAATGGAATGTCATTTAAATATATGCTATAATCCTCTAATTGTTGTTTCATCCACGTAATTTGAGCACAACAACTACCAGCTGCAATATATTCAGCTTCAGATGGTAGATAAAGCTACACATGCTTGTTTCTTAGAATGCCATGATATTAAGGATGAACCTAACAAATGACATGTTCCACTAGTGCTTTTTCTATCAATTTTACATCCACCATAATCAGCATCGAGAATATCCTAATAAACTAATACAAGCATCAGACGGATACCACAAGCCAAATTCGAGTAGTTCCTTTTAAGTATTTTAAAATATGTTTTACTCGCAATTAGATGAGATTCTTTAGGACAAGCACTGAAATCTAGCACACACACGGACGAGAATGCATAATATCGAGTCTACTTGCGAGTTAAGTATAATAGTGATCCTATCATACCTCTATACATAGTTTGATTAACTTCCAAACCTGATTCATCCTTGTCTAGATAGCATGAAGTTCCCATGGGTGTGTTAGCTTCCTTTGAGGTGTCCATACCAAACTTTTTGAGAATCTCCTTGCGGTATTTAGTTTGAGAGATGAAAGTGCCACCTTTAAGTTGCTTGATTTGAAGTCCAAGGAAGAATGTTAATTCTCCCATCACGGACATTTCAAACTCTCCCTGCATAATCTTAGCAAATTCTACACATAACAAACTATCAGTTGATCCAATAATATCATCAACAAGTAGCACATCCTTGATCTCCAAAGTGTTTGCACTGCAGTTGCTTGATTGATTGCTAAAGGATGTGTGAAAACTTATATTCAATGTGTGTTTAAAAAGTTCAAGCCAAACTGTTTTTATAGACGATTTTCAAAACTGCTGGTTTAATTAATCTGTTAAAAGATTCTTTTAATCTGTTAAAAGTGCAGTTTTAATCTGTTAAAACTTCTTTTAATCGATTAAAACGCAGTGTAGAAAAAAATTTTAAGTTGTTTTAATCGATTGAAACGAGATTTAATCGATTAAAGAGTTCTGATCGGTCATAACTAAATTCGATCGATCATAACTAATTCTGATCGGTCATAATTGCATTCTGATCGATCATCCTGACCCTTTAAATGATTTTAATCGATTGAAACGTGTTTTAATCGATTGAAAAGAATTCCGATCGCTTATAATTTGATTCTGATCGATCATCCTGACCCTTTAAGTGATTTTAATCGATTGAAATGTGTTTTTAATCGATTTAAAAGATTCTGACCGCTCATAATAAAAATCTGATCGATCACAATGAAATCTAAATGGTTTTAATCGATTAAAAACAAGTTGTATCGATTAAAATACTGTAAAAACATTTCTTTGAACATTCTAAGTGATTTTATTTGGTTCTTTCAAAAGCTGCATCGATTAAAAACATGTTTTAAGAAAGCTTTTGTAAAAATACTTTGTTTTTAGTTTTTTAAAACAATTTTAGAGGCTTTTCGCAAAAATCTTTAAGTGAAGAACCTTCATGCAATAGAAAAGATAAAATGTTTTTACCTAATCATTCTGTTTAAAACATACTAAATGATCCATTTTCTTTGAATAAATACAAGATACAAATAGATTTATTTAACAATTGGAACCCAAATATATTTACCTTTAGGAACACCAAAATGTTTAATTTTACACTTATTTGAAGTGTGACCTTGTTTCATACAATAAAAGCATGCATTTGGAGTAGCTTTAGAACAAGATACATTATTAACATGACATGCTCTAGTTCCTTTTTCTACCCATATTCTTTTCTTTTTAGGTTTACTCTTTTTCAAAGGAACTCTTTGATTTACATTATTTTGAGCAATTACCATTTCATGCTTCCTAAGATCATCAATTTCTTTTTCGGCTTTGTCAAGCAAATGGTTAAGAATATCTATGTCATATTCATGCTCTTTACAATTTGCACAAGCTAAGTCCTTATTCTCATCTAAGCATACAATTTTCGTATTAGCTACCTCCTTTTCTTCTAAACATGCAATTTTCAATTTTAAGGACTCATTTTCCTTTTCGGATCTTCTTAGATTTTTCTTTACAAATTTAAATTCGTTTTTCATATTCATAAATGCAGTAAATAACTCATTATAAGCATTTTGCAATTCATCATGGTCATTTTCTTCACTAGAGGATGAATCGGAATCACTAACCTCAAAATCTGAAGAAATGTTGTCATTTGCCATTAAGCAAATGTTTGCTTCTATTTCCGAGTCGCTTGATTCTGAATTTGAATCACTGTCATCCCAAGCAATATATGCTTTCTTCTTGAATTGCTTTTTGCCCTTGTGTTCATCATTTTTCTTGTTTGGGCATTCGGTCTTCATATGCCCTGCTTCACCACAACCATAGCATTTTATATTAACGGAAGAATTTTCTTTTACCTTTCCCTTACCTTTGAAAGGATGTCTTCCTTTTGCTTTCATCAATTTGGTGAACTTCTTTATGAAAAGACTCATCTCTTCTTCATCATTTTCGGAGTCTTCTTCTTCTTCTTTCTTATTTTTGCTTTTTGAAATCTCGGTCTTGAAAGCTAGGTTCTTCTTTTGATATTGACCCTCTTCCTCATTTAGCCTTCCAAGGTCAAGCTCATGCTCCCTAAGCTTTCCAAATAACGCCGCCATAGACATAGTGGCAAGATTTTGTGACTCCGAGATGGCCGTCACCTTTGGTTGCCATTTCCTATCCGAGAGATTTCAAAATTTTAACATTTAATTCATCAACGTCAAATACTTTACCTAATCCGGTGAGATGATTCACAATATGAGTGAAACGCTTTTGAACGTCGAAAATCATTTCGCCGGGTTGCATCCGGAACATCTCGTATTCTTGCATTACAGAGTTTTTACGCGCTCTTTTGACGTCGTCAGTTCCTTCGTGGGTTACTCTAAGCATTTCCCACATTTCCTGTGCACTTTTACAAATAGAAATTCTGTAGAACTCATCAAGGGTTAGAGCAGATGAAATAATATTTCTAGCCCTAACATCAAATTGTGCTTTTTGACTTTCTTCGGCAGTCCATCTATCAAAAGGTTTAAGAACGTCAACACCGTTCTCTGTAATTTTAGGAACAAATGGACCGTTTAAAATTGCGTCCCAAACGCCTCTATCAACAGACTCTAAAAATATTTGCATACGTACCTTCCAAAAAGGATAATTTTGATCCGCAAAAAGTGGGGGTCTGTTGATAGACGCACCTTCGGCAAAAGTTTGATTTTGTCCGGCCATTTTCGAAAATTTGAATGACTATCAAAGCAAGCTCTGATACCACTTGTTAGAATCGCGCAGCGGAATGTTCGCGTGGTCGGACAAAAACCAAGAGGGGGGGTGAATTGGTTTCTTAATAAAAATTAGGTTTTCAAAATTTTCCCCAAATTTTACCGATTAAAAATTGCGTAAATGTAAATAGAGAAGAGTAGAGAAGATTACACAGTAGGTTTATACTGGTTCGGATCAAAAGACCCTACGTCCAGTTGCTAATCACTCAAAAGAGGATTAACGCTGTCACTAAGAACAAATTGTTACAAACAGATTACAAATGAACAGATAAAGATCAGAATACACCTCTCTTGAAATCCACAAGAGATGATGAACAGCTTTCCCCAGAGACGGCACAACACACAATCCACTAAGAACTCCACTTAGTGATTCTTATCGCTTCTAGCCCACACTAGGTTCAGAAAGCCCCCTTTCCTTACAACAAGCAGTTCTCTGGCACTCACAGCACTTAACTTTTGTATGGAAAAGGTTGTTCTACTTTTCCGAGTGCCAAAGCAGAGTTTAAGTAGGGAAATTAGGGTTTAGGAATTGGGGATTTCGAAACTAGGGTTCTTTGTAATTGGATTTTCGAAAATAGGGTTTGTTTGATGTTTAAAATCGAAACGAGACTAAAATAATCGATTATTTGGAGTAATAATCGATTAAAACGAAGCCAAATACATCGGAATCCAATCCTCTCTGGTTTAATCGATTATTTGATGAAATAATCGATTATACTATACGAATCGTACGGAATAATCGATTATTTTGTTGTTTAATCGATTAAAGCAGTGAGTTTTAGACAGAAAATGGTTTTCTCACTGTTTTAATCGATTATATACTTATTTAATCGATTAAAGCCGAGCCTGAATGATAAATTTGAGCATTTTGAAGCATCTAAGTTACAGACTATGTACCGGCTATCTTAGATTCTATAATTACAGACTCAATCAAACTAAAACAGAGTTATTACAATACAGAAATCATCAATCTTCAATCTTCAATACTCTAAGTCTTTAAGCTCTTGGATCATCATCAAAATCAACATTCTTCATGATCATTATTTGCAACATCAAGTCCTTGAATGTTCAACAGACATTACTTGATTTGGGTGCTAGTATAAATCTAATGCCTTTGTCTATGCTTAAAAGAATAGGAGACTTGGAAGTAAAGCCTACAAGAAATACACTACAGCTAGCTGACAGATCTCTAAAGTTCCTTATGGAGTAGCAGAAGATGTTTTAGTTAGAGTGGATAAATTCATATTTCCTGTTGATTTTGTGATTATGGACATGGAGGAAAATGAGGAAGTTCCATTGATCCTGGGAAGGCCATTTATGAAGACTGCCAAAGTAATTATAGATGTTGACATAGACAACTTGAAAATTAGAAGTGGAGTTGATGAAGTTAATTTTAATCTGTTTGAAGTTGTACAACAACCGGAAGACAAGAAAGATTGCCTCAGAATAGATACTTTAGAGGAATTACCCATCTCAACTGAAAAACAAGATTACAAGCCCGTTGCACAACCCCAAAGACATCTTAGTCTGACTATGAAGGAAGTTATTCAAAGAGAGGTACTGAAACCTCCTGAAGCAGGTATGATTTATCCAATCTCTGATAGTCGTAAGATTATTCACAATGAAAAGAATAAATTCATTCCCACAAGGATAATCAAGGGATGGGGAATGCGTATATATCACCTTGATCACTCACCTGCATGAGCCCTAAAACAAATAGACATCGAGCTGAAGACGTTAAACAAGCGTTCATGGGAGGCAACCCAATGTTTTGAATTTGTTTTTTTTCTTTTTGCAGTTTAAGTTTTTTGTGCATTTTTCTTCATTAGGTTCTTTCTTTGCAAGATTGCTCCAGGTACACAGTGCACTTCTCCTCAAGACTTTGAAGCCTTACTTCAATGGCCTGGGGACAATCCAACTTTTCTGGAGGGGGTGAGAAAGTCTGCAGCTGAGGCTGAGGCACAAGATAAGGAGTACATGAAAAGTGAAGAAAATGAGGGAGGAAACTTACTTTGCTTTTAATGTTTTTAATTTAATGTTTTTAATTGCTTTATTTTAAATTTTGAATTCCCTTGTTGTCCCATAATTTGTTTTAGAGCCATATATGAGATCATTGCTTATTGTCTAATTCAAATCTAGAACATGAAAAATAATTTTGATTGTTTCCAATAACAAGTGATTTTGGGATATTGAGTATGATAGTGAAAAGGAATTGATGAGGAAAATTAGGAATTAACTGAATTGGAGAAGCTAGCCAAAACCCAGGTGAGCAGAGTACTATAAACAGATAAATTGAGTGTCAACACTTTGTGATGATAACTGATATTGGTTGATTCTTTAATGTGATTACATGTTAGCAAGACTTGAAAATGATAAAGGTATTTTTTCTTTGTAGTAGATATAACCCAGAGCCAAATAGCCAACCCTACATTAATTATAGGACATCCATTTGAACCCCTTATGAGCAAAAAATAATATTGTTTCTTAAACAGAACCCTTAAGCCTAAACATTATTTATCTACCTTCCTATATTTGAGAAAGGAAATGAGTATGAATGTCACTATGTTTCTTATTGTTGGGTATTGTTATTGTTGTCCTACAGGTATTATTGGAGTGTTATTCTTAAAAAAAAATGTAAAGAAAAAGAAAAGCAAAGCTTAAAAATTGGCAAAGCCAAAAAGGATACATGTAAAAGCATGGGAAAAAAAAGTATAAAAGTAATTCAAGGGGGGAATAATAACTTGTGAGACTATTATTAACTCACTGTCATTGTGTTAGGGATAAAACCATGAAGTTTGAAACCTGACTTGAGGAATTGTTAATCAAGAATCATTCCACTACTACAAAACTAGTTTTTTTCTGCCAATTTTCTTGCAAAAAATTGTTTAAATTTATAGAAAACTTATTTCTTGCAATTTTTATCAAAATTTTGCAAAAATATTCCCATGAAAAATGAGAATTTTTAGTAGTGTTCATATGAGTTGAATTTCTCAAATATTTTATTTTGTATATCCCAGAAAAACCAATAATTATTTCTTATCCCAGCCCCATTACAAGCCTCAAAAGACCTTTTGATTTAAGTCTTGTTTAATAATTATTGATTGCTTGAAGATGATTATCAATATTGGATTGTCTAAATGAAGTGATTGAATGAGATAAACACTTACCTGTGAGAATTAGAGATGAGTATATATAACTTTTTTTGAGAGATCATGCTTCTCTGAGGATAGTTGAGGACTAATTATTCTTTGTTGGTTTCTGTAACTTGAATGCTTATATGTTCTATTTTCATTTGGAGTTGTGAGCATCACCTCTGAAAATTTTTATGTTGTGGTTCTGGAAGAGAAAGAGATAATAGGTGATGATTTTATTTTGGAAAAACTATTTTGCTTGGGACAAGCAAGATTCTAGGTTGGGGGAGTTGTTAAGTGGTAAAAAGTTGATATAATTATGCATTGAATTGTTATGAAACTACTTAACTTATGTTAATTCTAATATATTTTTTTCCCAATATAGGATGAATTTGAGAATAACTTGATACAAGAGTAAGGAGCATAATTGTTAGCATAATTGGAGTAAAATTGAAAGAAAGAAGAGCGCTTAAGCGAATGAATGATGTGAGACCCGACCCAAATTCTCTTATAAAAAGATAAGTTGTGTTTTGAGAAAATGAAGCAGTCTTGGAGAAGAGGAGACATGACTACTGTTAGGGTTTCTTCTAATATTTATCAATTCTTCACTTCTTCAACAATTAGAGCATTGTAATGGCCAATATGAGTGGCTAACTTCATTCTCTTAGGATTCAGTTCACTTCCTTTGAACTCTTTTGTATCATGGTGATATTTTGAGATGTTAATCTATGCTTTGATGTTGTTATTCTTATCCTTTATGCTTTGGAATGATTTATTCTTGATTGTTTGAGGTATGATTGGAAAATATATCTTGAATCCTAGATCACGGTAAGAATATTTGTTACGTTAATTGCCAGGAATGGAATGAATGTATCAATTGCTTAAACACCCTAAACCTAATGCTGAAAAATATCTTAATTGTGTGAGGAATCAACATTTATTAGGTTTTCTTATGAATTTCATGAGTGAGGAATCAACATGGATGATCTGAGTAGGTGACATCAACATTGCTAGGTTAATTGACGTTCTTAATTGACATAGCCATTACAAAAGAGGGATAAGGAAGGAAGCCAATCCTAAGTACCTTGAATTGATATTTTCTCAACAATTTATAGTTCTTTGTCATTTAATTTCAATTCAACACTTATTTGCAAAATCCAATCTGTTTTATCTACTTAGTAAGCATAATTGGGAATTTCCATTGAAACTGTTCATCGTGGGATCGACTTTTATTTAATCGAAATACTATACTACGATTGATAATTTGGTACGCTTGCCAATAATTCAACAATGATATAATAATCGATTTTTACAGCCCCTTCAGAATCAACATAATTGATTATGACAACAAGAATTTTTTTTTTCTGAAAATTCATAATCTATTAGATGCCCAAACTATCATCTAGACATGTATAAATGTTTTTTTCCTTTAGGCACCCATTCATATTTTCCATTAGATATGCCAAAATATTTTATGTAACATCTATTTGATGTATGACCTAATATCATGTAATAAAAACATGTTGGTTTTCTTTGAAGAAGTCTAAATGAGTTTCTCAAAGTTCTTAAAACTAGCTTCACATCTGTTTTCCTTTACTCTTTCACAAAAATAGTTTTATGAGATTATAGACTTTCTTTGGGTTTGTAACCAAGTCTAGCTTTGCTAGAATCCTCTCTTTGATAACCTAATATAAAATCAAGAGTTTCAGAAGATTTTAAAAACTTGCTCATTATTTTCTCTAACTTGAAAATCTCATTTTCCAAATGATTACAATTTTCACAAGGTTTAGTAACTTCTTTATTTTTAGACAAAGTTTTAAATTTCTCAATATCTTTCTTTAAGAACTCATTTTCTTTTTTCAAAAATACCAACAGTATTTTCTAATGCATTAAACTTTTGTCTAAGTGAATTGTATTTCTTAGATAACTTGGTAAAACCTTCATACATATCTTGATATTCTTTAAACAACTCATCATATTCATTTAAGGATTTTGTACTGCTTACCTGTGATAAGGTTTCTTGTGATGAGGCTTCATCATCCCTTTTTATCATAAAGCAAATATTTGCTTCTTCTTCTTCATCAATTCTTTCGGAAGAACTTTCTTGTGTTGTAGAAGAATCATTATCCTCCCAATCAATATAAGATTTGTGTTTTCTCTTATAGATACCATTCTTCTCTTTCTTCACATCTTTCTTTTCTTTCTTAAGTTCCAGACAGTCTGGTTTGATATGACCAGGTTTTCCACATTCATAGCAATGGTATTTATTTGTTTTCTCCTTTCTTTGTTGTCTCTTTTTCCTGTTCTTCATAAAGCAAGAAAATTGTTTAATAAAAAGAGACATATCAGAATCCAAAAACTTACCTTCATTTTTGCTTTCATCTTGTGAATATTTTTCTGCTTTTAGAGCTATCGTCTTGGTTTGATTCTGTTCACCGTTCTTTAACCTTTGTAGCTCCATCTCATGTTCTCCTAGCTTTCCAAATAGAGTAGCAATATTCATTTCTGTGAGATCCTTTGATTCTGTAATAGCAAGTAACCTTTGGTTACCAATTCCTTGAAAGTGATCCTAGCAAAGATCTCAGTGATTTGATGAAGTCAAAGATAAAGTCAAAGGTCAACTCTGCAACAGTCAAACAAGTCACTCAGAAGAATGGAGCTGAAGACTTACTGTGTCTTATCAGAAAGCTTAGGTAAAACCACTTTACCTTTTTCCACTGCATGAAGCTCCTTCACTCAATTTGCAAAATGCCTCAAAAATAGTTTTAAACAAATCAAACAAAAGCATTTTGACAAAGAACCTTCTTAACAATGGTTTTAACTGATATAGTTTTTTAAAGAAACATTTAAAACACTTAGAATGTTTATAGAAGTGTTTTCACAGACATTTTAATTGATACAAAAACCTTTTAATCGATTAAAAACCCTTTATGACTGATTGGAATTCGAATATAACAAGTCGAATGAAATATAATCGATCAGATTTTAAATATGAGCGATCAGATTGCTTTTAATCGATTAAAACACGTTTTAATCGATTAAAACCACTTTGAAGTCAGGATGATCGATCAGAATGAAATTATGACCGATCAGAGTTGGTTATGATCGATCAGAATTGAATTATGACCGATCAGACTTATTTCAATCGATTAAAACGTATTTCAATCGATTAAAATAACTTAGAAAATCTTTTCAATCGATTAAAGCGAACTTTCAATCGATTAAAATGACTTGAAAATATATGTGCAGTTTTTCAATCGATTAAAACGACTTTATATCGACTAAAATAACTTGGAAAGTTTTATAAGAAGGTTTTTAAACAAAACAATCGATTAATACGCGATTCAATCGATTGTTTTATACTTTGAAAATGTTTGTAAAACGTTTTAACCGATAAAAACGTAGTCAGTATCAACTAAAACATTTTCTCGTTAAAGATCAAGAACACATTAATGGGTTGAAAGGACTTTTAACAGATTGTAACGGCTATTTCAACAGATTAAGACAAACTTTCAATAGATTAATTAATGCAAGCAGATTTGAAAATACTCTTTTATAAACAAAATTGCTTGGAACTTTTATCATATCGGCTTTTACACAATTCAAGCAATCAATACAAACAACTATTAGCATTTTTCAAGAAAGATACACAACTGTTTTTGTGAACTTCTTTTGAAATCTTTCTTGAGGCACTTTGCATTTCTTTGAAGAAGAAACTGATCGTGGATTGGTGTAATCCGGTTTGAGCTTTCTTTGTTTCTTCTTTTAAATTTCTATTCATTCATTTGTACTTGTTTTGTACCTGGAATTTGGGTACAAGTTTTCTGCAGTTGTTGTAGAAAGTTGCCAAGAACTCGGAATTTGGTTCTTGGTGGAAAGGTTAAAGCAAGAGCTGGAATTTGGTTCTTGTGTGTGTGGTGCCTGGAATTTGGGCACTTGGTTTCTCTGCTGGCTGGAATTTGGTTGCGAGAGGTTTCCAAGAGCTGGAATTTGGTTCTTGGTGGAAAGGTTAAAGCAAGAGCTGGAATTTGGTTCTTGTGTGTGGTGCCCGGAATTTGGGCACTCGGTTTCTCTCGTGCTGGAATTTGGTTGCGAGAGGTTTCCAAGAGCTGGAATTTGGTTCTTGGTGGAGAGTTAGAATAGGTGTAAGAGTGTGAGTCTGTAAAACATCTATTCTAGTGGAACCCAGCTGGAATTTGGCTGGAGACTGGACGTAGCCCTGGTTGTGGGTGAACCAGTATAAAATTATCGGTGAAATCTTTCCTAACATTTCTCTCTTTAATTTCTGCTGCTGCACTTAAACTGTTTGATTGCTTTGTGATTTGTGAATTGATAAGTAATCTTAATTTTCGGATTAGATAATCTGTGTATTGCGAAAAACTTTCAAAAATCAATTCACCCCCCCTCTTGATTTAAAACTACTTTTCTAACATTCCTGTCTAAGGATTTCAAGATCTTTGTGTTCAACTCCTTATTGTCAAAACTATTTCCTAATGCTTTCAAGTGATTTACTATATGTGTGAAGCGTGTCTGCAAATCCGTGATGCTTTCATTCTGCTTCATTTGAAACAATTTATACTCCTAGATGAATGTGTTCTTACGTGCTCGCTTTACTTCATTTGTTCCTTCATGTGTTACTTCAAGAGTTTCCCATATCTCTTTTGCCGTCTTGTATTGCGAGACCTTGAAAATTCATTACGAGTTAAGGCAGAAACAATACCATTTTGGGCTCTCACATCATAATGGGCACGCTTATTTTCATCCAGCATCCATTGGTCAAAAATCTTTGGAATAGCTCCAGACTCCGTTGTTCTCATTAGAATATAGGGACCATTGAGTACAACATCCCAAACACCGTAATCTAGTGTTTGTAAAAATATTTTCATTCTCGCCTTCCAAAACTGATTGTCTTCTCCTTCAAATAATGGTGGTTTATTTATTGAGGCTCCTTCCATGTAAACCTGATTCTGCATAAACATCTTGACAAATCGTTTAGATAAATCTTATCTAACCAAGCTCTGATACCACTTGTTAGACAAATGACATCTAGAGGGGGGGGGGATGAATAGATGCACAAATTAAAAATTTATTTTAAGATGTCTAATAATTTATTAATTCAATTTTAATTATCAAATAAAATATAGATAAAGCAAAAATGATATGATCAGATAGATAAAGAGAAAGATTCAAGCGTGGAGATGCAGGATGCGGTGCTGTTAAAGATGAAGGCAAGAGAAGAGCACACAGTAATTTATACTGGTTCGCGTATAACCAATCCTACATCCAATTCACAGTCAACTCTAAGCATAAGAGTGACTCCCAATTCATTATCTTTAAAATTCAGTTTACAAATTACAATAAATTCAGCAGAGGAACCAGTAAAAAGTAAACTAATTAAAAAGACAATAACCTCCATAGAAATCCACTAAGGATGAACACTTCCCTAGAATCCTACTAGGGATGAACTCCTTATTAAGTAGTAAAAAGTTGATATAATTATGCTTTGAATTGTTATGAAACCACTTAACTTATGTTAATTCTAATATATTTTTCTCCCAATGTAGGATGAATTCGAGAATACCTTGATAAAAGAGTAAGGAGCATAATTGTCAGCATAATTGGAGCATGGAAGTCGCTCGAGCGAATATCAGTTATTCTTCTTTGGAATTCAGTCGCTCAAGCGTAAGTAAATTCGCTTAAGCGAATGTTAGTTATTATTCTCTAGAGTTCACTCGCTCAAGCGAACGATTTGTCACTTGAGCGAAAATAGGAAACTTTCGCTTAAGCGAATGTTGTCACTTGAATGAAAGACATGAGGCCCAATTTTTCCTATAAAAAGATAAGATGTGTTTTGATAAAAGTAAGCGGTTTTGGGGAGAAGAGGTGCGACTACTGCTAGGGTTTCGTCCAATCTTCATCAATTCTTCACTTCTTCCTCATTTGGAGCATTGTAATGGCCAACATGAGTGACTAACTTCATTCTCTTGGGATTTGGTGCACTTCCTTTGAACTCTTTTGTATCATGGTGATATTTTGAAATATTAATCTATGTTTTGATGTTGTTATTCTTATCCTTTGTGCTTTGGAATGATTTATCCTTGATGTTTGGGATATGATTGGAAAATATATCTTGAACCCTAGATCACGGTAAGAATATTTGTTATGTTAATTGCCAGGAATGGAATGAATGTATCAATTGCTTAGCACCCTAAACCTAATGCTGGAAAATCTTTTAATTGTGTGAGAAATCAACATTTATTAGGTTTTCTTATGAATTTCATGTGTGAGGAATCAACATGGATGATTTGAGTAGGTAACACCAACATTGTTAGGTTAATTAACGTTCTTAATTGACATAACCATTACAAAAGAGGGAAAAGGAAGGAAGTCAATCCTAAGTGCCTTTAATTGATCTTTTCTCAACAATTTACAGTTCTTTGTCATTTAATTTCAATTCAACTCTTTATGCAAAACCTAATTTGTTTTTAATCCACTTAGTAAGCATATAATTGGGAATTTTCATTGAAAACGTTCCTCTTGGGATCGACTTTTATTTAATCGAAATACTATACTGCGATTGATAATGTTGGTACGCTTGCCAATAATTCAACACACCTCCTTTGAACAAATCAAAGGATGAAAATCACCTCCTTTGCCACCAACACACAAAGGATGAACACCTCCCTAGAATCACACTATGGATGAAAACCTCCCTAAACAAATCAAAGGGATGAACAATTTCAACACAAGAAACCCTAAAATAACACAACAGAATGACAATGACTACTTAAACCCTAAATAGGGAATTTAACAATCAACCACTTAAGCCCACAAAGGATAAAGGTAATAAAATAAGAATAGTCACACATGGGTAATGGAGACAACAAACTGTAGAAGTCTGTAGAATGCCAACCTTCAAGAACAAGTGTGATTAACAATGAAAGCACAGTAGGCAATGGAGAAAAGAGTTTTGGTAATATATCTTCGTGGCAATGGAGAAGAGGGTTTTCTCAAAACATGTAAAATATCTCTGTTGCCTTGCTCAAAATTCTTTTCTCAAAACTGATTGATTGTAAATTGTATTTTCGATTTCTGTAATTGTGTGTTTTTTATTTTCCATCAAAACTTAATTAAATAGAAAAATAACATCAGAAAATGGTCTTGAACATTAATATTTTCGTGGATAAAAATCAAGATATATTCAAAAACATTTATTCTTCAAAATAGATATATTTTTTAATTTCGAACTGTCATAATTGATTATCTCCTCAGCATAATCGATTATGTCGGGGTAAAAATCAATTTCTCAATTCTGATGCATCATAATCAATTATGACAGTGAAAAATGTCATTTTACGAAATTTTATCACACTTGTGCTTTGAAGGCTTATGAATAATATTACTTCATCAACTTGTACCTCTATATCCAGTATTTTAAGACTCTATCTAGTCTTTAGGAATCATCTTGGGCTTGCTTGAATGTTGAATAAAATCTTTATCAAATCATATCTTGGGCTTGCTTGAGTCTTGAATGTTATTGACTTGAATCATCATCAAAATCATCTCTTGGGAATGTAGGGACATGTTTCACATTGTCATCAATCTCTCCATCATTGCTTTCAACGCTTAAGTGGCTAAATAAATAATCATATCCCAGGTTTATATTGTTGCTTAAGTGTGATATATGTTTTACTTGAAGCATTATTACATAATTCATCTCTCACTTAAGCCTTCCATACAAATGACCATTTTTTTTCATACTTCGCTTGAAGAAAAAATTTTGTCGACATTTTGTGACTACATGTTATTGATCACAAAATATAATATTATGTCTGTGACAATATTAGTGACAAACTTTTATGTGACGGGATGATGTTGTCACAAAATTTCGTCATCAACTTTAAAAGTTTTTGTTTTTGTGATGGACTTTGTGATAAGGGATGACAAAACAAGTTAGTCAGTCTCGCCTCTAGCCCGCCAAAAACAGGTCGGCTGAATTGGCTTGCCATGTTTAAGATGGGCTAAAGAACCTAACCCGTCCTGTCAATATTATATATATGGTAAAAACATATTTTTAATTATATGAATAAATTTTAATTTTTTATTTATTAATTAATAATTTTATTTGATAAATTGAAAAAATTACTATATTTGTATATTAAAATAATTAATTATAATCATTAATTTAAACTTAATTGATTAATATCTATATTATATTACCCTAAAACCCTAAGCCCTAAACTAAATTATAATATTATATTATATCTATATAATAACATGACACAAAAAAATGTAATATCTTTTATTATAATCTTCTATATTTTAATTTTAATATATAAATATTTTTTAAAGCTAGTTAGCGGACTAGTCCATCCCGTTTCGTCCTTAGCTCGCTGAGTTGACAGGTTAGGCAAGACAAACCAAAATAAGCTGGCAGACTTAAACTATCAATCTGTTCCACCATTTTTTAGATGGACTAACATGTAAACCTACTACACTTAGCCCATTTTGTCACCTCTATTTATGATAACATAGTCAATGATAACATTCTTTTATCACTTTCACAATATTTTTTCTGTTCATGTTACACGTAGTCACAACTTTGTGACAACTTTAAACATCACAAATTTTCATTCTAAATAAATAACTTTTTTTGTGCGTTTTTTTTACCATTAAAAAATATTTAAAAATACATAATATATATGATAATTTAGTATCATATAATTCCTTTTAATAAAAATATATCTATGTGATATTGTTAATATTACTAACTATAAATAATATATAATTAAAAATCTTAATATTAGATTATTGAATTAATTAGTTAAACCAAGAATAAAATAATATAAAAATATAAAGTTTATATTCAAATATATTAGTTAATGATTAAATATTAGTTTAATCAAATTTTAATATTTTTTTATTATATAATATTGATAGATTTTAATTAGTTGTTTAGAAACAAATTTTCCAATTAAATATTAAAGTTTCATGATTTACTTTCATATAATGTAATTTATACTTTATTTTATGATGCATTTAAACTCACTTGTGACATAATTCATCTTGATCATAATAACTAATTTTAATTTCTATAAATAATTATTCAAATATTAATATATTTGTTTCATAATAGACATTAGGATAAAAACATGTAATAATAATAATAATGCAAAGTATGTTAATGAAGAAGGAAAATTGATTAAAAAATAACTTTTTAATGAAGTCCTTATAAGATAGTTAAATAGTTGTGAGTAGTTTGCATAAAGCCAAATGGTCTAATCTTTGTTAGAAGAAATAATGTAAAAATTTAAAAATAATCAATTATGTTAAAACTAAATCTGTATTAATCAATTAGATAAGTACTTAATCGATTATATGACTTAAATTCATGTTTTCATATTACACGCTAATAATCGATTATGTGGTCACTTAATCGATTATGTAACTAAATCTCTATTTTGATATAACACGCTAATAATCGATTATGTTGGTACGTAATTGATTATATAGCTTATTTCCGATCTATCACTACACACAAATAATCAATTAGATGTTCTGTTAATTGATTATCTGAATCAGTTGCAACAATTTTTACTCTATCAAAGGATGTGAAATTTCTTCTATAAAATACATCTCTTTTAGAAACAATTAAAGCATTAAAATGAACATTGTGGGCATCAAGAAAACATTTGTGATTATGTAAAATATTTTGTAGAAAATCAAACTCAAAGAAGAGATTACTTGGATATAGGATGAAGTGTTCCAAAAGTCTAAGGTGAAATCATTCTTGTCTTTCTCTTTGTAAGTCTTTATTGTATTTTGATGTATGTGAGGTGAGCTACATCAAATTAGCTTGAAAATAAGCATTTTCAAGTATTATGATTTGTTTTTAAATCTTGATTAAAGGTTATTATAATCAAGATTTACATATTAGGTTGTAATCTAAACAAGTTTTATTGAAAAATACAAGCTAAGGTTACTCGGTTAAACTGGATGTAAATTCAAAAGAATTGAACCCGTATAAACTCTTGTGTTCTTTTCTTTCTTTCCTTTATTTTGATATTATTGCGATCTTAATATTGTTTTAGTTCTTTTAATTGTGATCATCAGAAAAATATTTTAAATAATTGATTAGATTTAAAAAGGATTTGAAAACCCAATTCACCCCTTCTTGATTGTATTTAGACATTCACATTTTTCTAACAATTGATCTCAGAGTTGGGTTATCCAAAGTTAATTGATTTCGATCTAAAAAGAATGACTAACATTTCTCAAACTTTTGTTGAAGGGGCATCTATAAACAAACCTCATTTATTTTCTGGTGAAAATTGTCCATTTTAGAAAATAAGAATGAAGATTTTTCTTGAATATGTTGATAAAGGTGTTTGGGATGTTGTTGTTAATGGTCCTTTTCAACCAATCAAGATTAAAGATAGTATGACAATAATAAAATATTTTATTGGATGGACTCTTGACGAAAATAAAAGAGCTCACTATGATGTTAGACCTAGGAATATTATTTCTTCTGCACTAACACTTGATGAATTCTATAGAATCTTTGTTTATGAAACATATAAAGAAATGTGGAGTGTTCTTGAAGTCACTCATGAAGGACTGAAGAGGTAAAGAGATAAAGAAAGAATACTCTCAAGAGTATGAAATGTTTAGGATGAAGACTAGAGAAAACATATGATATTCAGAAAAGATTTACTCATATTGTAAATCATTTGATGGCTCTTGGAAAGATCTTTCACAAAGAAGAATTGAATATCAAGATTGTAAAAATTTTAGGTAGAAATTGACAACCTAAAGTGACTGCTATTTTAGAATCAAGAGATCTTACAATAATGAATATGTCTAAATTGTTTGGGAAGCTAAGGGAACATGAGTTAGAAATTGGAAGATTCAAAGAAGAAGAAGAAAGTGAAAGAAGACACACTCTTGCATTAAAGATACCTACAAAAAAGAATGATTTTATGCAGGAAAATGAAGACGAGGATTCTGATAGTGAAAGCTTGAATATACTAGTATTCAAGTTTTCTAAATTTTTGCAATATAAAAACAAATCTGCTAACAAATCTACTGTCAAACCATTCAAGAAATAGGAACAGGGGAATATCCCTACATGTTATGAATGTGGGAAACCTGGACATATCAAGCTAGATTATGCAGTGTTTAAGATGAAGCATAAACTAGAAGACAAAAAGGAAACCAAGAATTATAAAAGGAAGAAGACATACATTGCTTGGGAAGACAATGCTTCAAGTACTTCCAGCGAGTCAAGTGAAAATAAAAATGAAGAAACAAATATTTGTTTGATGGCAGATACAAAAACATCAAGCAAATTTAGCGTAAGTACTTTTGTATCTAATGATAAAAATAACTATTATCAATTATTGGATATTTTTAATAAAATGCATGATGAAGAAAAAATTAGCCCATTCTAATAACAAATTTAAGGGTGAAAATAGATGGCTGGAGAATAGATTAAAATAGCTTGAGAATGAAAATGAAAATATGGAAATAGAGTTAGAAACCTTAGAAAAGAATAGTAAGGATTTTGTGCATGAATGTGATAACTACAAGAAACATTTAGAAAGAGTTAAGTATCTTATCAAAATGCTTTCAAAATTCACATTAGGAAAAAAAACACTTAGATGATATATTGAATTCCCAAAGATCCACTTTAAATAGAGAAGGTATTGGTTATAATGCTAATCAATTAGATAAGTCTAGAAGTTTTCTGAATATAAGCAAATCATCATCTGTAACATGATTTTACTATTATGAGATTAAACATACTTCAAAAACTTGTTATTTTAAAAATTATGGTGTTCAAATAGGAAAATATAAGTGGTTACCTAAAGAAAAACTGCATGTAACTAATATGAGAGGACTCAAATTTGATTGGGTACCTAAATAAGCTTTTTAATCTGTTGTGCAAAAAAAAATTGGGCATAAAAAACTCAATGTGGTATTTCGATAATGGATGTTCTAGACATATGATAGGTGACTTAAGAAAATTAAAAAATATCATTAAGCAAATGGGTATGTTACTTATAATGATAACAACAAAGGAAATTTTTTTGGGATTGGTAAGATTGGTAATAACTCTTCCTTAATAATCGAAAATGTACTGTTGGTAGAAGGATTAAAGCATAACGTACTAAGCATTAGTCAATTATGTGATACATGCTTAAAAGTAATTTTTGAAATAAATCACTGCGTATTATGTGACTCTACATCAAATTAAATTATTTTCATTGGAAAAAGAATACAGAACATTTATATGATTAATTTTAAGTGCACTACTTTTACGACTAGTATTTGTTTAATAACTAAAGAAGATGAATCATGGTTGTGACACAAAAGACTTGCTCATATACATATGTCTCATCTAACCAAATTGATTTCAAAAGAACTTGTAATTGATTTGCCAAAAGTTAAGTTTGAAAAGACAAAATATGTCATACATGTCAAAAGGGTAAGCAAGTTAAAACCACTTTTAAATCCAAAATGTATATTTCTACATGTAAACCATTATAACTAAATCACATGGATTTGTTTGGACCTTCTAGGACTAGATGCATTGGTGGAAACTACTATGCATTAGTTTTAGTTGATAACTTTTCTAGATTTACTTGGACTCTATTCATACATTCTAAAGTGATGCTTTTAAAGTTTTTAGAAAATTTGCTATTGCTATTCAAAATAAAACTGATTATCAAATCTTTAAGAAGTGATTGATAAATGTTTGGCAAGTGCACCAATCGTTAATGTAGTAATAAAATATCGTCCTCTGGGATTGAATTTGTTGAATACTAGATTCCTAATTTACGTAAGTTTGAGCAACCAAAAATGAGATTTAGAATGACAAGCATATAATTATAATAAAAACTTTCAATCAAGATAACAACTGTTAGAGGATTGATTTCGTACCTTTTCATATATAATTCTACTCCTTCCAATTGATGAAAGAAATGTAATTATCCACTTGAGTTTACCCAGAGTGGTTTTACCCCTAATCCCTTAGTAGGAAAAACTATTCATTGAATCCGAACCCCTAATCCCTTAGGTTAGTTACGCCATTCAATAGAATCATGAAGAACAATAATCTTCTCTATTACAAACTAATTAGATATATGCCCAATTTCTCAATTGTGACAAACCCTAACCTGTTCTATTTAGGATCGCGAACAACCTCCAATCTCCTAATTGTGAAACTACTCGTAGAATGAACTTGAAAATTATAAATAAAACACTGAGATAAAGAACATTAACTAAACATCAATTGTCAAGAACAAGAAAATATAATTCAGAGTACCACATCAATCCTCTAACAAAAAGGAAAAATTAGTTCTCCATAATGTAAAACTTTGCTAAAAAATAAAAACTAGAACGTCCAATGGAAGAATGGTGGCTTGCGTTTTCAGTTTCATTCCACCTTCTTTATGGGGTCTCTCCATGTTTTTTTCACTTGTTGAGGTAGTTACCACTTCTTATAACCGTCTTGAATTTTCACAGGTTGTGGAAAAATCCACAATCCACTTGTGGAGCTTTCTAACTTCAACTGTGCAATCTGGACCACAAATCCACAAGTTGTGGAAACATCCACAACTCACCTGTGGAGCTCTCTGACTTCGTGCAATCTTTTGAAGTCAAATCCATAGGCTATGAAAAAATCCACAATCAACCTGTGGAGCTTTCTGATCTCGATCTTTGTATTTTGGTATCAAATCCACAGGTTGTGGAACATTTCACAAGGCACCTGTGGGACTTGTTGATTTATGAATTCAAACATTCAAACACCTATTTACAAGAACAATGTACAAACCAACATGTATGATCCAAAACAACGATAATGCACGATGAAATCGTTCCCATAATGCAACAACATATGAAATTAACTTAAATTAATGCATGAATGCAATGACATTTTATCCACTCATCAAATTCTCCCAAGCTTAGACTTTTTCTTATCCTCAAGCAAAGAGAATTTAATAAAAGCAGGATGATAATGCAAACAAAATGATGGGTGTTTTTGATTGGGAATACATCATCTTGTCTCAAATCCAAATTCAATCAATGATATTCCAAAAGCATATATTTCACAATTGTTGGGTTCCTAAGTGAGTTGAAATTGTTCCCATAATGCAACAACGTATGAAATTAAATTAAATTAATGCATGAATGCAATGAAATTTTATCCAAGCATATATTAATAAATGCACGATGAAATCGTTCCCATAATGCAACAATGTATGAAATTAACTTAATTTGATGCATGAATGCAATGGCATTTTATCCACTCATCAAATCCTCCCAAGCTTAGACTTTTGCTTGTCCTCAAGCAAAGAGAATTTAATAAAAGCAGGATGATAATGCAAACAAAATGATGGGTGTTTTTGATTGGGAATACATCGTCTTGTCTCAAATCCAAATTCAATCAATGATATTCCAAAAGCATATATTTCACAATTGTTGGGTCCCTAAGTGAGTTGATTAAAGGATGTAAGACACAAGACATCAAGGAAGACAATCTTTGAGCTTTAATTTCTATGTACAAAAACATTTTCTTAGGTTCTGGCCTAGAAGACAATTACCTGCCAACTAAACATGGATCTTCCACTCAAATGCTTTGCACTTGCCATACCCCGTCTCAAAGGAGTGTCTCTTTCCCCAGTAACATGTAGTCTCAAAGGGGTGTCAAATTCACTTATTGCTAAAGTTATATTTATTATTATTATTATTATTTTATTTATTTTATTTTTTTTAAATTGACAGACATTTCTCCAATAACTAAATGTCGTGAGTGTCACCATAGAAACCTAAAAAAAAACACCTTTCATACCTTTAAGCGTATCACTCAACTCATTGTTTCCTTAAGTGTCATAGTATCCAAACTTCCTATGTAGTGTGTGAAGTTTCCCAACAAATAATCATGAATAGATAACCACAGTATGTTTCACAAAATATCACTGCACAAACGTAAGACTTGAGTTAAGATAATGAATTACCAATTCAATGTGTATGCTATGTAAATGCAACAAACAAAACGACATGCAATTGACCAATTGGCCCTCCCAAGCTGAAATGGTTATGTTGTCCCCAACATAAACAAAATAACTAATACTAGAAGGGATAGAACTCACAAAATTATGGGTGGTTGGAGTGGAGGAATTCCAACACCTCTTGAAGCAATTGTTCCATGCGTTGTTGATGAAGAAGTTGAGAATCCTGGAACTGCACGAATTCGGTGTAATGGCGTTGGTGTTGAGTGTGGAGATCAACCAGTGATTGAGTGATGCGAGCAACCACTTCAACATGAGAATCAAGGGGAGCAAAAGGAAGTGTCGAGGGTGGATTAGGGCGAGAGTGAGAGGTATTGTGGAAATTCAAATCTGAAAATGTCCACCTCGCTAGACCACGCACAATAGTAAATTCTAGGTTAGGAAGTGGTTGTGGTGACATGCCCTCAACAGAATTCATTATTAAACAATAGTGACCATCTCGTTTGACCAACATCTCGTTATTTATCATAATCTCTAAATCAATTTGAGATATCCCTACTATTGCCTTATCATCTTCCAAAGGGATGTTGAGATGTAAGGCGATTGTAGTTATCAATCCACCAATTGCTATTTGTCTTGATGAAGTTTTTCCTATCTTAGTGAATTGACGGGCTAACCACGAACCTGAATCCAGTTGAACATAGTTGACCATACCCCATAAGAATAGTAATTTTGATTTCCTAATAGCAGCAGTACTATCACCCTGAGCAAATAAAGTATGAGCCAACAAGCGGTGAGCATACCAAAAATAGGGATGATGAATATGAGACTCTTAGAATCGTAGGAAACAAAATTAGCGGAGGTAGATAATTGATGCCAAAAGGAATGTTCATTAAAAGCACAGGGATATCTCCTCTCACCTCCACTAGGAAACCCGAAAATGGCATTCAACTCAGTTAAATCAAGGGTATAATTAGTGTTATGCATTCTAAACTTAATCAACCCCTCTGTGCACTTTTTTCCCTGCAAAATTTTTGCATTCACTGAGCTAAGAAATTCTATAGTGATTCTCTCATAAGCCGGGTTGTTCAAGTTAACAAAAGAGTTCCAACCAATATTCCCCAACATCCAATTTATCTCTTCTAACATGCCCAATGTGTTCAAAGAAGTGGCATCAAAATAGTGTGTTGGAAGAATAATTCTACGAATCAAGGAAGCATACCTCTGTTTTTGCTCGTCATTCTCGAAAATAATGCCATGGACATTGTCATCGGAGGAAGAAGAAGAACGTGACCAATTTACGGTCTAAGTCCCCAATATCGGAGATGATTCCGCATGAATAGAGACTGGAGTTGCTCGATGTCGGGATGGCTTGGGGTTTGCATTGCTGGTATCGGTGTGGATCGTACGACGACCTGAACAACGCATCTTTGCCCGAGTTGACATGGTGAAGTTACAGAGTGGAAGAGGAGAACATGTAGGGACAGAGCACACTGATCAAAAGGTAAAACACGGTGATGGAGTTTGGATCAAAGTGTGTGTGTCGCACTAAGGAGAAGGAAAAAAACCCCCAACGTGAAATATGTCTTAGGGTTCTGTTCTCCAAAAATAAATATTTTTTCTTTTTTTAATAGAATTTTTTTTTATTCAAAATGATTGTTACATGGTGATGTTAATGCAACATATGCCTTATATTTTTCAAACTCACCACCAATATAACCCTTTGTAGACCCCAAATCTTGCCCGACCTCTCAATAAAGCTAGAAGACTTTCGTTTGAAGATGGATAAGGCCTCTTTAGGTCCCTAGGAATGTTTATCAGGCTCCATGTTAGGATAGGAAGATCTTTTGTACACAAAAATAAGAGAAATATCGCCAAGAGCCCGAGACAGCCATCCCGTTTGGCCAAACGCCCGTCTTGCCTCAATAAGACGGTTGTCTCACCACAAGGGGCTAGACAACCGTCTCGCCCTGATTGATACGAAATCCTATAAATATGACCTCGCCCCCCTCCTCATTTCACACATAATTTACACAGAATTCACTCCTACTACTCTCTTGGAAGTCTTTTGACACTTGAGAGTGACTATGAGCCTTATTCCAGAGTTTGAGTGAGCTTTTTGATTTCCGTTTAGATTGAAATCGGTTAAGGAAGTCTCCTATTGAGACGTCCAACTCTCAGTAGAGTGTTATTTTTCTTTATTGCGGGAGAGGAGCGTGCTTGAGAGTGCGGGGATAGGCAAAAAGCGTCCTTATTTCTTGAAGAGTTAATATAAAAGCTCGCTTCGGAGATTCCTTTTCTATTCTCTCTCTTTTATTGCTTTCTTTACCGCTTTCCTTGTATGCATTAGACACTAGAATCATGTAGATATTTAAATTATTCAAGTAGATAAAATAAATAGGGTAAAAGTATAGTTTCTTAGTCTTTATTTTATAAACTAGTCCATCATAGGGAACCCGAAAGGGGTGTTGTGGGGTGCTAACACCTTCCCCACACGTAGCTAACTCCCTTACCCAACTCTGGTTTTCTAAAACCAACGCTTTTTTCTTCCTTTTTCGATGTTTACAGTAAAAACATCGGTGGCAAATCCATCGAACCTTTTTGAAAACCTCGTCTTTAGGTCCAACCCGGTTATCGGACAACCTAAAGGTGTTGAACATCTTCTTTAAAAAACGCGAGTCAATCAAAACCCACGCGTCGTTTCGACCACCTCTTTTGATGGCGGTGATAGATGACAACTCCACTGGGGAAGCTAGAGAGTTGATCCCATTTAGTGATGGTCTAAGTTTAAAAAATAAAAACTTGAAATTATACCTTTACCCTTCCTTGTTTTATAACATGCTTTACTGTATGGCTTTAATAACTTTTGTATGTTTATTTTCTGCAATTTTTTGAAATAACAATTGTACGCAAACCTTTGCACACAATAGTTCCCTTTATACCCGGGGGCATGTGGGATAACCTTAGGGAGTGGGTGGCAGGTACGATTTGTCATAGTAAAGGGCCATGAGCCCACTGGTATGGTCGGAAACCACCACTGAAGGTGATAACCTTCCTCTTTTGACCTAAAGACATCGACATGGCCTTAGTTCCATGCATGGTCTGAGGGCTGGAAGAGTGGGAACCCTATAATGGGGACACCTTGGGGGCTTGGCCTTGGTGAGCATAATTAGAACCACCTTGAATACACACTTTTCTGCAGGATACCCCTACCTCGTGATAAAAACATCGTCACGCAGTTCGCGGATGAGTGAATTATTTGTGCATTTGTTTGTTACATTTGTTTGTTGTATAGCATAATCATACAATAACAAATAAAAAATAAAATAATACAAATAAAATAACATCTCAAAACAAATTTTTCACAATAAGTAATCTTATCTCGGACAGTCTACATTTTAGCTAGCCTGGTTTCAGGTTCTTTGTAAGCTAAGTAGCCACGTGGACCGATAGAAGAGATAAGGGGATATAAAACCAAATTTTCATAATAAATAATTTTATCTCGAACAGTCTTCATTTTAGCTAGCCTGGTTTCAAGTTCTTTGTAAACTAAGTAGCCACGTTGACCTATAGAAGAGATAAAGGGGTAATAAAACAAATAAAAAACAAAATACAATAAAATGCATTTTCACAAAATCAAAACATTTATAAAAAGATTTTTGACAAAGTCAATCATTCATACCTGCATCATCTCATAAGTGGTAAAACCAGGAGAGAAAATAAATGCATAAGGAAAATATGCATACACATCATCTTAATAAATCCCTCATCACTAGTGCAAAATGAGTTTTAATAAGTCTTAGGAGCTTTTTTTGGGAAAATTGTTGGGACAAATTCCCTTTGGGGATTTGCTCCCTGTTCTTCACTTTTTCCTCTTCGTTTTGATATGTTGTGCGTCCAAATCCGATATCCCAGTTAAAAGTTATCTTACTTTGAACATTTTCCGCCTTTTTGTACTAGTGCATGCATAAACACACCCATGCTAGGGGGCATTAGATATCCTTAATACAAAGGTGAAAGAGGCCCCCAAGCACGTTTGTAACCTTCCACAAGGAAGGGACAAATGTACTAAGGTATGATGACCTTCATTATACTTGTCAAATCTGTGATGGGGAAGAAACCATTACACCAAAGTGGGTATGGTACTCTGCAAAGCATAAGCCTCAAGGATGATACCAAAGTCATTGTCTTGAGGCATATCTATCGTACACTAATCATTCATTTCATTTCAAAATAAAAATAAACGTTCTTAAATTCATGTGCATTCTAGAAAGTGGTTGTTCTTCTTCCTGTCCTCACCCATACGCAAAAGGCCAAGAGGATGGAGAAATTGGAAGAGCGAAATCGTAAGCTCACCATTAAGCATAAAGGAGCAAATGACGCGATTAATGGAGTAGTTAGAGGAACAAAACTGCAAGCTCATCGCTGAGCTTAATTCTGTGAAGGAGCAGATGACGCAGCTAACAAAACTAATGCGCCATCAACGTAAGAGTCCCCATAATGATCATATGGGCAAAAGAGTGGAACAAGAACTGAAGAGTGGGAGGATTACGCAACCTCCCTCATCCACATCATTTAAGAAGTTCCTTAGCAAGAAGGAGCGACGAAGTATAAACGCCATCAACCCCACTACTCCTTCTTCCTCTTCACCACGAGCTGGGCAGTCATGCCTACAAGAGGGGAAATTTACTCTCATTCCAACTTCCTATAGGAGTCTGCTACCAGAGCTGTTAGAGGCCAGACTCCTAGCACGTGTTCCTTCGAAAAGGACGAATCCACCCTACCCCGAGTGGTACAAGCCTAACGAAAAATGTGCTTACCACTCGGACACTCCCGGGCACTTTGTAGAGAATTGCTTGAACCTGAAGTATAGGGTTCAAGAGTTATTGGATGCCGGGTGGATTACTTTCAACGCTCCTGCTCCTAACGTTGTTGTCAAGCCTCCGTCGTAACTAGAATAGTGAGACTGGGTAAAGAGGGCCAGCTGATTAAGGCTCCATTTGTTTTTAAGCTTCTTGCATACCTCTCAGTCCTCGCCCGTGGCCTGAGATCCTTGACCGAAAGGGTTTTGTAAACATTTCTTTTTATCAATAAAATCTGACATTCTCGTAAGTATTCATATTCTTTTTCATTCTTTTCTCTCTTAATATTCTTTCAAAATAATTGACAATAAAATCTGAGCCTAAATAGAACCGTAAATAAAAACAATCGTGTTTGTGATGGATGACTCTCTAGGGATCCGAGAGCCGAAGGAGAATGGATCAGATCAGACAGTGAGAAGGGGACCATCTCCTTGAACATGCAAAGGTTGCTAATTAAGTAAGCTCAATACATATAGCCCTGCCAAGAAGAAATCAAGGCCATCGATTTGGGGAAGGTGTTAGCACCCCACAACGCCCCTTTCGGGTTCCCTATGATGGACTAGTTCAAAAAGATAAATGTTTAAAGAGATTATGCTTTTACCCTATTATTTCATCTACTTGCAGAATTTAAATGTCTACATGGCCCTAATATCTAATGCATACAAAGAAAGAGATAAATAAAGCAATAAAAGAGAGAGAGAATAGGGAAGGAACCTCCAAAGCAAGCTTTATATTAACTCTTCGAAACTTGAAAACACTTTTTGGCAGTTCCTGCACTCTACAAGCACGCTCCTCCCACAAAAGAGAAAATTTTCACTCTACCGAGGGCCGAATGTCTCAAAGAGAGGCCTCCTTAACCGATTTCTACCTTAATGAAAATCGGAAAGCTCACTCGAACTCCGAAATAATGCTCAGAGTCACTCTAAAGTGCCAAAAGGCTTCCTAGAGAGTGGTAGGAGTGAATAGTTGTGTGAAAATGGTGAAATGAGGCTCCTATTTATAGGGAACCGCACCAGGAAAAAGTGGACGGTCGTCTGGACTTAGTGGACGACCTTCCATGGCAAAAAGTGACCATAGACAGCCGTCAATTGCCTTAAAGTTGGCATGGACGACCGTCTGACTGTCCTGGACGACCATCTGCTGTTTTTGACGGAATTTTCAATTTTTATTGCCTCTGAAAGCCCTTCCTATCTTAAATGGGACCTAAAAAAAGCTACTAGGGACTTAACAAAGTCTTGACCATCTTCGGAACGGGTTATCTTCGGCTTTATTGGGGAGCCGAGCAAGATTTGGGGTCTACAATAAGTCCTCTCTCTACTAACCCAAGATGAATGGTGCAGTAGAGGCAACCAATTAGAACATCAAGAAGATAATCTAGATGATGGTCAAAACCTGCAAAGATTAGCATGACATATCGCCTTTTGCCCTTCATGGTTATCAAAGTTTTGTATGATCCTCCACAGGAGCCACTCCATTTTCCCTTGTATATGGCATGGAGTTTGTACTACTAATAGAGGTCGAAATAATTTCCCTACAAGTTATCATGGAAGCAAAATTGACAAAAAGCTGAGTGGGTCCAAGGCCGATACAATCACTTGAATCTAATTGAAGAAAAACGGTTGGATGCCATACGTCGTGAACAAAGCCTATCAAAAGAAAATCGAAAGAGCTTACGACAAAAAGGTCAACCCCCATTCTTACCATGAGGGGTACTTAATGGTAAAGAAATTGCTTTCGGCCCAGAAAGACCAAATTGGAAAATGGGCGATAAATCATGGACGACCCTTCATGGTCAAGCGAGCTTTCTCAGGAGGAACTCCTATCCTCACGAACATGAATGAAAAAGAACTTCGATACCCGGTCAACCCCGATATGGTGAAGAAGTATTATGCTTGAAGGACATTGATCATGACCCTCTAGGATGAAAACTCGTAAAGGGCATCCTGGGCAAAAGTTAGGGTTCACTCGCCTTGCTACGATACGTCCTAGGCAAAATTTAAAGGCTTCAAAAAAAAAAAACCCTAAGAGCAATGGTTGCCTTAGTTGAAAACCGGAAGACAACTAAGATAACATCCTTCTAGAAGCAGACAACCTTGCATAGTTTTCACTCCGGGCTCGAACATCTTAACAAAAACAACTAGGAGAACCATGGGGGCAGATATCATAGACATGATTATTATAGCTTATAAAGTGTAGCCAACCTTGGCCAGCCATGCTTCTAAATTCCATTTGTAATCCTTCTGCAAAAATAATAAACCTTTTGTTTATACATATTAATAAAATTCTCTTTCATTTCCTTTCTCTTGACCAAATTGTGGAAATGCCTCTTTATTGATGAATCATAAATATGTGCAAAGTCTTTTGTCAAGATCATATAATGCATCATAAATAAGGAATCATTTAAAAAGAAAAAATGAAAATAAAAAGAATAATGCCTGCTAGGAGATTCTTAGGAAAAAATTAGGGTAGCCTGCTAGATCGAAAACCTAAAAAGGCGGTCTAGGAAAAAGTTAAGGCATTCACAAAAAAGGAAAAATCCCGCTAAGATATCCTAGGCAAAAATTAAGGCAGCCCGCTAGATCGAAAACCCCAAAAGGGCGGTCTAGGAAAAATTTAGGGCGTAACAAAAAAATAAATAAAAAAGGAGCCCACCAGCATAATCATGAAAGTATAGTAGGAGAATGTCGGTCACTTTTCTAGATGCATCTCATAATCAAAAATGAGAAAAAACAATAGATTGCATGTAGGACATCCACACAAATAGTCGCACAATATGACTCTGTCAAAATAAAAAATAAAAAAACAGGAAGCGCCAAAAACAGGTCTCCAAATAATGCTCTCCCTCAAGAAAGCAGAGCAAACTAGCAACTCCAAATTAAAATAAAAGCTTCCAAAAACTAGAGCTCTGGCTACCATCCTTCTACCCAGAAAAAGAAGGCACAAATAAGAAGTCTCCAAACATTACTCTTCCTCAAGAAAGAAGAGCAAGTTGTCGTCATCAAATAACTCAGAAGAAATAAGAGCTTCCTGAATCAAAATCCCCAACATTCTCCTTCTACCCCAATAAAGAGAAGGTACATCAAAGAAAAGCTGACGGAAAGACTCGATTATCTCCAAGCGGATCCTTGCCTACTCCAAAGGCAAAACAAAATATTTACCCCAAGGCTCAGCATCGCCACCACATGAGTCATCAAACATACTCACCCATTTTCCACCACATTCATCAAAGGAGAATAAAGGTTATGCAAAAAGCCCATCTCCCAAAGCAATCAAGGAGGCAAACCTCCATACCCTCAAGGATCCAATAAAAAGAAGAGAAAAGAAAACTCTTCATTTCCAACAGATGACCAAAAAATGCCACGACAAAGAAGACCGAATAAAATCCCCTAGTGGATCATACTAGAAAAGTCTACAAAAAGAAGGAATAAGAAATTCTCATTCCCCAATAGAATAAGGGCTTCACAAAGCCAGCTCGTAGTAACATCAATCAAGGATCCAAGACTTCATCACCAGAAAAATCAAATCAAAGTAGGATCCTTAGGACACCAACTAATTCCCTGGTAAATCACCAAAAAGAAAAATCTTCATCCCTAGTAGATACCCAGAAAGAAGAAAAAACCTGCATGTACAAAAGAAACTAAGAAGTAAAAAGGCACACACATTATCCCCACAAAGAAGCCAAATTAAATAAAAATCCTAACTTTTAGGTAACCAAATCAATCCCCAAGTGGGTCACCTTAGAATAAAGCATCCAAAACTAAGGAATCAGAAATTCCATTCCCCCAGCAAAATAAGAGCTTCACAAAGCCAACTCTCACCGACCTCAATCAAGGAGCTAAGATTCCATCCCCTAGAGGGATACCAAAATCAGACCTCCAAGGAAACAAATAATTCCCTGGTGGATTACCAAAAAATAGAAACACATCCCTAGTGAGCCTACTACAAAGGCAACCTTCAAAACTCACATCCTCAGAGTCGTTTTCCTGCACATAGGCAAGACTTGATAGTGAAGAGCCAACATCCTCAAGTGGAACATCAGCCTGTTCAGAGACAAAATAATGAAGCCAAAAGTATTCACTTCCGATGAAGCATCTACCTACTCAAAGGCATTACCAGAACCTCAACGAATTATCTGCCTGCTTAGAGGCACCATCAAAATCAACAAATCCTTAATGGATATCCGCCTACTCAAGAGGCATCGCCAAGATCAACAAATCTCCAATGGATTCCTACCTACCTAAGAGGCATTCACCAAGAGTCCCCAGCAACCATCAAGCTAGACGACTAACGAAAAAGCCCAATTACCAAAAATCCACAGCAATCAACAAGTTGGACGACTATGGAAAAAATCCAAAATAAAAAATCCCCAACAACCAATGAGCTGGATGACTATTGGAAAAATCCAAAAAAAAAAAGAAAAAAATCCCCGGCACACCGGATGACTATTCCGAAAAGTCAAAAAAACAATCTTCAAACAAAATCACTCCCCATGGAGCTGGCGCATGAGCAAGAGCAGTAAGCCGCCACCACCTTCTTTGCCAAAAGGATCAACCACCACAACAAAAGGGGCATCCGGAAAACTGAGATCCATATACGCTGGCGCATGAGTTAGAGTAGAGTTCCGTATACATGCTCTTAAATCTAGATTTCAAATTGATTGGTCTGTTGTTGGTAGTGATAATACGAGGAAATTATATAGGATGCCTTCATATCCATTACCTTATTTTGTTTTTCTATCAAGAGTTTTTTACTATGTTGGTGTAAATGTGGATGGATAATCGTTTACCATCATGGGTCATGCAGATGTAATAGGAAAATCTACTTTTCACCACCTAGGGATGGGTAAGAGAGGTGATGGTTGGTTCTTCAAAGATGAGGAAGAATTCATTGCTGAAGGAGTAGAGCTCATAAATGCAGACATTCCTGTCTCCTCTGCTAGAAGTAATTTCACTGCCTTCGAATAGAGTATGTTAGAGAAATTAGATAACATACATCTTTGACAAAAGGAGAAGGATGAGTATTACTACTCCAGATTTGACAATTTGGATGATCAAGTGTCCTCTATTCTTTCCACATTACAACAAGAACAAGGTGACACTGAAATGGAAGATGATGATGAAGATATCGAAATAGTTAAGCTATCTTCAAATGATGATGAATGATTAATATGCTTTCTTTAATCACATTTTTAATTTGCATGAACAATTTCTTTGTTGGATTGTAATATTTGACATATTAATGTGTTAGTTTGTAACTCTACTACATGATATAACTTTTTAATCCTTTATTATCTGACATCATTTTTACATTCAATTTGGATATACTATTACTTTTCTACTCTATGTTTAACCTTTTTTTATTAAGTCCAAAGGGGGGAAGAGTTCATTGCAGGGTTGCTGAAAAATGCTTTGCAAGGCTACTGAAAAATTATATGTCGGTTGGCTATCATAAAAAAAGGGGGAGATTATTAATGAAGAAGGAAGATTGATTAAAAAATCACTTTTTGATGATGTCCTTATAAGATAGCTAGGTAGTTGTGTGAATAGTTGTGTAAAGCCAAATGATCTAATCTTTGTTAAAATAAAGAAGGTAAAAAGTTAAAAATAATCAATTATATTAAAACTAAATCTGTATTAATCGATTAGATAAGTACTTAATCAATTATATGAGTTAAATTCATGTTTTCATAATACAAGTTAATAATCAATTATGTGGTCACTTAATTGATTATGTAACTAAATCTCTGTTTGACATAATGCGTTAATAATCGATTATGTTGGTACCTAATCAATTATATGACTTATTTTCAATCTGTCACTGCATGCAAATAATCGATTAGATATTTTGTTAATCGATTATCTGAATCAATTGCAACAGATTTTTACTCTATAAAAGAATGTAAATTTTCTTCTATAAAACACATCTCTTTTAGAAACAATTAAAGTATTAAAAGAGCTTTGTAGGCATCAAGAAAACATTTGTGGTTCTGTAAAACATTTTGAAGAAAATCAAACTCAAAGAAGAGATTATTGGCAATAGGATGAATTGTACCAAAAGTCTAAGGTAAAATCGTTCTTGTCTTTCTTTTTGTGAGTCTTGATTGTATTTTGATGTATATGAGGTGAACTACGTCAAATTAACTTGAAAATTGTGAGGATAAACATTTTCAAGTGTTGTGATTTATTTTTAAATCTTGATTAAAAGTTATTGTAATCAAGATTTGCAAATTAAGTTGTAATCTGGTTACTGAACAAGTTTTAATGAAAAATTAAATTTAAGGTTGCTTGGTTAAACTGGATGTAGATTCAAAATAATCGAACCCGTATAAACTCTTGCTTTATTTTCTTTATCTTAATCACTATAAGAAAAATGCATATTTCCGACGGATTTTTACCGACGGATTTGTAGCCGTCGGAAAATGAGTCATTACCGACGGATATAAAGCATTTGTGGAATTTGGTCTTACCGACGGATATATCCGTCGGTAAATTAATAAGTAGTTACCGACGGGGTAAATCCATCGGTAAATTAACAATTAATTACCGACGGATATATTTGTTGCTAAATTAACAATTATTTACCGATCGGATATATCCGTCAATAAAATTATATAATAATTACTTAATTTTAAATATATTCTAATAAATTAATTATTCACCTAATTAAAAAATTAAATATTTTTTTATTTAATAATTTAATTTAATCATAATTAGATTAATTTATAATAATTTATTAAATTAAATAATTTTAAAAAATAAATATTTAATTATATATAAATATATAAATATATTGTATTTATATATTTATATGGATATACATTTATTTGTATATAAATATAATTTATTTGTACATTATTATCAAAAAAATTTAGTAACTTAGTGGTTGGAGTATTAGCCTCCAACTCTAAGATAAATATTATTTTGATCTTTACTTGACGGATTTTGATCTTGTAGTAAAGAATACAATAAATAATAAAAATATTTTTGACAAATTTTAACCGTCGATATTTCCAGTGTTTCTTGTGGTAGATATTACTTTGATCTTTACTGATCTAATTCTTTTAAATGTAATTATTAGAAAAAGATTTTAAATAATTGATTATATTTGAAAAAGATTTAAAAACCCAATTCACATTTTTTTGGGTGTATTTAGACAGTCACATTTTTTAACAAAGTAAATTTTAAAAACAAAATAATTTTATTTAAACTCACTTTCATGATTATTTCCAATCATATTCCACCGTTAATAATTGGGCTTTAGTCAATTATTAATGCGTTCTTATGAGATATTTGATCATCATCCCTAAATACTAATTTTTAATTACATTAATATTATTCTAATAACTATTTAAATTAGTGTCATTTACATAAATTTTGTTTTAATTTTATTTTTATTTAAAATTTTCCTAATTTAATTAAAAAAGTAACTAATAATTTAAAGGCTACTTATAACTTTTTTTTCTCATTATATTTTTAAGATCAATTCTAAATGAATTAGAGCTCTACACCGGACAATAGTTTATACATAAAAATTGATATTATTATAACAAACATGAATACTCGCATTCCTAAACGAGATTATAATCATAGGTTGATCAAATTTTAATTTCATAATTACTGTAATTTAATTTAAAAAGATTTTCATATTTAAAAATAGTGTTAGAGATATAAATTAGTCTCATTTTTCGAATTTTTTAATCTCGTATTTTTTAAATTAATTGCAAAAAAGTTAATAATAATTTTATAAAGACTTAAACTTTGTTTTAGTCATTATACTTTGTCAAAAAAGTTAATAAATTAGCCTCATATTTAAGATCGAAGTAATCATTAGATTCGTCAAAACTTAATTACATAATCAATTTAATTTGCTTTAATAATTTTTCTATATTTAAAGATAGTGTAAGGTATTTAAACAGAAAGAAGAAAAAAGAAAGAAAAAAAAGAAGATAAAAGAGATAAAGATGAATTAGAAATAAATTTAAGAAGTACAAATATTTTCTTATAAATTAAAATTAGTTTATTTACAAGTTTAAAGTCAGTTAAAAATTTTAGTATTATAAACCAACTTATGAATAGAGTAATTTTAATTTATAAACAATATTTTCTTTTATTTCAATTTTATGTAAGAATGATGAAGGAGAAGTATCATATACTGATTCAAATTTAAAAACATAACATCAATTACGTCTTAACTTTAATATATTTAATTATATATATTTATTAGGGTTGATAAATTGACATAGTATAATATATTTGATTTAAAAATTTTTCTTATTATGTATCACTTAAACAAGACACGCTTGTAATTATCATATTTTTTTTATTATTATCTATTAGCAACGTAAATATTCCATACTTTATATATATATATATATATATATATATATATATATATATATATATATATATATATATATATATATATATATATATATATATAATTCTTGTTTTGACCATTGATTAAGTTAACTATATTAGGACAGTTGAGGTATCCATGAATAGGTCAAAATAGCAGCAGGATTCAGCGGATTGAAGCAAAATAGAATATTTCCTGAGATGAAAAGAGAGTGAGAGTTTAACAATATTTTATGACCCTTATAGTAATTTTTAGGTCTCATGTGATAGCCATCTTATTTATTAAGAGAGAAAATAAATAAATAATAAATAAGTAAAATAGAAACAATTTTTTTATAATAATTTTTGTTTGATGAGAATAATAATTTTAAAGGATTAATCTAAAATATTGTCTTTTTCTTCAAAATCTATTACATAATATAATAATATATACATACATAAATTATTAGACCAACAATATAATCGAGTATATAATAACTTTTATTTTTGAAATATTTTTATTAAAAATATATAATTAAAAAATAAATAAAACTATTATAAATAAATATTTTTATTTATTTATTTCCATTCATCTCTACTTATTTTTATTTTTATTTTTTGTCTTTTATTATAATAAATATAATGGTAATTACTACAATATCAATGATAATTATAATAACATTAATATATTATTATTATCATTATTATTTGTGTGAACAATTATATTTTGAATTATAGAAGTAATGAAAAAAAAATTATCATATAAGAACTCACATAAAACACAAATTATATTTTTTTCTTAGATATACTTGGTTAAAACTTGAATAAAGAGATGTAATAATTTTATCTATGGTTGGAGTAGGTCACAATGTTCCTTCTGAGAATTTTTATAATCTAAAAGAAATTTGTAAATACAAAATACCCAAATAAAAACATTTTAGAAAGCTAAGTTAATTAACAATGATGATTAAAAGATAGTTTAGAACATGACTCTAAAAGCAACATGTTATGCACTAGCATCTTCCTTCAACTTGGTCCATGCAGTACAAAATGCTCTATATAACTGTCATCTGATGATGCAGGGAACATAAACAAACACATTTTTAAAATGGCCAACACTGTTTTTACCCTATTTTCACTAGTCCTTATTTGCATAACAGCAACTCAAGGGAGGAAAACACTTCACCTTAACCATGAATTGCTCACATCCAATCCAGTTTTTGGTGATGATGTTCATGGTATCTGCAAAACTATGGTAGAGACACTAGGTTACACATGTGAAGAACACAAGGTACATATGTTATTATTCTGCTGAATCTACTTGCTTATGATCGTGACATCATTTTAGAGAATTGTTGTTTTTGTTGGAGGCAGGTTACAACAAAGGATGGCTACATCCTGAGCCTGCAGAGGATGCCGACAGGGCGGTCGGGCCAGAAAGCCGACAAGCCGCCGGTGCTATTGCAACATGGCATCTTTAGTGTAAGTTGTATATTAATACAGAGATATACAGATATTATTAGCAAATGTTTTCTATGTTTTTATAAAGAAAAAACTCACTGAAATAGTGTAGAACAATTAATAGTCCCTGAAAATAAGAAAACTAAAAAAAATCTTAAAAGTCTAATCTGTCAATCATTTTAGTCTAAAATTTTAAATTGTCCCGTAACTTCAATATTAATATTAACAATTTAACATATTATTTAAAGAATCAAATTACAATAAATAGTTAAGTTTAAAGATTTCTCTGACAGGGCATGTTTTTTTATCTTTAGGGTCAGATGTTTCGAAAATCGGATTAAATAGATCGGTTTAATCGTTTTAGTAAACTATTAGTCTAAAAATCGGTTTCTCATTTTTAAATAATGAGATTTTAATTAAATTAAAATAAAACTAAAAAAATGATTTGACTTTTTTGATTTAATTGATTCTGGTAATTTATTTTTATAAAAGATATAATATTTTTTTCTTTTTTATTTTATATTAATTACATAAATTTTAAATAATAGTTATTTTGTTTATATTTTCATCTTATTTTAATTATTATCTATTTTATATTTTCTAATATATTTTATATTTATAATTTTTATTGTAATATATAATAATCATGATATTAATTTTTTTTTAAATATTATTATTTATAAATTTAGTATATACTTATTATATTATAAAAATATTATTTTATTAAGTTAATATTTAAATCCTAAATACATTTCTTCACCTGTTCAACGAAGTGGCGGTTTTAAAAACAAGATTGAGTTTTATACATTTTAGGATATTTTACTTTTTTTTTTTTTTAATGTAGCGGCAAAAGTGATTATTGAATAGTAACATGAAAGCCTAAAGAGTAATCTTATAAAATTGAGTAAATAACTTTGGTGGGTTGTGTTTACAGGATGCTTCAACATGGCTGGTAAATTCTCCAGATGAATCACTGGGATTTATCTTAGCAGATAATGGGTATGATGTGTGGTTTGCCAATGTTCGTGGGACAAAATACAGCAACGGGCACACATCACTTAATCCTAATGACCAGGTTCTTGTTCTTATGAGAATAATAGATAGGATATACATGCATTTCAGTTCTCAGACTCCTATAACGGATATAAATTGTTTTTATTCATTATTATGTGTAGGGTTATTGGGATTGGTCATGGGATGAATTGGCTGGTTATGATCTTCCTGCTTTTGTCCAATATGTGTACAACTATACAGGCCAGAAAATGCACTATGCAGGTCATTCGTTGGTGAGTTCTTCGTCTCATTCTTTGTTTTCAGATTTTTTTTTTATATCATGTTAAATATAATTTTAGTTCCTATCTCGGTTCATGAATTCACGTTGATTAGGAAGTCAAGATTAATAATAGTTTATATATACCTTTTTTTTTTAATTCATCAAAGTGATTTTTAAGAAAAAAAACGTGATAGAATAGAATTCTAAAATGGACAATAACTCGAACATTAAAATTGATCCTAAAAATATTACCATGACAGACATGAGACACTCTCATTTCTAGACGGAACATTGATGGTCACTGTGAGATTGAAAACAGAGTTTTGTTCCACTCTTATCTTTTAATCCTCGACTAAAGGGCTATGTTTTGGTACGATTATGAATCTCATATCACTTATCAAACAAGGTCAAAGATAATTTATATATATGATTCTCTCTCAATTTAGCAAGACACCTTTTAAAATTAAAATCATAGTGAACTAGAACTCTCTGTAACGGATAATACCTTAGAAATAAAAATTGAATCTAATGATACTATTATAATATACATAAGGTTGAGATGCTTCCGTTCCTAAAATAGAACCGTTCCCAGACAGAACCGTTCCCATGATATTTTATAATTTTTAAATTTGAGTTTTAGTTTTTACACTTGTTAAGTTTGGTTTTGAGTGTCTATAATTTCAAGGCCAATAGGAATTGGTTCTTAGTTCGGGGACCATGGCCAAAATGTTCATAGTATGGCTAATACCAAAGATGTAGTGATTTTCTATAGGACTCAAAGTTAAACTTTTCAATAAATCCAAAAACTTGAAAACCATGGAGATTAAAATTGTCACATTTCTAGTTTGTATAGTTTTAACAATGACCTGAAATTTCAGGGAACCTTGATGGCTTTAGCTGCTTTCTCTCAAGGACAAGTGTTGAACATGTTGAGATCTGCTGCACTGCTTTGCCCAATTGCTCATATGAATCAGATTACATCACTGCTGACAAAATTTGCAGCTGACACATTTATAGCTAATGTGAGAGATAGAAGAAGATGAATTAGCTTGGAATTATAATATCTTTTGAAAAGAATTTGACATAATGAAAATATTTTCCCTTTTCTTAATATAACAGGACTTGTACTGGTTACGAATCCATGAATTCAATCCAAACGGGTATCAATAAAAAAGACCTTAATCTTTCAAACATTCTATCTCTTTCTGCAAAGTGTTTTAGTAGTAAGAAAACAACGTTTTTCCTTATGAGCAGGGGGGGGTGCTGCATCAAATTTTGTAGAAGACATCTGCAATAAGTTAAACCTGAACTGCTCAAGCCCAATGACACTTGTCACAGGTGCTATAAATGTTACTAGCATGACCATGAATTAAAATTTTTCATATTATGTACATATATTATAATTATAATATTGGTTCTTGAAAATAATGAAAATTTTTTGGTATTGCTTACACTCAAACTCTAGGTCCAAACTGCTGCCTAAATTCATCGATAACTGATGTCTCTTCTGAGCCAACAGCAACTAAGAACTTGATCCATCTATCTCAGAGTAAGTCTACTATTAAGCAACATTTTTTTAGCTGTGGGAGACTAAATTGACATTTTCTTTTAAAAAAATTATTTTATATATGTATTCTTATTAGATTTTTTTTTAACAAATTCTCATAAGAACTTACAAGAAAAGAAAATAAGAAGAAAAACTAAATTAAAAACAAACTTTAAAAAAAAAAACTAAGATGAGAAGATATCTATAAATTACTTTATTCATAAACTAATTTTAATTTATATAATGTTTTCTCTTCTAATTTTCTTTTATGTAAACGTTTATGAAAAAAAATTATCAACCCTCACAGTACTTAGTTTCCACATGATTTCTTGTTGATATTTTGTTCCTACGGATTTGGAGCAGTGATCAGAACAGGAAAAATAGCAAAATATGATTACGGTGATGAAGGAGAAAACATGCAACACTATGGACAACCAGATCCTCCTCTGTATGACATGACAACAATTCCAAAAGAATTCCCTCTTTTTCTCACCTATGGAGGGCAAGACATGCTATCAGATGTAAAAGATGTACAACATTTGCTCAATGACCTCCAAGATCATAATGCGAACAAGCTTGTCGTACTTTTCAAGGAAGACTATGCTCATCTTGATTTTGTTAGGGCTGTCAACGCTAACCAAATGATTTACGATCCTATTATGTCATTCTACCGGGTTAACTGATTTCTTATAACTCGGTTAATGGCACTTCAAGTCATGTGAAAGTTTTATATATATATATATATATATATATATATATATATATACATAGTTGAAGACATTATTGAACTTATTCAATTTCATATAGGAAGACACTATTAAAGTTAATTATTATTTATGAAGATGAATTATTAATTTATATCAATGTTATGATACAAAAATATTATTGATTTTTATTTTCGAGTATATCAACGATAATGTATATTTGTATTGTCATTTAAAACAAGTAAATATATTTTCGAAACATTTCTCACATACATTAGATATAAGGATCTATCTCTAAACATTTAAATATTGCTTCTCATAGATGATGTTCATTGTTGTGTTTTTTGTGTTAGAAATGAAAATACATCTACGTAAATCTTATAAAATTGACTTGTTAGATGAGGTTTTGTTGAATTATTGGTAAGCATACCAAAATTATCAATCGCAGTATAGTATTTCAATTAAATAAAAGTCGATCCCACGAGGAACGGTTTCAATGGAAATTCCCAATTATGCTTACTAAGTGGATTAAAACAGAATGGGTTTTGCATAAAAAGTTGAATTGAAATTAAATGACAAAGAATTGTAAATTGTAGAGAAAATATCAATTAAAGGTACTTAGAATTGACTTCCTTCCTTATCCCTCTTTTGTAATGGCTAAATCAATTAAGAACGTCAATTAACCTAACAATGTTGATGTCACCTACTCAAATCATCCATGTTGATTCCTCACACATGAAATTCATAAGAAAACCTAATAAATGTTGATTCCTCACACAATTAAGAGATTTCCCAGCATTAGGTTTAGGGTGTTAAGCAATTGATACATTCATTCCATTCCTGGAAATTAACGTAACAAATATTCTTACCGTGATCTAGGATTCAAGATATATTTTCCAATCATACCTCAAACAATCAAGAATAAATCATTCCAAAGCATAAAGGATAAGAATAACAACATCAAAGTATAGATTAATATCTCAAAATATCACCATGATACAAAAGAGTTCAAAGGAAGTGCACCGAATCCTAAGAGAATGAAGTTAGTCACCCATGTTGTCCATTACAATGCTCTAATTGATGAAAAAGTGAAGAATTGATGGATATTAGACAAAACCCTAACAGTAGTCGTGTCTCCTCTTCTCCAAGACTGCTTCCCCTTCTCAAAACACATCTTCTCTTTAAATTGGAAAATTTTGGGCTTTTGGGTTTCGTGTCTTTCGCTCGAGCGAGAACTTTCGCTCAAGCGATAGTAGCCTGTTTGCGCTCAAACGACAAAACGCTCGCTTGAGAGAATAAACTCCAGAGAAGAATAACTAACATTCGTTCAAGCGAATTTTCCTGCGCTTGAGCGACTGACTTCTAGAGAAGAATAACTAATATTCGCTTGAGCGAGTCTCGGCTCGCTTAAGCGAGTGTTCTTCCTTTTTCCAGTTTTACTCTATTGCTAATTCCAATCCAGAGAAAAATAGATTGGAATTAGCAATAGTCAAGTGGTTTCATAACAATTCAAGGTATAATTATATCAACTTTTCAACGTTGGTTCAACAACCGACGTTGTATCAGGCGACGTTGAAAGTCGTAACTTTCAATGTCGGTTCAACAACCGACGTTGTATCAGGCGACGTTGAAAGTATAATTTTTCAAATCAATAATTTTTATTTATTTACAACCCCTTTACCCCTTTTTATTTATCTAAAAGTCCACCCTCTCTTTATAATATATTTTATTAGGTCCCCCATCTATTTATATTATATTTTTTAGAAGTTTATTAATTTTTTAACTTTCAACGTCGGTTCTACGTTGAAAGTATAATTTTTCAAATCAATAATTTTTATTTATTTACAACCCCTTTACCCCTTTTTATTTATCTAAAAGTCCCCCCTCTGTTTATATTATATTTTTATTAGGTCCCCCATCTATTTATATTATATTTTTTAGAAGTTTATTAATTTTATAAAAAAATTGTCATTGGCGGGATTGAAACCCGAGTACCTTAGAATTGGAGGCTGATACTCCAATCACTAAACTACTAGAATTTTACTGTTAATAACTTACAAATAAATTATATTTATATACAAATAAATATATATCCGTGAAAATATATAAATATATAAATACAAATATATTTATATATTTTGATATATTTATATAGTTATATATTTATATATTTATATGTTGGATGTGAGGGCACGCTCGAAGGTGAAAGTGTGTGTCGAGTGGGTTTTCAAAATTTGATGCTAAATTTGTGAACAAGTATCTTTATATGAGTTTGTAATTTAATGACAAAATATAATTTTTATAATTTTATTTATATAATGATATAAAATAAATTTGGAAAATGCGTCATTCGCTCTCAAACGAAAAATACCAATTTTCGCTCATGCGAGACTTGAGCGAGTGAATTTCAGTGAGCTTTAACATATTTTCACTCAAGCGAGAGTCAATCTCACTTTCACCCTCGATCGAAAAATACCAATATAATTTATTTGTAAGTTATTATCAAAAAATTATAGTAGTTTAGTGGTTGAGATATTAACTTTCAACTCTAAAATATCAGGTTCAAATGTCTGTCAGTGACAATTCTTTAACTTAAGTGAATTTTTGGCTGAAAAAAAATAAAAATACTTTCTAGAAAATATATACAAATAAATATATATTTACATGGATATATATTTATTTTTATATAAATATAATTTATTTGTAAGTTATTATCAAAAAATTATAGTAGTTTAGTGGTTGGAGTATCAATTTTCAATTCTAAAATTTTGGGTTCAAATCTTGTCGGTGACAATTTTCAAATTTAAGTGAATTTTTGGTGAAAAAAATAAAAAGAAAAGACTTTCAACGTCGGTTCATCCGGGAACCGACGTGGAAAGTGTCAATAAGTGAAAAAAAAAATAAAAACAAAAAGACTTTCAATGAACCGACGTGGAAAGTACTTTCTACGTCGATTGACTAAAAATCGACGTAGAATGTGTTTAATATTCAACTTTCAACGTCGGTTCATCTGGGAACCGACATGGAAAGTACTTTCTACGTCGTCTCGGCTATAACCGACGTTAAATGACGACGTAGAAAACATATTTTGTAATAGTGTTATATATTATAATTTTACTATATTTGTAGTTTATATGAGATTTTAACATATCCTCTCACATCAAGGATAAAAATAAATTTTCAATTTTCAACACTTCCTCTCATTTTGAGAATAAGGGTGACCCAATAATGATCCGATAACAAGTGGTACCTAGCACACACATGTATACTAAACATATTATTAGGTTGACTATCAATCAAATATAACAAGGAACATATTAATCCTCTATATTTAATTTGGTCAATTGGTTTATCTTGTTAGTCAAAGTTGTTATTACATGTTTCAGTTACAAAGTTTCTAGCTTTAGGGGTTGTTAGACTTGCTTTATTATTCAGGAGATAATTGAGTCCATTTATTCCTATTTTGTTGCCATGCAGAACGTGACAGTTTTTTACTTTATGTTATGTAAGGCTTATATAAGTCAACCTTTGCTTCAATGAAGAAAAACACACTTTACATATTTTCATCTATACCTTGAGTTCCAACATTTGGTATTAGAGCACCGCAAGGGGCTTGGTACACTGTGTGAGTAATGAGTGTGAGAGAAAATTATAGTAACGAGTGTGAGAGAAAAATATAGTGGGTGTGTTGTGTGAGTGTAAATGATGTCTACATCAGAAAAGTTTGTTCAACCTGGCATTCCTAGATTTGATGGTCATTATGACTTCTGGTCTATGATGATGGAGAATTTTCTACGAAGCAAGGAGTTGTGGCAACTCGTAGAAGAAGACATACCATCAATTGAAACCACATTCACTGAAGGAGGACACCAGAAGAGTGTGGAAGACGACAAGTTAAAAGACTTGAAGGTGAAGAATTTCCTGTTTCAAGCCATTGACAGGGAGATTTTAGAAACTATTTTGGATAAGAGCACCTCGAAGGCCATATGGCAGTCCATGCAACAAAAATATCAAGAATTTACTAAAGTTACTAAAGTGAAGAGAGCCCAACTCCAAGCATTGTGACATGAGTTTGAGTTGCTGGCCATGAAAGAAGGAGAGAAGGTTGATAGCTACTTAGGAGGACCCTAAGTGTGGTTAACAAGACGAAATCAAATGGTGAAACCATGCAATAGAGAATGATGGTTAGCAAGATCCTAAGATCGTTAACTTCTAAATTTAATTATGTGGTATGCTCAATAAAAGAATTCAACGAATTGAGCATGTTAAGTATTGACAAACTTCACGGTAGCCTACTTGTTCATGAACAAAGAATGTAAGGATTCTAGACAGACGAACAGGTATTGAAAGTCACTAATGATTACAGATCCAACAGAGGCAGAGGTGGTCGAGGCTGTGGGAGAGGAAAAGGAAGATACCAAGGAAACAAAGCACTCATTGAGTGCTTTAAGTGCCACAAGTTAGGCCACTTTCAGTATGAATGTCCTGAATTAGAGAAGAAGGCTAATTTTGCACTTGAGGAGGCAGAAGAAGAGGTTCTGTTGGTGGCATATGAAGAGTCACCACAACTATACAGGAAGATGCTTGGTTTCTGGACTCCGTTTGTAGTAATCATATGACCGAAAATAAACATTGGTTTGCAGATATAGAAGAAGGATTTATCAAAACGGTCAAACTTGGAAATGACACCACAATGGCTGTTGTCGCAAAAGGAAGCATTCAGGTGCAAATCGGTGGCATCTCTCATGTAATATCAGACGTCTACTTTGTTCCTCTTAAGACCAACCTACTAAGCGTAGGACAACTTCAAGAGAAAGGTTTAGCCATTCTAATTCAAAATGACATGTGTAAGATATTTTGCCCAGATAAAGGATTAATTATGCACACTAACATGAAACAGAATAGGATGTTCTACTTGACAACATCGCTACACCTTACGTGCCTCCAAGCTGAAGATGATTCGGAAAAAGAAACTCAACTGTGGCATAGTCATTTCAGACACCTCCACTTCAAAGGGCTAAGCACACTTGCGAGCAAACAGATGGTTCTTGGGCTACCCTTGCTGAAATCTGCTAAAAAGATCTGCACTACTTGCCTTGTTGGAAAATAACAACGAGACTCCATATGAAAGTAAAACACGTGGAGGGACACAATGAAGCTTTAGTTGATCCATGCAGACATCTACAGTCCCATCACACCATCCTCACATAGCAACTAAAGGCAACTGACGACTGCCTAATACTCCCCAATAGAATGAAGTCATAGAATGCAAAAATCCGACCATCATGAATGTTGTAAGAGAAATTTTACACGAAAAGCGGGTTCCAAAATCTTTCTAGCTCGAGGCGGTTTGGTGGTGTGTACATGTCCAAAATAGAAGTCCAACTTCCGCAGTAGATCAACGTACTCTAGAAGAAGTTTGGAGTGGCATCAAGCCATGCGTTGACTATTTTCGAATATTTGGTTGTGTTGCACACATTCATATTCCAAACCAAAAACGAAGCAAGTTAGATAACAAAAGTCAGAGATGCGTCTTCTTGGGAGTTAGTGATGAGTCTAAAGCCAACAAACTATATGATCCCATTACAAAGAAAGTCATTGTAAGTAGAGATGTAGTGTTTGAAGGAGAAAGTTGGAATTGGCACGAACATGCAGAAAAAGTTAAAGCCAAAATTCTTGATTGGGAAGATAAGGAAAGCAATGCAAAACAGGAAGATGCAAAATTTGTACAAAATGAAACAATGGATAATCAAGTTGAAGGGAGGGCAGAAAGGACAAGTGAAAGAAGAACAAGACTATAGAGACAACCCGTATGGATGGTCGATTACGAAACCAATCTCTTAGTAGAAGCAGAAGAAGAGAACTTAATGACAATGATAACAACTGACGTTGGCGATCCACACTCCTTTGAATAAGCATGTAAAAGCAAGAAGTGGGGGGAAACAATGGATGCAGAGATGAAGGCGATTGAAAGGAACAATACTTGGGAACTCGTTGATTCTCCAAAAGGTGTTACACCAATTAGAGTTACATGGATTTTTAAGACGAAATTCAATGAAAGTGGCAATGTAGAGAAATATAAGGTCAGACTAGTTGCCAAAGGTTATGCACAAAAATATGGAATAGACTACACAGAGGTATTTGCACCAGTGGCTAGACTTGATACTATGAGGGTATTATTTGCCTTGGCAACGCAAAGTGCATGGGAAGTGTTTCAACTATATGTAAAAAGTGTTTTCCTACACGGTGAACTTTAAGAAGAAGTATTTGTCTAGCAGCCCACAAAATTTATCAAGAAAGGAAAAGAAGATCAAGTATATAGGTTAAAGAAAGCATTATATGGGCTTAAACAAGCACCAAGAGCATGGTATAGCAAAATTGAGGCTTACTTTGCGAAGGAACAATTTGAAAGATGCTCTAGTGAACACATGTTGTTTACTAAAAAGGATAACGAAGATATGCCTGTGAAGTTTTGATATGAATCTCAATTGTACAAGGGGTGATTTAGGATCTTTAGGGTTAGAATCTTGTAGGAAATTTAGGAATTTAGTGATAAGGTGGAAGGAAAGAATAACACTTCCCAAGGAAGGCAACTCATAAAGGATATTAAAGTCCTTTGATACAACCCAAAGGTTCTTGAATCACTCAAGAATTTAGGAGAACCACTCTCACTAAGATAAAAGAGATAAACTCTAATATTTCTGAATAAAATTCCACTTGTTATATTTGATAAAAATATGGTTCAACCTATATAGAAATTTGGCCATCAGAAATACAAAGATTCACGAAAAGAAAATAAATGCTAATAATGATTCATTAACCTAGGAATTGAAAACTACTTAATGACTAATTGTAACCGAAATTGTGGCAATCAAAATTCAATTAGCTATGCACCCTCTTGGTCTCCCAAAAGCTGATACCTAAGTTTCCAATTGGGCCTTTATTACAACTTTGAAACAAAATCAAACTAAAGCCCATTAATTGATTAATCCAAAACACAATTTGGTCAACCAACAATACTTGTTGAAGAGCTTCCTGTGCTTCCCTTGATCTATCCCTTGTCATAGGTCATGTCCACATCATTCTCTCCCTCTTGAAAAGGATTTGTCCTCAAATCGGATTCGTCATCTACATAAAAAAGAGATAAGTCTGATAAATTGAATGTAGAACTAACATTATATTCAATTTTTATGGCTAAATAGCTCTCTCTCACTTCAAATGTTTCACTCTTCTTTTGATCACTCTTTTTCTTCTCAAGTGTTTCACTAACACTTTCTTTTTCTCTCTTTTCTTGAAGAAGTTTTTCTCTCATTTTCTTTTTATCCTCCTCTATCATCACAATTTGACGTTCAAACCCTTAAACCGGAGCTCTGAATACCAAATGATATGAATCTCTATTGAACAAGGGATGATTTAGGATCTTTAGGGTTAGAATCTTGTAGGAAATTTAGGAATTTAGTGATAAGGTGGAAGGAAAGAATCACTCTTCCCAAGGAAGACAACTCACAAAGGATGTGAAAGTCCGTTGATATAACCCAAAGGTTCTTGAATCAATCAAGAATTTAGGAGAATCACTCTCACTAATATAAAAGAGATAAACTCTAATATTTCTGAATAAAATTCTACTTGTTATATTTGATAAAAATATGGTTTAACCTATATAGAAGTTTTACCATTAGAACTACAAAGATTCACTAAAAGAAAAGAAATGCTAATAATGATTCATCAACCTAGGAATTGAAAACTACGTAATGGCTGATTGTAACTGAAATTGTGGCAATCAAAAGTCAATCAGCTATGCACCCTCTTGGTCTCCCAAAAGCTGATACCTAAGTTTCCAATTAGGCCCTTATTACAACTTTGAAATAAAATCAAACTAAAGCCCATTAATTGATTAATCCAAAACACAATTTGGTCAACCAACAATACTTGTTGAAGAGCTTCTTTTGCTTCGCTTGCTCTAGCCCTTGTCATAGGTCATGTCCACATCAAGTTCTAACCAGATTCAACATGACCAATAATAATCTTGTGTGCAATCCTATCATTCCCGGAACCATGCTATCAAAGGATGATAATGGTGCTGCAATAGATACAACTAAATTCAAACAAGTTATTGGAAGCCTCATGTACTTAACAGTAACTCGACCAGACTTGATGTTTAGGGTAAGTCTGATAAGCAAGTTCATGGCTAACCCAAAGGAGTCACATTAGGTTGCAATAAAAAGACTCTTAAGGTACCTCAAGGGAACCACGTAGCATGGTCTATTATATAAAAGGGGAGGTAAAATTGATCTCAGTTTATAGTGATAACAATTATGCATGAGACTTAGATGATAAAAGAAGCACATCTGGCTCAGTATTTATAATGGGGTCTGCAACTGGCTCATGGGATTCGAAAAAGCATCATGTTTTAAGTTTATCCACTATTGAGGTTGAATATATTGTCGCATCACTCTGTGCGTGTCAGTGTATCTGGCTTAGAAGAATCTTAGAACAACTAGGTTCAAAGGAAAAGAAAGAAACTGAAATATTATGTTACAATAGTTATTCTATCCAACTATCCAAAAACCTAGTTTTCCATGGAAGAAGCAAACATATTGCACTTAGATTCCACTTCCTGAGATACTTGGTGAATAACTAAGTAGTACGCCTAACAGATTGCAGTTCTAATGAATAGGTAGTTGACATTATGACAAAATAACTGAAACTTGATCAATTTGGAAAGTTTTGAAGCTTGCTTGGAGTAGTCAAAGCCGCTTAAATAAGCTAAATGCAGTAGATGCATGTAGCTTCAGGGAGGGAATGGTAGTCAAAGTTGTTATTACGTGTATCAATTAACAAAGTTCCTAGCTTTAGGGGTTGTTAGACTGCTCTATTATTCAAGAGATAGTTGACTCCATTTATTCCTATTTTGTTGCCATGCAGAACGTGAAAATTTTTTACTTTCTGTTATGTAAGGCTTATATAAGCTAATCTTTGCTTCAATGAAGAAAAACACTCTTTACATATTTTCATTTATACATTGAGTTCCAACATATCTACCCCGTCTTGGTTTAAATAAAACTAGAGGACATGGTACAAAGATTCATTGCAATTGTACATCTTGAACTTCTTTAAGAGATCACAATACTTGGATTGGCTAATGAATGTGGCATTGTCCATTTCTTTCACTTGGAAACCAAGGAAATGAAAGTTCTTCGATCAAAAACTTCTCAAACTTTCCCTGCATAGCTATTATAAATGGATCACACAATTAATGGTTAGTTGACCTAAAAATGATGTTGTCTACATAGATTTTCACAATAATTTTGTTTTTTCTAATTTTGTTATCATCTTTTCCTTTCTCGTGGTCTTGGGACAACAAATGTTATTCACACCATTATCTAGAAGCTTGTTTCAACTCATAAAGATCATTTTAATGCTTATAAACATGATTACAAAACTTGTGATCAACAAATTCAAGTGATTGAAATTCCTCATTCATATAACATTCAAAAATGTACTTTATACATCAATTTGAATAATTTAAATCCAATAATACCAACAAATGCAACAACAATCTAGGAACTTAAGAGCATGCATTTCTTTTTCGTTCTATACCTTTTTCTTAGTTATACCCCTTGGCTTTATTGAGTGATTATGCCTAGCCAGTGACACCTTTCTACTCTAAATGTTTTTCTTAATAAAATAATAAAATGTGCAAGTTAAAAGGTAAAATGATTCACATTTATCACTTTGTCAAATAAAACTCATAAAACTAAGAAAAATAAGCTTTCAAAATAAGATATTCATAACCATTAAAGTGACCTTTACAACTTTTTAATAATAAAAGTTCAAAGCAATTTCTCAAAAGAAAATTAAAATTATAATATCTCTATCTTAATGTAACACATAATCATAACATCCCATAAAATAAAAATAAAATGAAGCCTAAGCTCCATCACACATCTCTTCATCCTTATAAAAAATTGGTTCATGTATAAAGGAGTTCAAGCCAAACAAATAATACAAACAATAAAAATAGAGGAGTAAGATCATTGATGGGAATTTTTAGGGTTTTGTATATGTGTATTTCTGATATATCATGTGGATATATTTCTATTCATGTACTTTATGTATATATAGAATAAAAATATTACAAAATATCAAGTAACAATAATATCTCAATCATAACTGTATAAATTAAAATAATAACCTAATATCTTTTTACCTTTTCTCTTAAAGATAATAAAATCTCTTAATACCTAATCTAAATAAAAAATAATAAAGTAATATTCCCAACAATTACATCACTTATGTTATAAATCGATATAAGAAGTTGGATAGAACTAAACTTGCACAATGTCACTCTATTAAACATACTCAACCATAAATTCAATTTATTTTCCTCAAAATTTTTAACATCATGTGCGTAAATATTAGTGAGATAGCACATTTTTTCATTAAGTGGTTGAAATTCGGCTTGAATAAAATTTTAAAATAAAAATAATATTCATTAAATATAAAAATTAAATATAAGTATATATATATATATATATATATTATAAAGTAAATATATAAATATTATATATACATATTTATATATTTTAAAATTTTGTTTATATAATTATATCAAATAAATATAAATATATATTTTTATGTAACATAAAAATATATTTATATAATTATATTATTAATATATTTTATAAATATAGTAAATACAAATACATTTAATATATATATATATATATATAGTATTTAAATATTTACTTATATTTTTATAAATATAAAAAATACATGTATATTTACATATTTAATAAATATATATTTCTATATTTCTATATAACATAAATAAATTATATATATTATTTAAGTATACTTTTAATATAAAATAATTTTAGTAAATAAAATAATATTTCTTTTATAGAAATATATAATGTTTTTATTATATTTTAATACATTTGTATATATTTTTATAAATATGGTAAATATATATTTATATTATGTTATATACATTATAATTTTATAAATATAATATATAATAAATATAAATATATATTTTTATATATAATAAAAATATATTTTATAATTATATGTTTATAAATACTTTTATAAATATATATATATATATATATATATATATATATAATATTTAAGTATTTATTTAATAAAAAAGATATTTAGTAAATAAATATAATATATATATATATATATATATATATTTTAAACATTTATTTATATAATTATATCAAATAAATATAAATATTATTTTTTATATATCATAAATTTATATTTATATAATTATATGTTTAATATATTTTTATAAATATAGTAAATACAGATATATTTAATATATATATATATATATATATATATATAATATTTAATATAAATTAGTTGAAGAAAAAAATTTATAAAATTTATAATTTATAAGAATAATAAATTAAAAATAAATTTATATAAGACATTATATGAATAATAATTTATTTAAAAATTGAAATATTAGAAAAATACAAATAAATTACAAGATTATGGATTTAATATTTATATAAATTTAATAAATATGAATTTATAATATATATATATATATATATATATATATATTTATATGTATATAATAAAATATTTAATAAATACATATATTTGTATATTTAATAAAGATATATATATATATATATATATATAATTATATATTTGTATAGATTTTATAAGTATATAGTCATATATTTTTATATTGAATTAATATATATTTATATTTTTTTATTTATAGATATTATATTCATGATATAAAATATTAAAAAATCATAAATTAATGGTGCATAATTGAAACAATACATGTTAATATGAAACCCAACTAAATTAGAAATAATACAAAATAAATGGTAATTGAAGAATCATATTATAAATCGCAGGACAAATGTAGACCTTGTTATCCCGTGTTTGTCAACATATATACTATCTTCTAAGTCACGAATAATTTTCGTTAGATGTTGCCTTTCGTATAGTCTTAGCTTGAACAAATAATTCAATTTTTCCCCATGTTTGTTTACGTTGCACAGTTGGGTGTACAGATTGTGTTTTGTCTAGTGGTTGATCATTTGGGTCATATCAACATCATTTTAATTTGTACTGAGTCGTAAATGATCTTCTAGTTTCGCACCTGAATTGAACGACGGTAGTTGATTTCAGTAATTTGTTTGTGATTTCCATAGTAAAGTACTTGAGCAAAAGGCTATGTATGTTGGATTACCATTGTTCTAGGGTTTAAACATGTATAAGTAAGACCAAAACCATTTTGACTTTCCATGATGATTGCACGTTAAACAAGCCCACCAAAGTAAGTTATAGCTTCAGAGGAAGGGATGTTGTTTGAGTTTGTAGAAGAGGTAGAAACAGGGGGGTTTAAAAGCATCAGTATTTCATCAATGGATCTAGTATATTGAACATATAACCAATGATAGTATCTATACGAAATTGTGACTTCCAAGTAATCATGTTAGATACATAAATATCAGAAAATAGTTCAGTAACGTCATATATAATTAAACCATCACCTGTTAGTTTTGGTTGACGGTAATACAACCGATTGAGGTGCCTACAAGAATCCCTAAAGAAATGCATATTTTTCCTTCAAAATGATAAATGTGCAACTGTGTGGAATTCGAAAAAGTTTAGGAGATGCACATTGAAAGTACACCCCTTCCTCTTTTGTTATGATTTGCCCATTTACAAACACTGCTGCAAGATAAGAGTTATCAAAATTTTCAATATTTGTGATGCCAAATTCCTCCATTTGAAGAGTAAAAAAAAGAATAACACAGGTTCGATATGAGTGTTGATAGGCAAGATGATGTTAGAAAAATGTGAATGTCTAAACACACCCAAGAGGCAGAGTGAATTGGGTTTTCAAATTCTTTCTAACTCTAATCAATTATTAAAAATCTTTTTTTGATAATTAAATTCAAAAGAACTAGAATAGTATTAAGATCACAAGAATATTAAGATAAGGAAAAGAAAGAAAAAAAACACATACTGGTTCGATTCTTTTGAATCTACATCTAGTCTAACCAAGCAACCTTAGCTTGGAATTTTCATTAAAATTTGTTTGGTAATTAGATTACAACCTAACCTGATAATCTTGACTACAACAATATTTAATCAAGATCTAAACACAAATCACAACACTTGAAAATGTTTCTCCTCACAATTTTCAAGCTAATTTGATGTAGCTCACCTCACATACATCAAAATACAATAAAAAATTCACAAAGAGAAAGGCAAGAAGGATTTCACCTTAGACTTTTAGAATACTGCATCCTATAGCCAAATGACCTCTTCTTTGAGTTTGATCTTCAAAGCATTTTATAGAATCACACACTTTTCTTGATGTCCATAACGTTCTTTCTAATTGCTTTAATCATTTCTAAAAGATATATTTTATTGAAGAAAATTTGCATCCTTTTATAGAGTAAAAATCATTACAACTGATTTAGATAATCGATTAGTAGAATATCTAATTGATTATTTGTGTACAATGATAGTGTGAAAATTGTTAGACAAATGGCATCTAGAGGGGGGTGAATAGATGCTCAAATTAAAATAGATGTCAAATTAAAAATTTATTTTAAGATGTCCAATAATTTATTAATTCAATTTTAATTATAAGATAAAATAAAGATAAAGCGGAAGTGATATAATCATAGAGATAAAGAGAAAGATTCAAGTGTGGAGATGTAGGATGTGGTTTTGTTAAAGAGATAAAGGCAAGAGAAGAGCACACAGTAATTTATACTGGTTCGGGTATAGCCAACCCTACATCCAGTTCTTAGTCAACTCTAATCACAAGAGTAACTCCCAATTCACTATCTTTAAAATTCAGCATACAAATTACAATCAACTCAGCAGAGGAACCAATAAAAAGTAAACTAATTAAAAAGACAATCACAATCCTTAGAAACCCACTAAGGATGAACACCTCCCTAGAATCTCACTAGGGATGAACACCTCTCTGAACAAATCAAATGATGAAAAACAACTCCTTTGCAACCAAAACACAAAGGATGAACACCTCCATAGAATCACACTAGGGATCACTACAAGAAAATCTTATATTACTGACGGATATTTACCGACGGATATGTATCCGTCGGAAAATAAGTGATTACCGATGGATTTAGAGTAGTTGTGGAATTTGGTCTTACTAACGGATATATCCGTCGATAAATCCATTGGTAAATGAATAATTAATTACCGACGGATATATCCATAGGTAAATCCGTTGGTAAATTAATAACTTTGGTAAATGGACAATTAGTTACCGATCGGATATATCTGTCGATAATTATTTGTTCATTTACCAACGATTTAAAGTATATTTTTAAAAATCAACATTAAATTAAAAAAATTAAATATTTAAAATTATATAATAATTACTTAATTTTAAATATATTCTAATAAACACGACACACACTTTCACCGTTGAGCGCGCCCTCACATCCAACATATAAATATATAACTATATAAATATATTTATAAATATTTTAAAAATATTTTATTTATATATTTTATATTTATATATTTACACGGATATACATTTATTTGTATGTAAATATAATTCTCTTAATCTGATTCTAAAAATTGTAATAAATAAAAAAAATATAATATAAATGGAAGAGGGACCTCTAGATAAATAGAGAGGGATTATAAATTAAATAGTTTAATAATAAAAATAAAAATAAAAATGTGTTCTACTTATCGACGGATTACCAAATCAAAGGGATGAACAATTTCCATATAGGAAACCCAAAGAAATATAACAGAATAACAACAACCACATAAACCCTAAACAAGGAATTTACAATCAACTTCCTCAGACCTAGAAAAAGGTATTAAGGCAATAAAATAAGAACAATCACACCCTAGAAAAAGGTATTAAGGTAATAAAATAATAACAATCACCTAAACCCACAAAGGATGAAGGCAATAAGGCAATAAAATAACAACAACCACCTAAACCCACAAAGGATGAAGACAATAAAATAAGAACAAATGTGATTAACAATGAAAGCACAAAATACAGTAGAGAAAATGGTTTTCTCAGAAGGTGTAAAATATCTTTGTCGCATTGCTCAAAATAGGTATTAAGACAATAAAATAACAATAGCCACCTAAACCCACAAAGGATGAAGGCAATAAAATAAGAACAAATGTGATTAACAATGAAAGCAAAAAAGATAGTAGAGAAGAGGGTTTTCTCAGAAGGTGTAAAATATCTTTGTTGTCTTGCTCATAATAGGTATTAAGGCAATAAAATAACAACAACCACCTAAACCCACAAAGGATGAAGGCAATAAGACAATAAAATAACAACCACCTAAACCCACAAAGGATGAAGGCAATAAAATAACAACAACCACCTAAACCCGCAAAGGATGAAGGCAATACAATAAGAACAAATGTGATTAACAATGAAAGCACAAAAGACAGTAAAGAAGAGGGTTTTCTCAGAAGGTGTAAAATATATCTGTTGTCTTGCTCATAATAGGTATTAAGGCAATAAAATAATAACAACCACGTAAACCCACAAAGGATGAAAGCAATAAAATAAAAACAAATGTGATTAACAATGAAAGCATAAAAGACAGTAGAGAAGAGACTTTTCTCAAAAGGTGGAAAATATCTCTGCTGCCTTGTTCATAATAGGTATTAAGGCAATAAAATAATAACAACCATCTAAACCCACAAAGGATGAAGGCAATAAAATAAGAACAAATGTGATTAACAATGAAAGCCCAAAAGACAGTAGAGAAGAGGGTTTTCTCAGAATGTGTAAAATATCTTTATTGCCTTGCTCATAATAAGTATTAAGGCAAGAAAATAGCAATAACCACCTAAACCCACAAAGGATGAAGGCAAAAAAGTAAGAACAAATGTGATTAACAATGAAAGCACAAAATACAGTAGAGAAGAGGGTTTTCTCAGAAGGTGTAAAATATCTTTGTTGCCTTGCTCAAAATAGGTATTAAGGCAATAAAATAACAACAACCACCTAAACTCACAAAGGATGAAGGTAATAAAATAAGAACAAATGTGATTAACAATGAAAGCACAAAAGACAGTAGAGAAGAGGGTTTTCTCAAAAGGTGTAAAATATCTCTGTTGTCTTGCTCATAATAGGTATTAAGGCAATAAAATAGCAACAACCACCTAAACCCACAAAGGATGAAGGCAATAAAATAAGAACAAATGTTATTAACAATGAAAGCACCCACAAAGGATGAAGGCAATAAGACAATAAAATAACAACAACCACCTAAACCCACAAAGGATGAAGGCAATAAAATAAGAACAAATGTGATTAACAATGAAAACACAAAAGACAGTAGAGAAGAGGGTTTTCTCAAAAGGTGTAAAATATCTCTGTTGTCTTGCTCATAATAGGTATTAAGGCAATAAAATAGCAACAACCACCTAAACCCACAAAGGATGAAGGCAATAAAATAAGAACAAATGTTATTAACAATGAAAGCACCCACAAAGGATGAAGGCAATAAGACAATAAAATAACAACAACCACCTAAACCCACAAAGGATGAAGGCAATAAAATAAGAACAAATGTGATTAACAATGAAAGCACAAAAGACAGTAGAGAAGAGGGTTTTCTCAGAAGGTGTAAAATATCTCTGTTGTCTTGCTCATAATAGGTATTAAGGAAATAAAATAACAATAACCACCTAAACCCAAAAAGGTGAAAGCAATAAAATAAGAACAAATGTGATTAACAATGAAAGCATAAAGGACAGTAGAGAAGAGGGTTTTCTCAAAAGGTGTAAAATATCTCTGTTGCCTTGCTCATAATAGGTATTAAGGAAATAAAATAATAACAACCATCTAAACCCACAAATGATGATGGCAATAAAATAAGAACAAATGTGATTAACAATGAAAGCACAAAAGGGGTGATTATATATAATCAGAGAGATAAAATATCAACAAGATAGAGAAAGATAGATATAAAAATAAGGGGTGTAAGGAGAGTAATGCAATGAAAAAGGGATATGGAAAAGAGAATAACACACAGTGATTTATACTAGTTTGGGTATAACCAACCCTACATCTAGTTCCCAGTCAACTCACACAAGAGTCACACCTGGGTAATGGAAACAACAAATTGTAGAAGCCTGTAGAATGTCAACCTCCAAGAACAAGTATGATTAACAATAAAAGCACAGTAGGCTATGGAGAAGAGGGTTTTGGTAAAATATCTTTGTGGCAATGGAGAAGAGGGTTTTCTCAAAACATGTAAAATATCTCTGTTGCCTTGCTCAAAATTCTTTTCTTAAATCTGATTGAATGTAAATTGTATTTTCGAATTCTGTAATTGTGTCTTTTTTATTTTTCATCAAAACTCATTTAAATAGGAAAATATCATCAAAAAATAGTTGTTGGTCATTAATACTTTCATAGAGAAAAAATCAGGATGTATTCAAAAATATTTATTTTTCAAAACAAATATTTTTCAAATTTGAACTGCCATAATCGATTATGTTACTAGTATAATCAATTATGACAGAGAAAATCGTTTTTCCATTTCTGATGCATCATAATTAATTATGACAGTGAAAAATGTCATATTACGAAATTTTATCACACTTGTGCTTTGGAGGCTTATGCATAATATTACTTCATCAACTTGTACCTCCATATCCAGTATTCTAAGACTTTATCTAGTCTTCAGGAATCATATCGGGCTAGCTTGAATGTTGAATAGAATCTTTATCAAAATTATATCTTGGGCTTGCTTGAGTCTTGAATATTGTTGACTTGAATCATCATCAAAATCGTCTCTTGGGAATGTAGGGACATATTTCACATTACCATCAATCTCACCCTCATTGTTTTCAATCTCCCCCTTTTTTTATGATGATCAAGGAAACACCTGAAATGAATTAAAATGCTTGACTCAAGATTAGCACAAATTTTCACAGTATATTTAAACTCCCCTTAGATATGTTAATAACAAAGTTTCCCCTAACTCATCTGAGAAAAACTTCTTTTAACTCCCCCTGTTTAATTCAGAATTAGGAATGGATTTCATACAGATTTTAATTCATAAAAAATCTCTCCCTATTTCATTGATAGTCATAAAAAAATTATTTCAAGAGAAAAAAAATCTCCCCTGTTCCATTGATAAAAAATATTATAAGAGAAAAAAAAATCTTCCCCTGTTTCACACAGAGTTAATATCATCAAAATCTCTTCCTCGTCTTACCGATAATTATAAAAAATAATGCAATAGAAATTGAGCACAAATTTGCACAAATTATCATATAAAACAAGGTAGAGAAGATAATGAATCACAAAATGTCGAGAGAAAAACATCATATTAAGGAGGTAATATCTAGGATACTCAAGGCAAATGAAGAGAGAGAAAAATAAGGGAATGAAATGATTGCAAAGATAATAGAATGGAATGAAGTAGTTTCCGAAATTGCAGTCTTCTTATTGAGGCCATTTTCAAATTCAAATTTAAATTTCAAATTTCTATTCTAATTCCAATTCAAAAATCTCAAACTGCAAAAATTTCAAATTTCAAAATCTCAAACTGCAAAATTTCAAATTTCAAAAATCTCAAACTGCAAAATTTCAAATTTCAAAAATCTCAAATTTTCATAAATTTAGATTTTTATAATTCTCAAATATTCAAATTTCAAATTTTCAAAATTAAGACTTTCAAATTTCAAAATTTTTAAATTTCAAAATTGGTCAACAATCGAATTTACGTGACAGATAAGTACAGATATTCAATGCAGAGGCGTGGGATACAATAATAAACTTATCTTTGTAATATTTCCCTGTTCATCTGGCTTGTTCCTATACATCCATTTAGCTCCAATAACCTGTATTGATTTCTTATCCTTGATAATTACCTGCAACATCAACATACAAATCTAGGTACCCTTTAATTATTTTTGGGTCCTTAAGAAGGTTAGTAGAATCACAACTCTCTGCCAAAAGACTATGGATAAAAGAATAGAACCATGATACAATAATCGATTATCATAGCACCTTCAGAATCAACATAGTTGATTATGACAACAAGAAAAAAAAATTCCAAAAATTCATAATCTATTAGATGCTCAAACTATCATCTAGACATGCATAAATGTTTTGTTCCTTTAGGCACCCATTCGTATTTGCCATTAGATATGCCAAAATATTTTATATAACATCTATTTGATGTATGACCTAATTTCATGCAATAAAAACATGTTGGTTTTCTTTGAAGAGGTCTAAATGAGTTTCTTAAAGTTCTTAAAACTGGCTTCACATTTGTTTTCCTTTACTCTTTCACAAAAATAGTTTTATGAGGTTCTAGACTTTCTTTGGGTTTGTAACCAAGTCCAGCTTTGCTAGAATACCCTCTTTGATAACCTAATATAGAATCAAGATTTTCAGAAGATTTTGAAAACTTGCTCATTATTTTCTCTAACTTGAAAATATCATTTTCCAAATGATTACAATTTTCATAAGGTTTAGCAACTTCTTTATCTTTAGCCAAAGTTTTAAATTTATCAACATCTTTCTTTAAGCACTCATTTTCTTTTTCAAGAATACCAACAATATTTTCTAATGCATGAAACTTTTGTTTAAGTGCAATATGTTTCTTAGCTAGTCTTTCAAGATGTTCAAACATTTCTTGATAGGCTTCAAGCAACTCATCATATGCATTTGAGGATTTTGTGCTACTTACTTGTGATGAGGTTTCATCATCACTTTTTGTCATCAAGCAAAGATTTTCTTCTTCTTCTTCATCACTGCTTTCGGAAGAACTCTCTTGTGTTGTGGAAGAATCATTATCCTCCCTAGAAATATAAGCTTTGCATTTCCTCTTATAGATAGAGTTCTTCTCTATCTTCTTCTCTTTCACATCTTTCTTGTCTTTCTTAAGTTCCGAATGGTCTGGTTTGATATGGCCAAGCTTTCCACATCCATAACACTCGTACCTATTGGTTTTCTCTTTTCTTTGTTGTCTCTTTTTCCTGTTCTTCATAAAACGAGAAAACTGTTTAGCTAAAAGAGATATATCGAAATTCAAAAACTTACCTTCATTTTCACTTTCATATTGTGAAGTTTTTATTACATTTAGTGCTATCATCTTGGCTTGGTTCTTTTCACCGTTCTTTAACCTTTGTAGTTCTTTTCACCGTTCTTTAACATTTGTAGTTCTTTTCACCGTGTCTGGAAATCCGTGATGCTTTCATTCTGCTGCATTTGAAACAATTCATACTCCTAGATGAGTGTGTTCTTATGTGCTCCCTTTACTTCATTTGTTCCTTCATGTGTTCTTATGTGAAACAATACCGTTTCGGGCTCTTACATCATATTGGGCACGCTTGTTTTCATCCAGCGTCCATTGGTCAAAAGTCTCTGGCACAACTCCAGACTCTGTTGTTCTCATCGGAATGTAGGGACCGTTGAGTACAACATCCCAAACATCGTAATCTAGTGTTTGTAAAACTATTTCCATTCTCGCCTTCCAAAACTGATAGTTTTCTCTTTCAAATAATGATGGTCTGTTTATTGAGGCTCCTTCCCTATAAACCTGATTCTGCATAGACATCTTGACAGATCGTTTAGAAATATCTTATCTAACCAAGCTCTGATACCACTTGTTAGACAAATGGCATCCAGAGGGGGGTGAATAGATGCACAAATTAAAATAGATGTCAAATTAAAAATTTATTTTAAGATGTCTAATATTTATTAATTAAATTTTAATTATCAATTGAACAAAGATAAAGCGGAAGCGATATAATCAGAGAGATAAAATATCATCAAGATAGAGAAAGACAGATATAAAAATAAGGGGTATAAGGAGAGTAATGCAATGAAAAAGGGATAAGGGAAAGAGAAGAGCACACTGTGATTTATACTATTTGGGTATAGCCAACCCTACATCCAGTTCCCAGTCAACTCTTAACACAAGAGTGACCCCAATTCATTATCTTTTAAATTCAGTTCACAAATTACAATCAACTCAGCAAAAAGTAAACTAATTCAAAAGACAATCACCTCCTTAGAAACCCACTAAGGATGAACACCTCCCTAGAATCCCACTAGGGATGAACACCTCCTCTGAACAAATAAAAGGATGAAAACACTTCCCTGAATAAGTCAAAGGGATGAACAGTTTCCACACAGGAAACCCTAGAAAAAAACTCAACAAAATGACAGTGACTACTTAAACCCTAAACAGGGAATTTAACAATCAACCACTTAAGCCCACAAAGGATGAAGGTAATAAAATAAGAACAATTACACCTGGGTAATGGAGACAACAAATTGTAGAAGACTGTAGAATACCAACCTCCAAGAACAAGTGAGATTAACAATGAAAGCACAATAGGTAATGGAGAAGAGGGTTTTGGTAAAATATCTTTGTGGTAATGGAGAAGAGGGTTTTCTCAAAACATGTAAAATATCTTTGTTGCCTTGCTCAGAATTCTTTACTCAAAACTGATTGAATGTAAATTGTATTTTCAAATTCTGTAATTATCTTTTTGATTTTTCATCAAAACTCATTTAAATAGGAAAATAACATCAGAAAATTTGAATAGAATCTTTATTAAAATCATATCTTGGGCTTGTTTGAGTCTTGAATGTTGTTAACTTGAATCATCATCAAAATCATCTCTTGGGAATGTAGGGACATATTTCACATTACCATAAATCTCCCCCTCATTGCTTTCATATACTCTATAGGATTTACTAGTGATAAAGATTGAAGATCTTGAAGATTTGATGAAGTCAAAGTATTTATGGGTTAAGGGTTATAGTGTTTAGTGAGTCTGCATCCATATTATGTAGGTAAAATCTCCTATCCATTTCAACAGCATGAGGTTCTATCAATTGAAAGAAATAAAAATGCCTCTAATCATTTTAATCTATTAAAAATTGTTTTAATCGGTTAATATGTTCTTGAAAGGTTAAGTAATTTTCTCATATCAAAGAATTATCAAAGAGGTGTTGTTGATAAAACTTTATTTCTTAAGAAAATCAACAAAGATACCATATTGGTTCAAGTATATGTTGATGGCATCATATTTGGAGCAACTAATGAATCTTTATGTTGACTATACATGAGTATGATGCCTGAAGATTTTGATGATGATTCTAGAGCAAAGGACTTGAAGTCTTGAAAACTTATAAGCATTTGTATTTACTTGTAATAACTCTGTTTTATACTTTTGAGTCTGTAAAATTAGAGTCCAAGATAGCCAGCACATAGTTCATCCTCTAAAAGTTCATTTTTATCAAAACCACTCTATAATAATCGATTATCACTCAGGATAATCGATTATCATGCTTTGAAACCTGTTTTCTAAAAACCTTGCTGGAATAATCGATTATCTGGGTTGATAATCGATTATCCCAGTTTGAAAGTTTGAAAGTTCTTGAATAATAGATTATCAAGCTAGATAATCGATTATCCTGGTCCTGTTTTACTCTTCTGCGAAAATGGCTATGTAATAATCGATTATCACTTAAGATAATCGATTATCTATTTCTGTTATGAGTTTTGAATTTTAAATTTGGACCAATTTAAGAATCTCTATTCCCAATTCTTCTGGTTTCGAAATCTTCTATTCCCTAGACCCCAATCTCTCTACTTAAGGTTCTCTAAGACTCTCTGCAAAATAACAAATATTTTTCATACAAAAGTTAAGAGCTGTAATTACTAGAGAACTTTCTGTATGGAAGAAAAAGGGGCTTTTGAAAACCTAGTGTGGGCTAGAAGCGATAAGAATCACTGAGTGGATTTCTTGGTGGATTGTGTGTTATGCCGTCTTTAAGAAAAGTTGTTATTCAACCTTTGTAGATTCAAAGGAGGTGTTCATCTCTTGTGTGACTCAAGAGAGGTATTTTCTAATCCTTATCTTTTTCAATTTGTAATCTGTTGTAAAATGTGATTATAGTGATAACATTAATCCTCTTTTAGAGTGCTTAACAACTGGACGTAAGGTCTTTTGATCTGAACCAGTATAAATCAACTATGTAATCTTCTTTCCCTTATCTCTTTACTTTACAAGCATTTTAATCGGTGAAATTTGGGGAAAATTTTTAAAACCCTAATTTTTTATAAGAAACCAATTCACCCCCTCTCTTAGTTTTTGTCCCTAAACGCAAACATTTCGTTGTGCAATTCTAACAAGTGGTATCAGAGCTTGCTTTGATAGTCATTCAAATTTCGAAAATAGTTGGACAAAACCAAACCTTTGCCGAGGGTGCTTCTATCAACAGACCCCCACTTTTTGCGGGGTAAAATTATCCTTTTTTGAAAGTAAGAATGCAAATATTTTTGGAGTCTGTGGATAGGGGTGTATGGGATTCCATTGTAAATGGTCCTTTTATTCCCAGAGTTATTATAAATGATGTAGAAGAACCAAAACAATTTTTTAGATGGACGGCTGAAGAAAATAGGAAAGCCCAATATGATGTTAGGGCTAGGAATATAATTTCGTCTACTTTAACCCTTAATGAGTTTTACAGGATATCCATTTGCAAGAGTGCTCAAGAGATGTGGGAAATTCTAAGAGTAACCCATGAAGGAACTAATGATGTAAAAAGAGCACGGAAAAATTCTTTGATACAAGAATATAAAATGTTCAGAATGCAAACGGGAGAATCAATTTTTGATGTCCAAAAGCGTTTCACACATATTATGAACCATCTCACAAGTCTTCGTAAGACTTTTGACACTGATGAATTAAATGTGAAAATTCTTAAATCTTTGGATAGGAAATGACAACCAAAGGTGACTGCCATTACGGAGTCACAAAATCTTGCCACTATGACTATGGCGACTCTCTTTGGAAAGTTGAGAGAGCATGAACTTGAACTTGGAAGGCTAAACGATGAAGAAAGCCAACATCAAAAGAGAAACCTAGCTTTCAAAACTGAAGTTTCTAAAATCAAGAAAAAGAAAGAAGAAGAAAGTTCTGATAGTGAAGAGGATGAAAACTTGAGCCTCATGATAAAAAAATTTACAAAATTCATGAAAGCTAAAGGAAAGCAACCTTTCAAAGGTAAGGGAAAGGTAAAAGAAAGTTCTTCTTTAAGTTTTAAATGTTATGGTTGTGGTGAAACAGGGCATGTGAAATCCGATTGTCCAAACAAGAAAAGTGATGATCATAAAGACAAGAAATACTTTAAAAAGAAAGCTTATATAGCTTGGGATGATAGTGACTCAAGTTCGAAGTCAAGCGATTCAAAAGTTGAAGCAAATCTTTGCTTGATGGCAAATGATAATATTTCTTCTGACTGTGAGGTAAGTGATTCTTACTGTTCTTCAAGTGATGATGAAAATGACTAAGATGCTTTACAAAATGCATATCAAGAACTATTTACTGCTTTTAAAAATTTGAAAACTGAATATAAATCTTTGAAAAAGAATTTGAATAAATCGAAAAAAGAAGTAGAATCTTTAAAATAAAAAATAGTGACTTTGGAAGAAAAATAGAATAAACAAATAGCATGTGCATCATGTAAAGAATATGAACATGATATTGACATTCTTAGATACTTACTTGATAAAGCTAAGAAAGAATTAAGTAACTATAATAAGGATGGAGTTAATGTACAAACTCAAGTAAAATGTCATGTTCCATTAAAAGAGCCTAAAAATAGAACCCGAAGGGTATGCGTTGAAAAAGGATCTAAATCTTCTCAAAATAAAGTTGTATCTTTTTCAAGAATTAAATCTAATGCATGCTTCTATTGTATGAAACATGGACATACATCTAATAGGTGTAAAATTAAGCATTTTGGTGTTCCAAAGGGAAAATATGTTTGGGTTCCTATAGATAAATTATTTGCTTGTCTCTAACCCCAAGGACACAAAAGTTATGGGGACCTAAGATTATTGTGTTCTTGTTTTGTAGGAAGCTTCCAAATCCAAAAAGTCTATGTGGTATCTTAACAGTGGGTGTTCAAGACATGACTGGAGATAAAAAGAAATTTGTTAGTTTCAAAGCAAAGGAACAATGATATGTAACATATGGGAACAATAATAAAGGAAAAATCCTTGGAACCAGAAATATTGGTGGTGCAAATACTTTGAAGATAAAGGATGTGCTCCTTGTTGATGGGCTAAAGCACAATCTCCTAATTATAAGTCAACTTTGTGATAAAGGATTTAAGGTAATTTTTGAAAGTAAGTTTTGCACCATTCATTTAAAGGATTATGAAAATATAGCATTAAAAGGTATTAGGCATAAAATATTTATTTGATTGACTTGGATTGTGTATCTAATACTAATATAACATGCTTAGTTGCTAAGGAAGAAAATCCATGGTTATGGCATAAGAGAGCAGCTCATATAAATATGCATCAATTAAACAAACTAATATCAAATGACTTAGTTGTTGGTTTGCCTAAGTTAAAATTTGAAAAAGATAGATTATGTAATGCATAAACAAATTAAATCATCTTTTAAATCTAAGAATGCTATTTCCACATCAAAACCTTTATAACTTTTACACTTAGATTTATTTGGTCCATCTAGGATAAAAAGTTTTGGTGGAAATTACTATGCTCTTGTAATTGTTGATGATTTTTCTAGATTTACTTGGACATTTTTCTTAACATTGAAAAGTGAGGCTTTTAAATTCTTTAGGAAGTTTGCCAAACAAATTCAAAATGAGAAAGACTTAGGAATTAAAGTGTTAAGGAGTGACCATGGCGGGAAATTCCAAAATGAATCTTTTAAAAATTATTGTGAAGAAAATGGAATTTTGCATAATTTTTCTGCACCTAGAACTCCCTAACAAAATGATGTAGTAGAAACGAAAAATAGATCACTAGAGGAACTTGCTAGAACCATGTTAAATGAATCAAATTTTCCTAAATACTTTTGGGTTGATGTTGTAAGTACTACATGTTATGTATTGAATAGAATGCTTATTAGGCCAATCATAAAATTAACTCCTTATGAATTGTTAAATGGAAGGAAGCCTAATGTTTCACATTTAAAAATATTTGGTTGTAAATGCTTTGTCTTAAATAATGCAAAAGATAATTTAGGAAAATTTGACTCAAAAGCCGATGAGGTCATCTTCTTAGGTTATTCACTTTCTAGCAAAGCATATAGAGTATTCAATAGAAGAACCTTGAATATTGAAGAACCTGTACATGTTACCTTTGATGAAATTTTAGACCTTGAGGGAAATCCTCTTGAGTCAAATAAAGAATATGCAGGTGATGATGAATACATAAGAGAAACTCTAGAAGAAATGTACTTGAATGAGAATGAGCCATCTTAACCAACTGAATTGGCTAAAGAGTGGCAACCACCAAGAGGACTTTCAATGGACAATATAATTGGTGATATTTCAAAAGGGGTAAGAACTAGAAATATGACAAATTTCTGTATGTCTGTAGATTTTGTTTCACAGATGGAACCCAAAAGTGTTAAGGAAGCACTCCAAGATGACCAATGGTGCATTACAATGTAAGAAGAACTCAATCAATTTGAAAGAAATCAAGTCTGGGAATTAATTCCAAGAAAAGAATCCCATCAAGTTATTGAAACAAAATGGGTATTTAGAAACAAACTTGATGAAGATGGAAATATAACAAAGAACAAAGCCAAACTTGTTGCCAAAGGATATTGTCAAGAGGAAGGTATTGATTATGGTGAAACCTATGCTCCTGTTGCCAGGTTAGAGGCTATACGCCAACTATTTGCTTATGCTTCATTGATGAAATTTAAACTATATCAAATGGATGTTAAAAGTGTATTTTTAAATGGGTTTATCAAAGAGGAAGTATATGTGGAACAACCCCCTGGATTTGAAGATTTTAAATATCCTGATCATATTTTTAAATTAAAGAATGCTCTTTATGGTTTGAATCAAGCTTCTAGGTCATGGTATGAAAGGTTAAGTAATTTCCTAATTTCAAAAGATTTTTCTAGAGGATAAATTGATTCTACTTTATTTATTAAGAAAGTAAAAGAACATATTCTGTTAGTTCAAGTATATGTTGATGATATTATCTTTGGATCAACTGATAATTCCTTGTGTGAAGGATTTGCTAAGATAATGCAGGGTGAATTTGAAATGTCAATGATGGGAGAATTAACCTTCTTTCTCGGACTTCAAATTAAGCAACTTAAAGATGGCACTTTTGTGTCACAAACCAAATACTGCAAAGAGATTCTCAAGAAATTTGAAATGGATTCTGTAAAAGCTGCACACACTCCAATGGGAATGTCCTACTATCTAGATAAGGATGAATCAGGTTTGGAAATAAATCAATCTATGTATAGAGGTATGATAGGTTCACTATTATATTTAACTGCAAGTAGACCTGATATCATGTAATATGTATGTGTGTGTGTGCTAGATTTCAAGCATGTCCAAAAGAATCTCATCTAACTGTAGTAAAAAGAATATTAAAATATTTAAAAGGAACTATAGGATTTGGTTTATGGTACCCATCTGAAGCTTCTCCAAGTTTATTAGGTTATTTTGATGCTAATTGTGGAGGTTGTAAAGTAGATAGAAAAAGCACTAGTGGTACTTGTCATTTATTAGGATCATCCCTAGTTTCATTGCATTATAAGAAACAAGCCTGTGTTGCTTTATCCACAGTTGAGGCTGAATATATTGCAGCTGAAAATTGTTGTGCTAAACTTCTATAGATGAAGTAACAACTAAAAGATTATAATATTTTTCTAGGTGACATTCCTTTAATGTGTGATAATACAAATGCAATTAATCTCACAAAGAATCCTGTTATGCATTCTAGAACCAAACACATTGAGATTAGGCATCATTTTTTAAGAGATCACATTTCTAAAGAAAACTGTAAAATTGAGTATATAGACACAAAACATCAATTAGCAGACATATTTACCAAACCTCTTCCCAAGGATAAATTCTATGAACTTAGAAGAGACTTAGGAATATTAGAAATAGTCTAAACTCTACTAAATTGTAAAATCTTTGCATTCTGTACTGGAATAATCAATTATTTTTGGAAATAATCGATTATGATGTGTCTAATACATGTTAAGTTTGTCAATCTCTTTGGAATAATCGATTATCTTGGGTAATAATCAATTATTGAAGCTTAATTGTATGATTCATGAAAAATCTTTTTGTTATAATCGATTATTTGGACCAATAATCGATTATTTGTGATTCATTGACCCAATTCAGTAATTTCTCTCTGGAATAATCGATTATCTCAAGTGATAATCGATTATTCATGCATTTTCTGGGCAGGGATGAAGAAATAATCGATTATTACTGTTGTCGCCGTCAAAAGAGGCGGTCGGAGTGACGCGATGGTTCTGACTTCTGTTTTCGCATTTTATATGGGTGAGGTTACAATGCCTCTAGATTGTCCGATAACCGGGATGGACCTAAAAGCAAGGTTTTTGAAGAGGGTTCTTATGGAGTCACCACCGATGTTTTTACCGAAAACATCGGAAAAGGAAAAAAAAACGTTGGTTTTTAAGAAAAACCAACTTTGACCATTATAACCAGAGTTGGGTAAGGGAGTTAGTTATGTGTAGGGAAGGTATTAGCTTCCCTACGACGCCCCTTTCGGGTTCCCTATGATAGGCCTGTTGTTTGATAAACAAACTCTTAAAATGACGCTTTTACCCTTTTATTCGCAGATTTAAAAGATAATCACTACATGGTCCTAGTAGCTATTGCACAAATTAATATAAGTAAAAAAGACGGTAAAAGAGAGGGAGAGAGTGAAGAAACCTCCGGAGCAAGCTTTGATTAATTCTTTAGAAATTAGGACGCATTTTGGCAGTCCTCCGCTCTACAACGTTGACTTTTCTCTCTCGCAACGTTATAAAAACTCTCTAAGAACTCTTAGAAAACTCTGGAAATGCTTCGGAGGGGCTCTAAAAGAAGAATTCTAAGAAATGCTAGAAAGGAAGGTGGAAGAACTGTGTGAAATGAAGGGGAGAGCGCCCTCCTTTTATAGGGATTCGCGCGTGTCAGGGCGAGACCGCCATCTCGCCTAGCAAGGTCGACATGGTCGTCTCGTCAATCGGGATGACCGTCTCATCTTTGAAAAATGTTGAGACGGTCGTCTCGCCAATCGAGATGATGGTATCGATTTTCCAAATGGCGAGAGGGTTGTCTTGCCAAACGGGACGGCAGTCTCGACCTTGCCAATGACGAGACGGCGGTCCCGATAAGCGAGACGGCGATCTCGACCCTCAAGGTGGAATTCCTTATTTTTTGTACAGAAAAGCCTTCTTACTCTAATATGGGGCCTAATAGTCTATACTAGGGACCTTTTAGGCCTTGCCCATCTTTGAATGAAGGTCTTCTGCTCTTGATTTTGAGGTCGAACAAGATTTGGAGTCTACAGTTGCCCCCCCTTCACCTGACTAGTCGACTGTTGGCCTGTTATGCCAAAAAGATCGGCTGGAGGGTGAAGGAGTTAACCCTCTTGCCCAGCTGTCCTCCAGATGCTCCGTCTTGCCGTTGCCGACCCTCTGGACAAAAAAAAGTTGTGCGCCTCCAGGATGCTCCTTCTTGCGGTAGCTGACCCTTCGGTTGATGAGTATAAACCCCCCATCAGGCTGGTAGTTGCAGTCCACTGTTCGTAGGACTGGATGAGTATAAACCCCACATTAGGCTGGTAGTTGCAGTCCACTATTTGTAAGACTGGATGAGTATAAACCCCCCATCGGCTGGTAGTTGTAGTCCACTGTTCGTAGGACTGGATGAGTATAAACCCCCCATCAGGCTGGTATGGTTCACAGCGTAGGACCGGTTGCGACTTACTGCTGTGGCTTGTGTGCATATCATGTGCACATCATGTGCAAGTTGATGGGTATGAACCCCCCATCTGGCTGGTACAGTCCACTTCGTAAGACTGGTGGTGGTGGCAGCTTACTCCTCTAGCTCATGCGGCGTGTGATGAGGAATGTTTTCCTGTTTGGATGAAGTTATCTGGTGTGTCGGGGATTCTTTCAGCTCTGCTTCATTGTTTGCTGGGAAGTCTTTTATCTTGCTCTTTTGATATACCAGGATGTTTGTGAGTGCTTCCTGTTTGCAAATGCAAGCACAGAGCTAATTTCCTTACATGAATGCTCTTTTGTTTTTGTTTTTTACTTGAAGCAGGTTTTTTTATTTTTTATATTGACAAAGTCGTTTTGTGAGGCTATTTGTGTGGATGCCTTAAATGCAATCTATTTTTAGTTGAGGCATCTAGAAAGTGACTGGTATTCTTTTTGTTGTTCTCCTGTGATTACTAGTATGAGCTCTTATCTTTGTTTGAGCCCTATCTTTTGCCTAGACAGCCCTTTGCGGATTTTCGATCTAGCAAGCTGCCTTAATTTTTGCCTAGGATATCGTAGCGGACTTTTTCCTTTTTATGAAGGCCTTAACTTTTGCCTAGACCGCCCTTTGCGGGTTTTTGATCTAACAGGTTGCCCTAAATTTTGCCTAAGAATGTCCTAGCAGGCATCTTTCTTTACCTTTTTCTTTTCCTTTCTTGTGCTTTCTTGTGTTGGCTTTTTTATGCATGCTCATGTTTCATTAATACAGAGGCATTTTCATGAATTGGTCAAGAAGAAATTTTTTATTGATATAAACAAATGGTTTATTTTTACAGAAGGATTTACAAAGGAATTTAGAAGAAGAGCTGGTCAAGGTTGGCTACACTGTATAAGTTATAACAATCATGTCCCTGATTTTTGTTTCCCTGTTTTTCCTGGCTACTTCAGTTGAGATGTTCGAGCTCGGAGTGAAGACCATGCGAAATTTGCTCGCTTCTGGGAAGGTATTACCTTAGTCGCCTTGCAGTTTTCGGCTAAGGTAATCATTGCTCTCTTTTTTTTTGTTTTGCGTTATTTCGATTTTTTTTTCTCTTTTTTTTTTGAACCTCTAATTTTTGCCTAGGACGTGTCCTAGTGAGGAATACGGACCCTATCTTTTACCCAGGATGCTCTTTGCGAGTTTTCATCCTGACGGGTCATGAGAAATGTCTTCAAGCGTAATATTTCTTCACCGCATCTGAGTTGACTGGATGTCGAGGCTATTCTCCGTCCATGTTAGTGACAATAAGGGCTCCTCCTGAGAAAGCTCGCTTGATCACAAAGGGTCCTTCATAGTTTGCTGCCCATTTTCCAATTTTGTCCTTTTGGGCAGGAAGTAGTTTCTTTATTACCAAATCTCCTTCTTGGAAAGTGCGGGAATTGATTTTCTTATCGTAGGCTTTCTTAACCTTCTTTTGATAGACTTGCCTGCGATAAATGGCGTCCAGCCATTTTTCTTCGATTAGGTTAAGTTGGTTGTACCGATTCTGGATCCATTCTGCTTCTGTTAGCTTTGCTTCCATAATAACTCTCAGGGAGGGTATCTCAATTTCTATTGGCAGTATCGCCTCCATGCCGTATACGAGAGAGAAAGGGGTGGCCCCGGTGGAGGTTCTTACGGAAGTCCGATATCCGTGCAAGGCAAAGGGGAGCATTTCATGCCAATCCCTGTAGGTTATTACCATATTCTAGATGATTCTTTTGATATTTTTGTTAGCTGCCTCTACTGCACCATTCATCTTAGGTCGGTATGGAGAGGAATTGTGGTGTTGAATTTTGAAATCCTAGCATAATTCCTCCATCATCTTATTGTTTAGATTGGTTCCATTATCAGTAATGAGCCGATGAGGGATACCATACCGACATAGAATATTCCTCTTGATGAAGGTAGTCACCACTTTTTTAGTCACGTGTGCATATGATGTTTCCTCTACCCATTTGGTGAAATAGTCAATGGCCACCAAGATAAAACAGTGACCATTAGATGCTTTGGGCTCGATGGGTCTGATGACGTCCATGCCCCACATAGAGAATGGTCATGGTGTAGTCAGGGTACTGAGAGGTGTGGGTGGAACGCGAACATTATCAGCATAGATTTGGCACTTGTGACATTTCCTAGCGTATTGGTGACAATCAACCTCCATTATGGACCAGAAATACCCTGCCCTTAGGATTTTCTTTGTCATGACATGCCCAGGTGCGTGGGTCCCAAAAGCTCCTTTGTGAATTTCTTTTATCAAGGTTTGGGCTTCCTCATGATCCACACACCTTAACAGAGTGGAATCAAAGCTCTTTTTATAGAGGGTTTCTCCAATCAACATGAACCCTGCAACCCTCTTACGAATGGTCCTTTTATCATTATCATTAATTCCTTCGGGATATTCGCCCTTCATGAGGTATCGTTTGATATTGTGATACCAAGGGTTTTGATCGTGCTCGCCATTTACTGTCATGCAAAAAGCTTGTTTGTCATGCAACTTGATTTGAATAGTTGGCATCTCATGCTCTTGATCTAAGGAGAACATAGATGATAGAGTAGCGAGGGCGTCTGCAAATTGATTATCCTCCCGAGGAATATACTTGAAGGTTACGCTTTCCAGCCTCGAAACTAAATAGTGGATGTGTTCTAGATATGGGATTAATTTAGAGTTCCGGGTTTCCCATTCACCCTTAAGTTGATAGATGACAAGGGATAAATCGCTGAAAACTTTGAGTTTCGTAACTCAATGATCTAGAGCTTCTTGGATTCCCAGTGCGCACGCTTCGTATTCGACCATGTTATTAGTACAATCAAAATTCAACCTGGCCGTTATGGGGATATATTTCTTTTCAGGGGATATCAAAATAACTTTTATCCCGTGTCCAAGCATGTTTGAGGCTCCATCGAAGAACATGGTCCATGCCTCCTCTTTGGTCTCTTCTTGTTCAATGTGCATGATATGTTCATCGGGAAAGTCGTCCTGTAAGGACTGATACTCATTTGTTGATCCATGGGCTAGATAGTCCACTAGGGGGCTACCTTTAATAGCTTTCTGGGTGACATGGACGATGTCGAATTCTGAGAGGAGCACTTTACACCTAGCTATCCTTCTGGTCAAAATGGGTTTCTCGAAGAGGTACTTGATTGGGTCCATTTTGGAGACCAACCATGTTATGTGTCGAGCAATGTATTGTCGGAGACGCTGAGTTACCCACACCAATGCACAACAGGTTTTTTCGAATGGAGTATAACGGGTCTCATAATCTAGGAACTTTTTGCTAAGATAATATATGGCTCGCTCCTTTTTCCCGGTTTCATCTTGTTGACTGAGCACACACCCCATGGATTCTTCGAGTATTGACAGGTATAGGATCAGAGGTCTTCCTTCAACGAGTGGTACCAATACTGGTGGATTGGTTAAGCATGTTTTGATTTTATCGAATGTTTGTTGGCATTCTTCATTCCACACCGTTGGCTAGTTTTTACGCAACAGCTTAAAGATGGGTATACATTTATCCGTCAGTTGTGCGATGAAACGGGCAATATAGTTTATTCGCCCCAAAAATCCTCTGACCTCCTTCTCCGTGCTTGGTGGGGGCATTTCCAAAATCGTCTTGGTCTTATCGGGGTCTACCTCGATTCCCCTTTTGCTGACGATGAACGCTAAGAGTTTTCCTGACCGTACTCCAAAAGTACATTTTGTCGGGTTCAATTTGAGTTGGTACTTTTGAAGTCGATCGAATAGCTTCTTGAGATATTGGATATGGTTCACTTCGTTTCTGGACTCGGCGATCATGTAATCCACGTATACTTCTATTTCCTTGTGGATCATGTCATGGAATAGTGTGACCATAGCCCTTTGATAGGTGGCCCCTGTGTTTTTGAGCCTGAAAGGCATTACTCTATATCAGAAGGTACCCCACGGTGTGATAAAGGAGGTTTTCTCTCTATCCTCGACGACCAACTTAATTTGATTGTACCCCGCATATCCGTCCATGAAGGAATAAAGCGTGTTTGTAACGGTGTGATCTACTAGTGTGTCTATGTGTGGCAAGGGGAAGTCATCCTTTGACTTGCTCGATTGAGGTCCCTATAGTCTACGCATACCCTGACCTTACCGTTCTTCTTGATAATGGGCACTATGTTGGTTGTCGCCGCCTCCCCGAAAACGGGGGCGCGGTCGGAGCGACGCGATGGTTTTTCGACTCTTCTTTGATTTTCGCATTTTTTATTGGTGGTTACAACGCCTTTAGGTTGTCCGATAACCGGGCTAACCTAGGGGCGAGGTTTTCAAAAGTGTCCTTGGGTTGTCCGATAACCGGGCTAACCCAAGGACTTATTTATTTTGGGTTCTATGGAGTCGCCACCGATATTTTTACCATAAACATCAGAAAAGGGGTTTAAAAAGGCGTTGGTTTTCGAAAACCAACTTTGGTCATTAGAACCAGAGTTGGGTAAGGGAGTTAGTTACGTGTAAAGGAAGTGTTAGTTCCTTTACGACGCCCCTTTCGGGTTCCCTATGATAGGCTGGCTAATTTTAATAAATAATTAAACTGGAAAATAGCGCTTTTTACCCTTTTATTATGCGGAATTTAAATATGTGACTACATTGCCCTAGCTTCTATTGCGTAATTTAAACAGCAGTATTTTAAAAGAAGAGAATGAGGATATGCATCTCCAAAGCAAGCTTTATATTAAAAAAAGAGGGTGCATTTCGGCAACCCTTCACTCTACAACTCTCAGAAACTCCGGAAATGCCTCGGAGGGATTCTCAAGAAGATTTAGAACACTCTGTATATGCCTAAAGACACTCAGAAACTCCGGAAATGCCTCGGAGGGATTCTTAGAGAGAGAAATTCTAGAGAGAAGGGAGAGCTAGGTTAATTACGTGTTGAAATGAGGGGGAGAGCGCCCCTATTTATAGTTTTTCGCGTCTGACAGGTCGAGACCGCCGTCTCCTCTGACAAGGTCGAGACCACCGTCTGGAAAATCCAGACCGCCGTCTCGACCGATCCAGAAATCGAGACGGCCGTCTGGAAAATCCAGACCGCCGTCTCGATTTTACAGGAAACGGGACCGCCGGCTGGAGAATCCAGACCGCCGTCTCGAATTTGCGGGAAACGAGACCGCCGTCTGGAAAACCGAGACGGCAGTCTCGTCCTGGCGTTCAGACGAGACGGTGGTCTGGTCCTTCCAGACGGCGGTCTCGTCCTTTCAGGGCGAGAAACTTTATTTTTGGGCCTAAAAACCTTCCTATCCTGGTACGGGAGCCTAATAGCCTCTCCTAATGACTTGTTAAGCTTCGGCCGTCTTCGAATAGGCTGCTTTCTGGCTTTATTCTGAGGCCGGGCAAGATTTGGGGTCTACAGCTGCCCCCCCTTTACCCGACCAGTCGATTGCTTGGCCTTCTGTGCCGAGGTGATCGACTGGAGGGTAAAGGAGTTGACCCTCTTGCCTGGTTGCCCTTCGGATGTACTGACTTCTGGCAGATGATCCTCTGGGAAAATGTTGTGTTGTTCGCTTACGGGATGCTCCTTCGACGCGGTAGCCGACCCCTTCGGCCGATGAGTACGAACCCCCATCCAGTTTGACGAGTACGAACCCCGCCGGTAAGCCCCCTTTTGTAAGGCTCGATGGGTACACACCCCCATCCGGTGTTTGACCTCCGGATGCTCCTTCGACGCGGTAGGCGATCCTTTGGTTGATGGGTATAACCCCCCATTGGGTCGGTAGTTTACGATCCGTTGTGTGGGACTCGGATGGGTATGAACCCCCCATCGTGGTCTGTAGTGTACGATCCAGTTGTGCGGGACTGGATGGGTATGAACCCCCCATCAGGGCTGTAGTGGGGATTTTCCTCTTTTGTGCTCGACTCTTGGTAGTCGATTTTTATTGGTGATGGCTTAATCCTGCCTTTTTTCGCGGTTTTAACTCTTTTTTCTTGCGATTTTTGGATTTTGGCTTCTCCTTTTTTGTTAAGCGTGTGCCTTTTTCCTTTTTAAGCTTTTTTATTACGCTGGCTTTTGGAAATGAAGGCAAAAGATGCGAGAAAATTTTATTTATCGGAAATTTTATTACAGCATATATTTTTTCCAACAAGTACAGACCCTAGGAGTCATCATCATCATCCGAGGGAGTGCGGTAAGGATATTGCTTGTACAGGTGGTGGCGGAATTCGAGTTGTTCCTGGAGTTCATCATTGTAGTCCTCCTGGAACGCCGTCCAGTCTTGTCGCATCCTTAGCTGCTCCTGGCGTATCTCATTTTGGCCCTCTCGAAGGGCCTGTATATGGGCATCCTGGGTCTGCTGCCACTGCTGTTGCTCTTCCCGCCACAAGGCTATTTGGCCAAACTGTTGGCCCAAAAAGTCCATGTGCTGGTGCATGCCAGCAAAGTCGTTTGTGTATTGTGGTGGTGGTTGCTGTTGTTGCTGCTGCTGTTGGTGCTGCTGCTGTTGGTGCTGCTGCTGGGAGCTGGGGGATACAGGCGCATCTTGCATTGCCACTATTCCCTGGAGGTCTAGCTCAAAGTCCAGGGTGGGGTGCAGGGCGAACTGACCTCCTCGGTGTATCAGCATCCCCATGCTGACTAGCATTGGCCCGTTGATGGGCTCAGGTCGGAGGCTGCGGGCCAGCTCTTCCCGGCCAGGGCACCCCATCCTCTCTGCTAGAGGGGTGATGAGGGGAGCTACGAGGATGGCCCCCGTGGACCTGCTCCCGAAGTCCTTCAGGGCCCTCAAGAAGAAGTACCCTGGGTTGCAGCGCCTCCTCTGGTGCATGCAGTAGAGAGCGAATAGGTCAGGGAGGGATACCTTACCCTGGCTCTCCTTCCTCCCGTGGAGTGTGCCTGCCAGCAGCTTGTGGCAGATGCGGAGGGCCGGTTGTAGTGCGGATCCCCTCATTAAGGTGGGGAGTGTGGTTGCCCCTGTGAGGTCCCGCCACATATCGGCAGGGGTGAGATGGGTGGGCCTAGCGCAGATGGCCTCCCGATACTCCCGAGTTAATGCCTCCTCGGGCCGGATGAATCCAATGGAGACATTAAACTCCTCCAAAGTGGTAGTATGGTACTGCCCACCCATAAAGTAATTGACCATTTTGGTGGGCTGCATTCCCGAGGCCATGGAGGGGATCTCAACGAGGGAGACCGAGGCCAGAAATTCAAGTACCGCCTGTGGGTACACATGAGTGGGGGGAGGCTGTAGCAGAAAGCCCCATCCGATGTTGTCGATGTGTGTTCGGACGTCCTCCTCCCATCCAGTGTCAGCATTGAGTGCCACTGGTAGCTTCTGAGGTTGTCCAGGCGGGCCTGGTGCTGTGGTTGAAGTTGAGAAGGATCTAGGGGCGGTGGTGGTGCTGAGCTGCTAGCACCAGCAGTGGCCCTTCTCTTTCTGGAGCCACCTCGACTAAACATTTTTGAGCAGAGAAGACTTGGAAGAGGAAAATGAGAGTTCTGGAGGCTCTGGAGGCTTAGGAGGCAAGGGGAGTTGTGAGGAAAAACCCCCCCAGGCGCGCTCCTTATATAGAAAATTTTTCTGATTCGGGACCGCCGTCTGGAAAATCGAGACGGCGGTCTCGTTTTGCCGACAAATCGAGACGGCGGTCTCGATAATCCAGACGGCGGTCTCGACTTTGCTTAAGTCGAGACGGCGGTCTGGTTTTTCGAGACGGCGGTCTCCTCTGGTCAACGAAACGAGACGGCGGTCTCGAATTTGCGAGTTTTTTTTTTTTTTTTGAATAGGACCTGTTTCAAAAACATTCTATGCATGCAAATGTTTTTATGTTTGATGTCCTATAATGCCTATTTTTGATTCAATCTTTCAGAAGGAATTAACCAACGTGTCTTGTTGCGCTGGAAGCCCTCTGATTTGCTGTATATGTCTTTGGCTATACCTTGCCAGACCTTTTGTAACCGAAGGGTAGTTTCTTTCTTCTTTTTCTTTTTTCTTCTTGTTTTTTTTTCTTGTTGCTTCTCTTTTTTGTCTTTTTCTTTTGTAGAGCACTTTTCGTCATGTAGTGACCCTTTTTCCTTGCTTTAGGGATTTCAATCCTCTTGTTGACTATACGCCTCCATATTCCCAGATTAATTAATAGAATATTGTTGTGAGGGTCAAGAGAAGAGAAACAAAGAAGGTAAAAATCAATGGTTTGTGTTTTAGAGGGTTGATTTTTATTGATAAAGAATTTGTAAGAATGGCTGGTTAGGGTTAAGCCTGGGTGTTTGGGCTTTGTCTAAGCGAACGTTTTCCCTTTCTTCTTTTTTGCATTTGCGCCTATTGGTTTTGTTTCCATTGCTTTTAAATGGCTAGCTGATTTCCTTAGATCGCCCTTTGGGTTTTCGAACTAGGATACTGTGTGTTGGCCCTAACTTTTGTCTAGGTTTACTCTCTTGTAAAATTTCGGAGAAATCCTAGCGGACCTTTATTTGTAACCCTAACTTTTGCCTAGGCTACCCTTTATTGTTGTTCGGGTATCCTACCGGGTCAACCCTAACTTTTGTGTAGCCCCCTTAGTGGGTTTCCTACCGGGTAATTTGCCCTTTTCTTTGGCCTTTGGCTTCTCTGGGCTTTTTCTCTTTTTTTTTTTTGTTCACAGTATTGGCAAAGCGTGACTTTCTTTTATGGCTCGGGTGAAGTCTTTATTTTTATGTGCTTCTAATCAGCTAGCTTGATGATGATAGCAATGGTTCAATCATTTGGAAGCGCTTTTTATTCTTTTCTTTTCTTCTTCTTTTTTTGTGTTTACTTAGACAGGGTTATTTATATGGTCTAGTCAAAAGTAGAAAGAAGAGAAGCAGATAGAAAGAATCATTCTTTATTAATTAATAAGGGAATATGTGCCCTAAAATGCCCGGGGGTCGGGCTCGCCCCGGGAGATAGTCTCTAACAGTCACGGGGTTTACATCCCTTAAACGAAGAAAAAGATTTCCTAATGACTAGAGTGGCTCTTGACGCTTGCACCCCTCCACTTCGGAAAATCTGCTTGAGTGTGCGGAGGGGGGACTTCCCTTTTGCTCTTCCCGCTCGGCCCTTGAAAGGGTTATATCCTAGGCCATACTTGTGAGGATTGTCTTTGAATTCTGGGGGTTCCCTCGTTCCTTGGGAATCTGCCCCCAGTCCTTGGCCAGGATGGTAGCCGTGTTTCAACATCATGCGGGCTACCTTTGTATTTCTGGGAAGTCGCTCTATGCTGGCAATTTCGAGCGCTTGAAAAGATGTTTTAAGGGCCTCTTCCGCCGCATCCACATAAGGTTGGGTGGACGGTCCACTGATCAGGATATCGTCTTCTGCTTGAACCGTGATCAGCTTGTCACCCACTATGAATTTGACTTTTTGGTGGAGCGTCGAAGGTATTGCCTTAGCGTCATGAATCCAAGGCCTGCCGAGGAGACAACTATATGCTGGAGTAATGTCCATTACATGGAAATCGACGTCGAAGATGGTGGGTCCCACTTGAATTGGTAGCTTGATCTCTCCCACCACTTCTCGTTTGGATCCGTCGAAGGCTCGAACGATGGTGCTGCTTGGGCACAGACGGGTTCCCTGGATAGTCAACTTTTCCAGTGTGCACTTGGGCATCACATTCAGGGACGACCCGTTATCCACAAGAACTTTAGCGATGAGGTATTCCTTGCACTTGACTGAGATGTGCAAGGGCTTGTTATGCTTTGACCCCTCTAGGGGGAGTTCTTCCTCTGTGAAGGTGAGGTGATCGCTTGCTGTAATGTGACCGACGATCCTCTCGACCTTTTCTTGGGATATTGTATGGGGTACATGCGCGTCGCTCAAGACCTTCAGCAGGGCGTTTCGGTGCGGTTTCGAGCTCATTATCAAAGATAGCAACGTGATCTTTGCAGGCGTGCGGTTGAGCTGGTCGACAATGGAGTACTCACTTTGCCTTATAAACTGGAGTAATTCCTCTGTCTCCTCCTTGGATTCTTTATTTTCTTTTTCTTCGGTCTTTTTATTTTTTCCTTTACTTTGAAGGACATTTTCCTGTGTATCCTTGGGGGAGTAGATTCTTCCACTTCTAGTTGTGCCCCCAATGCCGGCTATGTTTGTTATTTCTTCTTTTATTGGTGAAGATTCCCCATATCTCCACGGTACTGCTTTATTTGATTCGTAGGGGAAAGGACGTGGCATGAATAGTCGCACTGGAGTCCTTGCCCCCTCTTCTTTATTCTTGAGGACCAACGGTCGAGGTTTATTTCCCTCTTGCAGTGATTCAACCGTTGGGGTGAGCTTTATTAGGAGTGGCTTTCTCTCCATTCTTCTGAGTTTGGAAGACGTGTTAGTTAATCCTTCCTTTTTATTATCTTATTTATTAAGCGTGAAGGAGGGGAAATGTAACGTATGCAAATGAATGTTTATGCATGCAAGTAGACAAGTGTGGAAAAATATTTTCATTTATTTATCGGAAGGTGTACATTTTTCTACTCCAAACTACGAAGCGTCTTTTGACAAAAGCGGAAAAGCCTAAAGAAACCCACAGGCGGGTCTTGTTTTCTTTGCAATTCTCTCTCGGCTTCCCGGACATGATGAGCGAGCGCTTTGCTTTGTTTATGGATCGCTTGGCTCATTTCTTCGCTGTATTGCTGAGCCTCTTTGATCTTCCCCTCTTGATGTATGACCAGGGCTTGTAGCTCATCAAGCTTTTCAGCAGCCTGGTTCTTTTCTTGAAGCATTTGGTCATACTGAGCTAGCTTGTGTCTCTCTTTGACGCGTAGCTCATAGAGGGTTCTGCTCAGCTTTCTGTTATTCTCTCGCTCTTGGCGGAGATCTAACTGAGCCTGGAGGAGCCCTTCCAACAACTCCTTGATCTGTTGAGCCTGCTGAGCTGATTCCGCCTCAAGGTGTGCTGCTTTGGCAGTTATTTCCTGCAGTTGGCTATCCGAGCTGGTTCTGGCAGTTTTGGATGCTCGGATAGCTTGTTCGTTGGCATCAGCACATCGATCCTTGAGGCGCTCTATTTCATGATCCTTTTTCCTGCCTTGCCTTTGTAGACCATCGATTGTGAGGATAGAGGCTTGTTCTTTTTCCTCAAGGGCCCGTATCTGGGCTCCCATCATTTCTACCCTCTGGGTCAAGGCATTGACTTGTGCCTGCAACTCTTCGTTGTTAGCGATTGGTGTAGGTGTGGTGGATGGTCGAGCCACCTCTCTTCTTCTTCTCCACACCTCATAGTCACTGGTGACAGTTACCCGAGCTTTTCCTAGCTCTCTGTCCCCCATATAGACTGGCTTCTCCCATGCTTTCCTCACAGTTAGCGAGTTGGCGATTGTGCATGGGTCTCCAAAGAAGCACAGCCCTCCGAGTTCTCCTCGGGATATGATAGTTTGAGTCCTCATGAGTTGCCTCATAGCTACTCTAGGTGAGTAGGCTATGCAACCCCTGAGTCCTATCAAGGGTATATTCGGGTAGCTCCCGCATCTAATGAGAACTGGGCCGGGTCGGAACCAAGGACAAACCCAAGATATGCTGCTGGCGTCCCTTTGTTCTAGCTCGTCCCTCCATTCTATTGTTAGACGTCGCTGGAGGGGGATCTTGGAGAAGCTTCTCAAAGGATCGGGGAATATCCCCATGTGATTGGAGGCGTATAGATGTGTAATGCTCCACACATAAAGTAACAAAGAGCAGCAGCGGAGTGTTCTTCCCTGTTTCTGACGGCAGAAGTCTACCGAAAGTAGGGTGTCGGCAAGAATAGCAGGCAAGGGACTCTTCGAGTTCACGTCCCAAGCGAAGAAAGCGTCCATAACGGCTTGATCAACCGTGTTGAGGTGGAAGGGGAACAGGATCGTTCCAAAAATTAATAAGGCCAGGGTTTTGTTGAAGGCAACCCACTCTACCCTTTCAGCCAGGTAGGACAGGTGGTCTTCTAGCATTGATACTCTCCACCCCTGGGTGTTCCCTCTTCCGATCAGGGTACTCTGTCGGTGCGGTAGATGGATGAGAGCAGCGACTGGTGCAGCAGGAATATATGCCTCGTGGCGGATATGGACCCCGGCTGACTTGGGCCACTCAACATTATCTCATATTCCTCTAGAGTGGGCACCATGTCAAACTGCGGAAATTCGAAGCACCGCAGACTTGAGTTCCAGAAATGAATCAGTACCCTGAGAAAGACCTGATCGACACTGATCTTCAGGAGGTCTAGAATTCGTCCATAGGACTTTGCAAAGTCGGCACGGACCTCTGGTGGCATCGTTACGCTGAGCCGTTCTAGCTTCTCAGTTTGGGCTCGGAGAATGTCCACCTTCCCCACTTGCCTACTTGTTCCCTCCATTTTCTAAAATCAAAATGTATGATTTGATGAAGATGATGCTTCATTGTATGTAAGTGTTTATTTTGCTATTTATCATGTTTTTTTTCTACATGATGTATGGTATTTGCTTATTATTTTTTTTTTGAAAAATAAACTATCTATATGAATGCAATGTTTTTGGACCAGGTCTTATTTCATGAATTAAAAAGAATGGATTTTTTTTATTTTTATTTGTTTATTTTATAGCCTTTTATCTCTTTTGTCGGAACTGCGTGGCTACTTAGCTTGCAAAGAACCTGAAACCAGGCTAGCTAAAAGGCAGACTGTCCGAGATAAAATATGGCTTTATGCAAAAGAATGTTTAACGTCCCTTATCTCTTCTGTCGGAACTGCGTGGCTACTTAGCTTACAAAGAACCTGAAACCAGGCTAGCTAAAAGGCAGACTGTCCGAGATAAGGGTGTTTATTTGTGAAAATATTTTTTTGGAATTTTTTTTTTGTAGTTTTTTCTGTTGTTTGTTTATGCTATGCAACAATCAAGTGCAACAAACATATGCACACACAATTCGATCATCCCCGAGCAGGCGAGATTTCGATTTTATCACGAGGTAGGGTTTTCCTGCAAAAAAGTGCATTGTTTAGGGTAGGTTCTAGCTGTTCTCACCAGGCTAAGGCCCCCAAGGTGCCCCCATTATAGGGTCCCCACTCTCCAGCCGTCCAACCATGCTCAGCACTAAGGCCAGAGTCGGTCTTGTTGCCAAAAGAGGAAGGTTATCACCTTGAGTGGTGGTTTCCGATCACACTGGTGGGCACAAGGCCCTAACTGCAGCGAACCGTACCTGCCACCCACTCCCTATGGTTATCTCACTTGCCCCCGGGTATAGGAGGAACTGTAGTGTGCAAGGGATTTGTGTGCAATTTATATTCCAATCAATTTGCGGAAGTATAAACAAACAACAGTTTATTGAAAGCCAAACAATAAAACATGTTATAATACAAGGTAGGGTAAAAACGCTTATTTTCTTGGTTTAATTATTGTTAAGCCAGCCCATCACTAAATGGGATCAACTCTCTAGGCTTCCCCAGTGGAGTCGCCATCTGTCGCCGCCTCCCAAAAAGAGGACGGTCGGAGAGACGCGATGGTTTTTCGACTCTTTTTTGATTTTCGCGTTTTTTATTGGTGGTTACAACGCCTTTAGGTTGTCCGATAACCGGGCTAACCTAGGGGCGAGGTTTTCAAAAGTGTCCTTGGGTTGTCCGATAACCGGGCTAACCTAAGGACTTATTTATTTTGGGTTCTATGGAGTCGCCACCGATATTTTTACCATAAACATCAGAAAAGGGGTTTAAAAAGGCGTTGGTTTTCGAAAACCAACTTTGGTCATTAGAACCAGAGTTGGGTAAGGGAGTTAGTTACGTGTAAAGGAAGTGTTAGTTCCTTTACGACGCCCCTTTCGGGTTCCCTATGATAGGCTGGCTAATTTTAATAAATAATTAAACTGGAAAATAGCGCTTTTTACCCTTTTATTATGCGGAATTTAAATATGTGACTACATTGCCCTAGCTTCTATTGCGTAATTTAAACAGCAGTATTTTAAAAGAAGAGAATGAGGATATGCACCTCCAAAGCAAGCTTTATATTCAAAAAAGAGGGTGCGTTTCGGCAACCCTTCACTCTACAACTCTCAGAAACTCCGGAAATGCCTCGGAGGGATTCTCAAGAAGATTTAGAACACTCTGTATATGCCTAAAGACACTCAGAAACTCCGGAAATGCCTCGGAGGGATTCTTAGAGAGAGAAATTCTAGAGAGAAGGGAGAGTTGGGTTAATTACGTGTTGAAATGAGGGGGAGAGCGCCCCTATTTATAGTTTTTCGCGTCTGACAGGTCGAGACCGCCGTCTCCTCTGACAAGGTCGAGACCGCCGTCTGGAAAATCCAGACCGCCATCTCGACCGATCCAGAAATCGAGACGGCCGTCTGGAAAATCCAGACCGCCGTCTCGATTTTACAGGAAACGGGACCGCCGGCTGGAGAATCCAGACCGCCGTCTCGAATTTGCGGGAAACGAGACCGCCGTCTGGAAAACCGAGACGGCGGTCTCGTCCTGGCGTTCAGACGAGACGGCGGTCTGGTCCTTCCAGACGGAGGTCTCGTCCTTTCAGGGCGAGAAACTTTATTTTTGGGCCTAAAAACCTTCCTATCCTGGTACGGGAGCCTAATAGCCTCTCCTAATGACTTGTTAAGCTTTGGCCGTCTTCGAATAGGCTGCTTTCTGGCTTTATTCTGAGGCCGGGCAAGATTTGGGGTCTACATTGGCCAACCATTCTGGGTACTTGGACACTATTAGGAAGTTGGCGTCCAGTTTTCTTTGTACCTCCTCCTAAATCATCAAGGACCAATTCGGCTTGATTCTTCTGAGCTTTTGTTTTACAGGTCGAAATCCTTCTTTTAATGGCAATCGATGTTCTACTATGCTTGTATCGAGCCCGGGCATGTCATGATAGGACCAGGTGAACACATCCACATATTCCTTTAAAAGTTGCGTCAATCCATCCCTTATGCTACTATCTATTTGGGTGCCGATATTTATCTTTTTCTCATCATCCCCTTCTCCCAAATTGATAGTTTCCATTTCCTCTTGGTGCGGCTGTATAATGCACGCTTCCTTCTCCAAAATTCTTTGCATGTCCAGGGAAATGGTCCCCTGCTCACTGTCAGACTCGACCCATTCACCTTCGACTTCTGGGATCCACAGAGATTCATCAATCACAGACATGATATGTTTTAGGTTCTGTTTTAGTCATAGATTTTATTATTCAATTATTTCTGGAAGAATAATAAATAGAAGAGGGAAAAGAATGAAAGAAATGAATATGACAAAAAAAATGCCTCATGTATTAAAGAAAGGAAAGCGTATTTACATGCCCTTTTAGTCAATGTTCCCGCGGCCACGAGCGGGGACCGCGGGAAATACAAGAGAAAGCTTTAAAAAAGAACCCTAGGGGCTGATCCTCCCGATCCTTTCCCCTTATTACTCTGGTTTCGACAGAGGTTTGGACTCCACATCAGAAGCAAAGGCATCAAAGGTTGTCCACCCGACGTCGATTAATTCTTGGACCCGATACTTCAGGGTCAAGCAATTTTCTGTTGAGTGTCCGGGTGAAACCGAGTGGTAGTTGCATTTCTCGCTCGGTTTATACCACTCGGGATAGGGAGGCTCCATCTTTTTGGGAGGGGCGCAGGCCAAGAGCTTGGCCTCCAACAGCTGAGGCAACAATTTTCCATAGGAAGTTGAGATAGGGGTGAACTTCCTTTCTTTCTTACGAGGCTGCTGAGCTGTTTGTGGAGCGGAAGAAGGAGTAGCGAAGTTAATCGCGTGTACAACTTCATCCTTCTTCTTGCTGGCGGTTTTTCTGAATGAGACACCATCATGGGAAGATTGTGCTATCTTCACACTTCTCAGCCCTTGCTCCACTCTCTCCCCTACAGTGACTATGTCCGAGAAAAGATTAGATGTACTGGCTATCGCCTTGTTGTAGTAAGCTCAAGTCAGTGAGTCTATGAACATAGCCACCGTCTCCTTATCCGTTAGCGGGGGCTCGATTTGGGTGGCCATTTCCCTCCACCTTTGTGCGTATGCTTTGAAGGATTCATCGTTTCTTTTGCTTAGGGTCCTAAGATCTGACTTGTCAGGGGTCAGATCGATGTTGTATCGGTAACGACGAACGAAAGCATCAGCTAGCTGCTTCCAATTTTGGACCTACCCTTTTTCCAACTACATGTACCAGTTGAGGGCTGAGTCAGCCAAGCTCTCCTGGAAACAGTGAATCAGGAGTTTTTCTTTATCAGCATGCGCAATCATCTTACGACAGTACATCGTAAGATGGTTCTTGGGGCAGGTCAGTCCGACGTACTTAGGGAAGTCCGAGACCTTGAATTTCGGGGGGAAATGGATATTCTTGACTAGACACATATCTGCCACCTCTTTGACGTCAAAGTTGTGTCCCTCTACCGCCTTTAGCTTCTCCTCTAGGGCGGAGATTCACTACTTGGACACCTCCGGGGTGTGGATGTGTATTGCCCAAGCGTCGGATTGGATAGGGGCCTTTTGATCGAAGAGGAATTCCTCTTCTTCTTCTTCTTCGTGGTGAGAGGCTCGATCAGCTTGAGTCTCGCTTTTATTTTGAATCTGTTGGCGCATGGCTTCCATTAGCTGCGCCATTTGTTCCCGGAGGGTGTAAACCTCAGCAGTGAGCTTGCGATTTTGCTCTTCCAGGTTCTCCATGGCCTTTGCTTTTTGCACACAGGTTCGGACGGGGAGAGGACCAACCACTTTCTAGAATGCCCAAAAATTTTATTAATGAAATGAATGATGAGTGTGGGACTAGTATCTTTTAAGACAATGACTTAGGTATCGTCCATTAAGCTTACGCTCTGTAGGGTACCCTACCCACTTTGGTATAATGGTTCCTTCCTTGTCATGGTTTTTGACAAGTATGACGAAGATCACCATATACCTTAGTACATTTGTCCCTTCCCTGTGGATGGTTACAGATGTGCTTGGGGCCTCTTTCATCTTGTCTTAGAGATATCTAATTCCCCCTAACATGAATGCGTTTTATGTATGAGAGTGTTTTTTTCTTAGAATGATGTTGATGCGTACTTTCCTTTTATTTTCTCTCTTGGTTTTTCCACTTATGACATGATGCGGAATGATTTGACTTTGTCGCAAATTGTTTTATGAGTTTATTTTTTGTTTATTGGATTGATTTGTTTTTTATTTTTATTGTTCGTTTTAGCGCCTTTTATCTCTTCTGTCGGACTGCGTGTCTACTTAGCTTACAAAGAACCTGAAACCAGACTAGCTAAAAGGCAGACTGTCCGAGATAGAATGGCTTATTGCGAAAGAATAATGTTAGCGTCCCTTATCTCTTCTGTCGGACTGCATGACTACTTAGCTTACAAAGAACCTGAAACCAGGCTAGCTAAAAGGCAGATTGTCCGAGATAAGGGTGTTTATTGCAAAAATATTTTTGTGTTTGTTTTTATCTGTTGTTTGGTTATGCTATGCAATCAAATGCAACAAAAAAATGCACACACACAATTCACTCATCCGCAAACGCGTAAGAAGACGTTTTAATTACGAGGTAGGGTTTTCCTATAGAAAAGTGTATTGACAAAGGTAGGTTCTAACTGTTCTCACCAAGGCTTAGGCCCCCAAGGTGCCCCTATTATAGGGTCCCCACTCTCCAGCCTTCCGACCATGCTTAGCACTAAGGCCATAGTCAATCTTTGTGCCAAAAGAGGAAGGTTATTACCTTGAGTGGTGGTTTCCGATCATACCGGTGGGCTGCAAGGCCCTCACTATGACAAACCATACCTGCCACCCACTCCCTATGGATTTCTCACTTGCCCCCGGGTATAGAGGGAACTGTTGTGTGCAAAGGTTTGTGTGCAGTTTTGTATTTCAAACAATTGAGTAAAATAAACAAACAACAGTTATTAAAGCCAAGCAAATAAACATGTTATAAGACAAGGTAGGGTAAAAGCGAAATTTCTAAGTTTATTTATTAAACCGGCCCATCACTAAATGGGATCAACTCTCTAGGCTTCCCCAGTGGAGTCGCCATCTGTCGTCGCCGTCAAAAGAGACTGTCGGAGCGACGCGATGGTTCTGACTTCCATTTTCGCGTTTTATATGGGTGAGGTTACAATGCCTCTAGGTTGTCCGATAACTAGGCTGGACCTAAAATCAAGGTTTTCGAAGAGGGTTCTTATGGAGTCGCCACCGACGTTTTTACCAAAAACATCGGAAAAGGAAAAAAAAAGGCGTTGGTTTTTAAGAAAAACCAACTTTGGCCATTATAACCAGAGTTAGGTAAGGGAGTTAGTTACGTGTAGGGAAGATATTAGCTTCCCTACGACGCCCTTTTCGGGTTCCATATGATAGGCTGGTTGTTTTATAAACAAACTCTTAAAATGACGCTTTTACCCTTTTATTCGTAGAATTAAAAGATAATGACTACATGACCCTAGTAGCTATTGCACAAATTAATATAAGTAAAAAAGACGGTAAAAGAGAGGGAGAGAGTGAAGAAACCTCTGGAGCAAGCTTTGATTAATTCTTTAGAAATTAGGACGCATTTTGGCAGTCCTCCACTTTACAACGTTGACTTTTCTCTCTCGCAACGCTATAAAAACTCTCTAAGAAGTCTCAAAAAACTCTGAAAATGCTTCAGAGGGGCTCTAAAAGAAGAATTCTAAGAAATGCTAGAAGGGAAGGTGGAAGAACTGTGTGAAATGAAGGGGAGAGCGCCCCCCATTTATAGGGAGAGCGCCTGTCAGGTCGAGACCGCCGTCTCGCCTAGAAAGGTCGAGACGGCCGTCTCATCAATCGGGACAGCGGTCTCGTCTTTGACAAATGGCGCGACGGCCGTCTCACCAAACGAGACAACAGTCTCGACCTTGCCAATGACGAGACGGCAGTCCTGATAAGCGAGACAGCGATCTCGACCCTCAAGGTGGAATTCCTTATTTTTTGTACAGAAAAGCCTTCTTACTCTAATATGGGGCCTAATAGTCTATCCTAGGACCTTTTAGGCCTTGCCCATCTTTGAATTGGAGGTCTTCTGCTCTTTATTTTGAGGTCGGGCAAGATTTGGGGTCTACAATCACTGGTAATAATCTATTATTTGGCATCGTTAGAGATAATCTAGCCGTTTGTAATGGCTCTTTATGCTTTAATTCTTGTCAAACTAGCCGTTTATGGCCGTTGGAATCATTTCCTACATATAGGAGGGCTCAAAATCGAATCCAAACACTTCCAAACTTCAATTCAAAGAATTCTTTATAGATTTCAAGCTCTCTTGTCTTTCTAAAGCTCTTGCTCTTCTCAAAACCTTATATTCTTCATCTTTCCCACATTGACTTCCTCTTTCAGACGTAAGATTCCCACTAGCAGAAGATCTGCTCCTGCTTCTCATCCACGCCCAAATTCTATTGAAGGGTGGATCTCTGATGAGAAAGGAAGACAGGAATTTCTCAATTTTTGGAAGGAAAGGATTATTATTTCTCCTAAGTTTCTTATTGGGGAGCATTTCATTGACCGATGTTTCACCTTTCCCAATATCCTTGAACAATAAGGAGTTATGCCCTTCATTGAAATGCAAGGTACATATTATCCTGACTTGGTCAAGGTATTCTATTCCCGGTTCAAATTTAGAGATAACATTGCCACATCCAGAGTTAAAGGAATCACCATCATTCTTGATAATGACATTTGGGAAAATGTTGCTCATTTTCCTATTAGAGATGATGCTATCAATGTCCTTGCTGATTTGGAGGATTTCAACTGCATTCTGGCATATCGTTCCTTCCTTCGCAATCCTTCCATGGAAATTGGCAGACAACTTCTGGCCAGTCCTTTGAAGAAAGAAGAACGTATGTTACTGCATCTTCTTGTCTGGATTCTATGTCCTCGAGCCACCAACCATGCTCAATGTTCTTCTGCTGACCTTCGCATCATACATGCTATCATGAACAACGAGTCAATTGATTGGCCCAGCCTTGTCACTTTGACAATGCTCAAAGCGAAGCGTCACCCCACCTTCAAGATTCCTTATGCTCTTCTTATCTCCAGAATTCTTCAATACAAAGGTGTAAATTTTGAAGGGGAACAATGGGCTAGGACATTAAATTCTAACAGAATGCTTGACAGCATGCTTACTCAGCTGCAAATGGTGAATGTAAATGGAGTTTACATTCATAAAGATGATGCTTCTCACATGGCTAACATTGCTCCAAGATATTGATGATGAGGATATGCCTACTGTTGATGATCCTGCTGCTGCAACATCTTCTATTGCTCACTCTACATCCCATCCTCTAATTGAAGACATTTTGTTCGATATGAATCAGAGAATGCAAGAATTCGTTTCTATATCTCAAGAATGACATCAGGAAATTTTAACACAAATTTCGGATGTGGACGATCGTGTATGTAATTTAGAAGATAGATTTGATGCACAATTCAATAGTGATGAGACTGAAGAGTTCTAAATTCCTCAAAATTTTTGTTTGTTCTTTTATATTGTTTGTACTATATTGAATAAAATTCTATGTTTGAATTGATTGAGGGGGAGTGGTTTATTTTTCTATTTAATGCACATATTGAGGGGGAGCTTTCATTTCTTTTGATTATAATCAAAATAGGGGGAGAAAATATTTATAGCCTAATATGTTTAATAATTTTAATGTTTCCCGGTATGTTTAATAATTTTGTTAGTTGTGACAGTAAAAATAGGTTTTACAAAAGGCTTTAAAGCAAATTTTGATCATCATAAAAAAGGGGGAGATTGTTGACTATACATGAGTATGATGCCTGAAGATTTTGATGATGATTCTAGAACAAAGGACTTGAAGTCTTGAAGACTTATAAGCATTTGTATTTACTTGTAATAACTCTGTTTTATACTTTTGATTCTGTAAAATTAGAGTCCAAGATAACCAGCACATAATCCATCCTCTGAAAGTTCATTTTTATCAAAACCACTTTGTAATAATCGATTATCATTCAGGATAATTGATTATCATACTTTGAAACCTATTTTCTAAAAACCTTGCTGGAATAATCGATTATTTGGGTTGATTATCGATTATCCCAGTTTGAAAGTTATGGAATAATTGATTATCAAGCCAGATAATCGATTATCCTTGTCCTGTTTTACTCCTCTACAAAAATGGCTCTGTAATAATCGATTATCACTTAAGATAATCAATTATCTACGTCTGTTATGAGTTTTGAATTTTAAATTTGGACCAATTTATGAAATCCCTATTCCCAATTCTTCTGGTTTCGAAATCTTCTATTCCTCAGACCCCAATATCTTTACTTAAGGTTCTTTAAGACTCTCTGAAAAATAACAAACCTTTTTCATACAAAAGTTAAGAGCTGTGATTTCTAGAGAACTTTCTCTAGGGAAGAAAAAAGGGCTTTTGAAAACCTAGTGTGGGCTAGAAGCGATAAGAATCACTGAGTGTGTTTCTTGGTGGATTGTGTGTTGTGTTGTCTCTAGGAAAAACTGTTGTTCATCCTTTGTGGATTCAAAGGAGATGTTCATCTCTTGTGTGACTCAAGAGAGGTGTTTTCTAATCCTTATCTATTTCAATTTATAATCTGTTGTAAACTGTTATTATAGTGACAACGTTAATCCTCTTTTAGCATGATTAACAACTGGACGTAGGGTCTTTTGATCCAAACTAGTATAAATCAACTGTGTAATCTTTTTTCCCTTATCTCTTTACTTTACAAGCATTTTAATCAGTGAAATTTGGGGAAAATTTTTAAAACCCTAATTTTTCATAAGAAACCAATTCACCCCCCTCTTGGTTTTTGTCCCTAAACACGAACATTCCACTGCGTGATTCTAACACTTTATGCAAGAATTTTATTAAAGAAATACAGGGGAAATTTGAAATGTCCATGATGGGGGAGCTTAATTACTTCCTTGGGTTACAAGTCAAACAATTACAAGAAGGAAGTTTTCTTCATCAAACAAAATACTGTATAGAACTCCTAAAGAAATTTGAAATGGAGCATAACAAGGAAGCATCCACACCAATATCCACTAATTGTTACCAATATTCATCGAATTAATCGATTTAAAGCTCTCGGGTTACCAATTTTCATTCCTCATCTCTGTTTTAATCGATTAAAACATAATTTACATCAGTTAAATTCATTAATTGGTTCAAAATTAATCGATTTTTTCTCATTTTAATAGATTAAAATTTTGTTATTATTTTCATTAACCATATCTAGTACAAAATTAATCGATTCTTTCCCGAATTAATTGATTAATATTTTGTCATTATATCTTTAACCCATATCCAAATCAAATTAATTGATTAAATTGGTAAATTAATTAATTAATTAGTTTGTTCTTGGAAGTTGTTTTAGTGACTTTTAATTGTAGGATTTTGGAAATCTATAGCAAAACAAGAATTAAATATCAAGATTCAATCTCTGCAATTTTTTGCAACAGTATTTCATCGCACATTTTGACCAGATCAACCCTATCCTCCAAAGAACAAGTTAGCCGATGTATTATGCAAACCCACCATCTAACTTCGGTACTATTGTAGCCAGTCAAGGGAACATAAGGAATTAAAAAGGCTGGAAACACAACAAGGTTACTTTAACTAACTCTCAGACTCCAAAATTAATCTTTGAAATTCGGTCTCTCTTTTTATGAAAAATCAGGTTCTGCTTTCTTGAACTCATACTCACCCTCTTTTCTTCTTGATCACTCTCTCTTCTTCTTGATCACCCTCTCTTCTTCTTTATCATCCTCTCTTCTTCTTGATCACCTTCTCTTCTTCTCTTTCAAACAAATCCTGTCTTTATCTCTATAGATGCTAAAGAGATCAAAAACTGGGAAGAAGAAATACACGGGGGAATCCTCCTCTGCTGCTACCAATCCTGGAAGACACTTGGAAGCCTGGTTTAATGGTGAAATTAACCAGATGAATTCAATCATCTCTAAATTCAGTCAAAAGCAGCTATTAATTCCCAAATATATCCATTTTGCATGGCTCGATGAAGAAGGATTTACACCTCTAAGAAGACACTTAAAAAACCAGAAGCTGAAAACATTCATGGAATACACTGAGAACATTCAGCCAGATATTGTTTGTGTTTTCTATTCCAATCTCTTAGTTAATGGCTCCACCATCAAATCACAAGTAAAAGGAGTTGATATGGTAATCACTGCTTCAGTTTGGGAACAGATAGTTGGCCTCAAAGATGTAGGAGTCAAGGTGTCCAGAGGGATGTCTCAAAACTACTAGAGTTTACAAAATTCAATTCTTCCGTTCCTACCTCAAAAACTCCAATGACTCGGTTAGAATATTGAATGCTGGGAAAATGAAGCTAGAACAGAGGTTCTTACACCTAGGGGGAGCAATCATGCTCTGTTAAATGAAGGAGATCTTGCCCTTATGTACTGTATTCATAATAACATTTGGGTTAACTAGGTTTTTGTGATCAAAGATCACATGATCAAGGAAAAACAACTATATGCAATGTTGATTAACAAATTTTTTCAATATTTTGTAGTTAACTTGACAAGGGAATATGTAGAAACTCCAAAATCTACAAACGAAATTGATGATTCTACCCTCCGGAAAATGGGCTTCATCAAAGTTGATGAAGAATGAATTTCCAAGGTTGAAGCTGGAATGTCAGAAAATGACGATGAAGATAGAAAAGAATATGATCATACTGCAGTTCCATCACCTCCAAGTGCAGAGGTTCCCCAATCTACTGAAGAACAACCATTTGTTGACTTTCACAACATGGAGATCACACCATACTTTGCTCAACCAGATTGAGGAACACCTCTCTCTCAATTTGAGCATGCAATGCTCTCTTAAATGTTAGCTCTCCAAGAAAACCAAAGAAAGCATATGCAGATGACCTACCAACATTTTTAACACACCAATTCTCAATTCTCCAACCTTGGTCATCAAATTGCTGATTTGTACACAAAATTGGAGGATATGCAGATGAATCAAGGGAATTGGGATGACTGAATCCAGTCACGACAAAGGGGTCAACTATTTTTATCACAACTTTTTTATTTTTTTGTTTCTTTATTTTAATTTCACTAGGTCTGTAATATTTTGCTAGCTTCTAACTAGTATACATTGAACCTCTAAATATATTATGCATGTTTTGATTATATTGCTTCTCTGTTTTTGATGAAGTTAAAGGGGGAGAATTTAATATTGAATCAACTCACTAACACAAGAAATGTCTAGTAACTTCACTGCAGGAGTAACTTCTTTACAGGACTCAAAGAGGTGTTTGTCTTCATCAAATAGGGGGAGACTGATAAAGATTGAAGATCTTGAAGATTTGATGAAGTCAAAGAATTTATGTATGGGTTGTATTGTTTAGTGAGTCTGCATCCATATTATGTAGGTATAATCTCCTATCCATTTCTACAACATGAGGTTCTATCAATTGAAAGAAATTAAAATGCCTCTAATCATTTTAATCTGTTAAAAATTATTTTAATCGGTTAATATGTTCTTGAGTCTCTGAATTAACTAATATATTTATAGATTAATCGATAAAAAATCAACTAAAAACACTTCTGACATATTTTTAACTGATGTATTTTTGAAATAATCGATCGGAACCACTTAAAGCATGTAATGTTGTTATTTTAACCGATACATCTTCAAATTAATCGATTAAAAACACTTAAGAAAGTTTTAGAAAATGTTCTGTTAGTATTTTAATCAATTAAAATTTGAATTAATTGATTAAAATCATTTAAAGAATTTTTGGTTAATTGTTTTAATCGATTAAATCAAGTTTTTATCGCTTAAAAACTCTTATGACGATTTAAGAAATGTTTTGTCAATTTATTAATCGATTAAACTTCAAATTAATCGATTAAAATCACTTAAATATTTTTTTCAAATGTTTTAATTGATTAAATCATGTTTTTATTAGTTAAAATCACTTAAGATGTTTTGAAAAATCTTCTACCAAGTATTTTAATCGATTAAAATACGAATTAATCGATTTAAATCTCTAAAGGATTTTTTGTATAATTGCTTTAATCGATTAAACCATATTTGTATCAATTCAAATATTTTTAGAAAATGTAGAATAATTTTAATCGATTAAATGATATTTTAATAAGTTAAAACAGTTAGAATCAAGATTTTTTAATCGATTAAAAGATGAATTAACCGATTAATTAAACCAATTTGTTAGAAAAAGTCTCTCTCTCTCTCTCTCTCTATATATATATATATATATATATATATATATATATATATATATTTGATTCAACACTTTAAAAATCATCTTTTAGAAATCATTCAAACAATCAATAGAGATCTTTTCAAGAGAGAAGCCCGCTATTTTCAGTTGCAATTTTTGAAGTTCTTTCTTGAGGCATTTTTGTATTCTTACTTGAGAAGAAACTCATAATGCATTGGGATTTCTGCATCTACATAATCGAGTTTGATTGTTATAGTTTCTTCATTCTTTCTTTTCTATTTTGAATCTATGTGGTCTTGGTGTCTAGAAGGTTGGGCACTGTTTCTGCAACTGGAATTTGGTTGCAGGTTGGGTTCAAGAACTGGAATTTGGTTCTTAGTGCAGGTTAGGTGTTTTGTAATTCTGTTCTGTATTCAAAACAAATTCAATCTAGTGGAACTCAACTGGAATTTGGTTGAGAACTAGACATAGCCCAATGGTGTGGGTGAACCAATATAATTCTTGGTGTTTCTTTTTTTCTTCTTTCACCTTCTTTAAATCTGTTTGAACATTATTCATTTCTGACTGGTTTTCTGGGTTTAATTCTTAATCTGATTTCTTAAACTGATTTCTTAATCTTTTTAAATTATTAATTTGTATCTGTAAAGTGCGAAAAAGTTTTCAAAGATCAATTCACCCCATCTTGATCTCAGCCTATAATTCTAACAACTAGTTGTAGAATATCCTAAAAATATTGCTTCATCAGCTTTAGAATCAAATTTTCCAAGATTACTTTTGCCATTATTTAAAACAAAACATTTACATCCAAACACTTTAAAATAAGACATTAGTTTCCTACCTTTCAATAGTTCATAAGGTGTTAGTTTCAAAATTGGTCTAATCAAAATTTTGTTTAGAACATAATAAGCAGTATTTACTGCATCTGCCCAAAAATATTTTGGTAAAGTTGTTTCATTTAACATTGTTCTAACTAATTCTTCTAGAGACCTATTCTTTCTTCCCACTACACCATTTTGTTGTGGTGTTCTAGGCGCAGAAAAATTGTGAGAAATGCTAGAATCTTCACAAAATTTTTCAAACTTTTCATTTTGAAACTCACCACCATGATCACTTCTTAAAGATTTGATTTTCAAACAAGTTTTGTTTTGAATAGAAATAGTAAATTTTCTAAAAACTTTGAAAGCATCACTTTTAGAATGTATGAATAGAGTCTAAGTAAATCTAGAGAAGTAATCAACTAAAACTAATGGATAGTAGTTTCCACCAATACTTCTAGTTCTAAAAGGTCCAAACAAATCCGTGTGAATTAGTTCTAATGGTTTACATGTTGAAACATACATTTTGGATTTAAAAGTGGTTTTAACTTGTTCACCCTTTAGACATGCATCACATATTATGTGTTTTTCGAACTTAATTTCTAGCAAACCAATTGCAAATTCTTTTGAATTCAATTTGTTTAGATGAGACATAAGTATATGAGCTAGTCTTTTGTGCCACAACCAAGATTCATCTTCTTTAATTATCAAACACATATCAGTCTCAAAAGTAGTTCACTCAAAATCAATCATATAAATGTTTTGTATTCTTTTCTAATGAAAACAATTTTATTTGATGCAGAGTCACATATTATGTAGTAATTTATTTAAAAATTACCTTCAAACCCTTATCACATTATTAACTAATGCTTAACAGATTATGCTTTAATCCTTCTACCAATAGTACATTTTCAATTATTAAGGAAAAGTTATTACTAATCTTACCAATCCCAAGAATTTCTCCCTTGTTGTTATCACCATAAGTAACATAACCATTTGTTTTTAGAATGATGTTTTTTGAATTTCTTTATATCACCTGTCATATGCCTGGAATATCCACTTGTTAGACAAATGACATCTAGAGGGGGGGGGGGATAAATAGATGTACAAATTAAAATAGATGCCAAATTAAAAATTTATTTTAAGATGTTCAATATTTATTAATTTAATTTTAATTATCAAATTGAACAGATATAGTTGAAGCGATATAATCAAAGAGATAAGGGGAAAGAAATAAGTTGATGTTATCACAGAGGTATAAGGAAGAATAAAAACTGATTGTAGATGGGCAGTAGAGAAGAGGATTTTCTCAGAAGGTGTAAAATATCTTTGTTGTCTTGCTCAGAATTCTTTACTCAAAACTGATTGAATGTAAATTGTATTTTCGAATTTTGTAATTGTGTGTTTTTTATTTTCCATCAAAACTTAATTAAATAGAAAAATTGCATCAGAAAATGGTCATTGGACATTAATATTTTCGTGGATAAAAATCAGGATATATTCAAAAATATTTATTCTTCAAAACGGATATTTTTCAAATATGAACTGTCATAATCAATTATATTACCAGTATAATCAATTATGACAGAGAAAATCATTTTTCCATTTCTGATGCATCATAATTGATTATGACAGTGAAAAATATCATGTTATGAAATTTTATCACACTTGTGCTTTGGAGGCTTATGCATAATATTACTTCATCAACTTGTACCTCCATATCCAATATTCTAAGACTCTATCTAGCCTTCAGGAATTATCTTGGGCTTGCATGAATGTTGAATAGAATCTTTATCAAATCATATCTTGGGCTTGCTTGAGTCTTGAATGGTGTTGACTTGAATCATCATCAAAATCATCTCTTGGGAATGTAGGGACATGTTTCACATTGCCATCAATCTCCCCCTCATTGCTTTCACCACTATCCAAATACCACATTGAGTTTTTTATGCCCAGATATTTCTACAAAAGATATTAAAAAGCTTATTTAGGTACCCAATCAAATTTGTGTCCTCTCATATTAGTTATATACAGTTTATCATTAGGTAACCACTTATATTTTCCTCTTGGAACACCATAATTTTTAAAATAACAAGTTTTTTATCTATGTCCAGTCTTAGAACAGTAGAAACATGTTACAGATGATGATTTGCTTATATTCAGAAAACTTTTGGACTTATCTAATCGATTAGCATTATAACCAATTTCTTCTCTATTTAAAGTGCTTATCTGGGAATTCAATATAGCATCTATGTTTATTTTTCCTAATGTAAGTTTTGAAAGCGTTTTGATAGGATACTTGATTCATTCTAAATGTTTCTTACAGTTATCACATTCATGCACAAAAACCTTACTATTCTTTTCTATGGTTTCTAACTCTGTTTTTCAGATTTTCATTTTCATTTCTCAAGTTGTTTTAATCTATTCTCCAGCCATCTATTTTCACCATTAAATCTGTTATTAGAATATGCTAATTTTTCTGCTTCATCATGCATTTCTTTAAAAGCATCCAATAATTGATAATAACTATTTTTATCATTAGATTCAGAGGTACTTACATTGAATTTTCTTGATGTTTATGTATCTTCCATCAAACAAAAATTTGCTTGTTCATATGTGTTTCCATTTGACTCACAGGAAGTACTTGAAGCATTGTCTTCCCAAGCAATGTATGCCTTCTTTTTATAATTATTGGTTTCCTTGATGTCTTCTACTTTCTGCTTCATCTTGAATATTGCACAATATAACTCGATGTGTCCAAGTTTATGGCATTCATGTAGACCCCAAATCTTTCCCGGCCTCCAAATAAAGAGTAGAAGACCTCCTATTCGAAGATGGATGAATCCTAAAAAGCCACTAGGAGAGACTATTAGGCCCCATACTAGGATAGGAGGGATTTTTCTGTACAAAAAATAAGGTTTCTCGCCTTTTTGGGACGAGACCGCCGTCTCAAAATCGAGACCGCCATCTCGCCTCATGCAAGTGGCGAGACAGCGGTCTCGCTTTCCAGGAGGGCGTTCTCGCCACCTACGAAGGGCGAGACGGCGGTCTCGTTTGGCGAGACGGCGGTCTCGACCCTGTCAGACGAGACGGCGGTCTCGACCTGTCAGGCGCGAAAACCTATAAATAGGGGCCTCCATTCCTCCCTCATTTCCACACAGCTTGCTCCTCCTTCTCTCTAGAAATCACTAGATCTTCTCTCTAGAATCCCTCCGACGCATTTCCGGAGCTTCTGAGTGTTTCTGTGAGCGTTTTTCGGCGTTTAGAGAAGTTTCCAACGCTGTGTAGAGTGAAGGGCTGCCACAAAGCACCCTCTTTTTTTAAAGAATTAAAAAGAAAGCTTGCTGCGGAGGTTTAAATTCTCCCTCTCTACTTTTACCGCTTTAATTTTAAATTATGCAATAGATATTAGGGTCATGTAGTCATAATTTTAAATTCCGCAAAATAAAAGGGCAAAAGCGTGTTTTTCCGGTTTATTTATTAACAAAATAGCTGGCCTGTCATAGGGAACCCGAAAGGGGCGTCGTAAAGAAACTAACACTTCCTTTACACGTAACTAACTCCCTTACCCAACTCTGGTTCTAACGACCAAAGTTGGTTTTTCAAAAACCAACGCCTTTTAAACTCCTTTTCCGATGTTTCCGGTAAAAACATCGGTGGCGACTCCACAGAACCCTTCAACAATTAGTTCTTGGGTTAGCCCGGTTATCGGACAACCCAAGAACGCCCTTTCGAAAACCTCACCCCTAGGTTCAGCCCGGTTATTGGACAACCTAAAGGCGTTGTAACCACCCATAAAAACGCGAAAATCAAGAGGGTCGAAACCATCGCGTCGCTCCGACCGCCCCTCGTTTTGGTGGCGGCGACAGATGGCGACTCCACTGGGGAAGCCTCGAGAGTTGATCCCATTTAGTGATGGGCCAGCTTAAAAAAATAAATAAACCAAGAAAATAACGCTTTTGCCCTTACCTTGTATTATAACATGTTTTACGGTTTGGCTTTAATAACTGTTGCTTGTTTATGCTTACGCAATTGTTTGAAATACAAACTGTACACAAACCCTTGCACACTACAGTTCCCTCTATACCCGGGGGCAAGTGAGAAATCCATAGGGAGTGGGTGACAGGTACGGTTCGCTGTAGTGAGGGCCTTGTGCCCACCAGTGTGATCGGAAACCACCACTCAAGGTGATAACCTTCCTCTTTTGGCAACAAAACTGACTATGGCCTTAGTGCTAAGCATGGTCGGACGGCTGGAGAGTGGGGACCCTATAATGGGGGCACCTTGGGGGCCTTAGCCTGGTGAGAACAGTTAGAACCTACCCTCGCCAATGCACTTTTCTGCAGGAAAACCCTACCTCGTGATAAAAACGAATTCTCGCCTGTTCGGGGATGATCGAATTGTGTGCGCATATGTTTGTTGCATTTGTCTATTGCATAGCATAACCAAACAACAGAACAAAAATCACAAAAATATTTTCGCAAATAAACACCCTTATCTCGGACAGTCTGCCTTTTAGCTAGCCTGGTTTCAGGTTCTTTGTAAGCTAAGTAGCCACGCAGTTCCGACAGAAGAGATAAGGGACGCTAAATATTCTTTCACATAAAGCCGCATTTTATCTCGGATAGTCTGCCTTTTAGCTAGCCTGGTTTCAGGTTCTTTGTAAGCTAAGTAGCCACGCAGTTCCGACAGAAGAGATAAAAGGCTATAAAATAAACAAATAAACATCAAATAAAAATCAAAATAAAAATCCGTTTCCAAAACCATAAATAAGACCTGGTCCAAAAATGTTACACTCATAAAACATTCATATAGATAGTTTATTCTTCAAAAAAAAATATACGCAATTACAATACATCATGTAGAAAAACATGATAAATAGGAAAATAAACACTCACATTCATTCAAATAAGCATCATTTTCATAAAACATGCATTTTGGTTTTAGAAAATGGAGGGGACTAGTAGACAGCCAAAGAAGGTGGATATTCCCCGTTACCATACTGAGAAGTTGGAACGGCTTAGCGCGACAATGCCACCAGAGGTCCGCGCCGATTTTGAAAAGTCCTATGGACGGATCTTAGACCTTCTGAAGATCTGTGTCGATCAGGTGTTCCTTAGGGCATTAATCCATTTCTGGAACTCTAATCTGCAATGCTTCGAATTTCCGCAGTTCGACATGGTCCTTAGAGGAGTATGAGACTATGTTGAAATGGCCCAAATCAGCCGGGGTCCATATTCGCCACGAGGCATACACTCCTGCAGCACCAGTCGCTGCCCTTATTCAACTACCGTTCCGGCAGAGTACCCTGATAGGAAAAGGGAACACCCAGGGTTGGAAAGTCTCGATGTTAGAAGACCACCTGTCCTACTTGGCTGAAAGGGCAGAGTGGGTCGCCTTCAACAAAACCCTGACACTAATCATTTTTGGAACAATCTTGTTCCCCTTCCACTTCGACACAGTAGATCAGGCCGTCATGGACGCCTTCTTCGCCTGGGACGTAAATTCAAAGAGTCCCCTGCCTGCAATTCTTGCCGACACCTTGCTCTCGGTGGAATTCTGCCACCAAAAGCAAGGAAAAACACTTCGCTGCTGCTCTTCATTACTGTTTGTGTGGAGCGCTACCCACCTTTACGCCTCCCGTCACATGGGGATATTCCCCGACCCTTTAAGGAGCTTCTCCAAAATCCCTCTCCAACGACGCCTGACTTCAGAATGGAGGGACGAGTTGGAACGAAAGGACGCCAACAGCTTGTCCTGGGTCTGCCCTTGGTTCCGACTTGGCCCAGTTCTCATCAGATGTGGGGACTACCCGAACGTACCCTTGATAGGACTCAGGGGTTGCATAGCCTATTCACCTAGAGTAGCTATGAGACAGCTCATGAGGACTCAAACTATCATCGCTCGAGGGGAACTCGGAGGACTGTGTTTCTTCGGAGACCCATGCACAATCGCCAACTCACTAGCCGTGAGAAAAGCATGGGAGAGACTGGTCTATATGGGAGATAGAGAGCTAGGAAAAGCTCGGGTGACTGTCACCAATGACTATGAGGCGTGGAGAAAGAGAAGAGGGATGACTCAACCCTCCACCACACCCATTACGAGCGCCAATAATGAAGAGCTGCAGGCTCAAATTGATGCCTTGACCCAGAGGGTAGAAATCATGGGAGCCCAGATGAGGGCCCTTGAAGAAAGAGAACAAGAATCTATCCTCACAATAGACGGTCTGCAAAGGCAAGGCAGGAAAAAGGATCATGAAATAGAGCGTCTCAAGGATCAGTGTGCTGACTCTAATGAGCAGGCTATCCGAGCATCCAAAACTGCCAGAACCAGTTCGGATAGCCAACTCCAAGAAATAACCGTCAAATCAGCACGCCTTGAGGCCAAATCAGCAAAACAGGCTCAAACGATCAAGGAGTTGTCGCAAGAGCTCACCAAGACTCGGTTAGACATACGCCAAGAGCGAGAGGCCAACCGAAGACTCAACAAAAGTCTCGCTGAGCTACGCTGCAAAGAAAAAGACGGGCTAGCTCAGTATGGCCAGGTACTGCAAGAGAAAGACCGAGCCATTGCGAAGCTCGATGAACTACAAGCCTTGGTCGTTCATCAAGAGGCAAAGATCAAAGAGGCTCAGCAGTATAGTGAAAAAATGAGCCAGGCGGTCCGAAAGCAAAGCGAAGCACTTGCTCGTCACGTCCGGGAAGCCGAGAGAGAATTGCATAGAGATCAAGACCCGCCTGTGGGTTTCTTTAAGGTTTTCCGTTTTTGCCAAAAGTTGCTTCGTAGTATGGAATAGGGGAATGTACACCTTCTATTGAATGAATGAAAACTTCTTCTTTATTCAATGACTGTCTACTCGCATGCATAAACATTCATTTGCATATTTAATTTCCCCTCCTTCACGCTTAATAAATAAGATAATAAAAAGGAAGGATTAACTGACACATCTTCCCAAATCAGAAGAATGGAGAAAAAGTCACTCCTAATAAAGCTTACCCCGACGATCGACCCGCCGCAAGAGGGAAATAAGCCTCGGTCGTTGGTCCTCAAGAATAAAGAAGAGGGGGCAAGGACACCAGTGCGATTATTTATGCCACGTCCTTTCCCCTACGAAACAAATAAAGTTGTACCGTGGAGATATGGGGAATCTTCACCAATAAAAGAAGAAATAACAAACATAGCCGGCATTGGGGGCATGATTAGAAGTGGAAGAGTCTACTCCCCCAAGGACACACAGGAAGATGTCCTCCAAAATAAGGGGAAAAATAAAAAGACCGAAGAAGAAAAAGAAAATAAAGAATCCAAGGAGGAGACAGAGGAATTACTCCAGTTTATAAGGCAAAGCGAGTATTCCATAATAGACCAGCTCAATCGCACACCTGCAAAGATTACATTGCTATCTTTGATAATGAGCTCGTAACCGCATAGAAACGCCCTGCTGAAGGTCTTGAGCGAGGCACACGTTCCTCATACCATATCCCAAGAAAAGGTTGAGAGGATCGTCGGTCACATTATGGCAAGCGATCACCTCACCTTCACAGAGGAAGAACTCCCCCTCGAGGGGTCAAAACACAACAAGCCCTTGCACATCTCAGTCAAGTGCAAGGAGTACCTCATCGCCAAAGTTCTTGTGGATAATGGGTCATCCTTGAACGTGATGCCCAAGTGCACACTAGACAAGTTAACTATCCAAGGAACCCGTTTGCGCCCAAGCAGCACCATCGTTCGAGCCTTCGACGGATCCAAACGAGAAGTAGTGGGAGAAGTTAATTTGCCAATCCAAGTTGGACCCACTATCTTCGACGTCGATTTCCATGTCATGGATATTACTCCAGCATATAGTTGTCTCCTCGGCAGGCCTTGGATTCATGACGCTAAGGCAGTACCTTCAACGCTCCACCAGAAAGTCAAGTTCATAGTGGACGACAAATTGGTCACGGTCCAAGCAGAAGACGACATTTTGATCAGTGGACCGTCCACCCAGCCTTATGTGGATGCGGCTGAAGAAGCCCTTGAAACATCTTTTCAAGCGCTCGAAATTGCCAGCATAGAGTGACTTCCCAGAAACACAAAGGTAGCCCGCATGATGTTGAAGCATGGTTACCATCCTGGCCAAGGACTGGGGGCAGATTCCCAAGGCATGAGGGAACCCCCAGAATTCAAAGACAACCCTTGCAAGTATGGCCTAGGATATGACCCTACTAAGGGCCGAACGGGAAAAGGAAAAGGGAAGTCCCCCCTCCGCACACTCAAGCAAATTTTCCGAAGTGGAGGGGTGCAAGCGTCAAGAGCCACCTTAGTCATTAGGAAATCTTTTTCTTCGTTTAAGGGATGTAAACCCCATGATTGTTAGAGATTATCCCCCGGGGCGAGCCCGACCCCCAGGCATTTAAGGGCACGTATTCCCTTATTAATTAATAAAGAATGATTCTTACTATCTGCTTCTCTTCTTTCTATTTCTGACTGGACCACATAAATAACCCTGACTAAGTAAACAAGAAAGAAGAAGAATAAAAAGAAGAAGAATAAAAAGCGCATCCAAATAATCAACATTTACCATCGCCATTGTCATCAAGCTAGTTGATTAGAAGCACATAAATAAAATGTGGTTGTAATAAAATTTTCTCATAAATAAAATTTTATTTCATGCATCTCTTTGCCACCCTTTGCAAAAGCCAGCGTAACAAAAAAGCTTAAAAAGAAAAAAGGCATACGCTCAATAAAAAGGCCAAAAATCCAAAAATCGCGAGAAAAAAGAGATAAAACCGCGAGAAAAAGGTTGGATTATGACAAGCCACTCACCTTGATCAACAAAACCTCGACTACCAAAGGTCGAACAGACAAACAAGACTCATCCGACCAGTCAGCAAGAGTCGAACAAAAGCAAAAAATCCCTAGCAACCAACAAAGCTGGATGAAACACAAAATCCCCGGCACAGTCCGGATGACCATTCAAAGAGGTCCAAGTACATCTACCAACACAAAAATCACTCCCCAGGGAGTCGGTGCATGAGCTAGAGCAGTAAGCCGCCACCACGGCCAAAGGATCAGCTACCGCAAGATGGAGCATCCGGAGGCTTAACACCAGATAGGGGTGTGTACTCATCGGGCCTTACAAAAGGGGGCTTACCAGACGGGGGTTCATACTCGTCAAACACCAGATGAGGGTGTATACTCATCATGCCTTACAAAAGGGGGCTTACCGGACGGGGGTTCGTACTCATCAGCCGAAGGGGTCAGCTACCGTCAGAAGGAGCATCCCGGAAGCGCACAACATTTCCCTAGAGGATCATCCGCCGCAAAGACGAAGCATCTGAAGGGTAACCGGGCAAGTGGGTCAACTTCTTTACCTTCCTGTTAGTCTGTCTGGCACAACAGGCCAACAACCGACTAGTCAAGTAAAGGGGGGGGCAGCTGTAGACCCCAAATCTTGCCCGGCCTCCAAATAAAGAGTAGAAGACCTCCTATTCGAAGATGGACGAAGCCTAAAAAGCCACTAGGAGAGACTATTAGGCCCCATACTAGGATAGGAGAGATTTTTCTGTACAAAAAATAAGGTTTCTCGCCTTTTTGGGATGAGACCGCCGTCTCGCCTCATGCAAGTGGCGAGACCGCCGTCTCGTTTGGCGAGACGGCAGTGTCGCCACCTGCGAATGGCGAGACGGCGATCTCGCTTTCCAGGAGGGCATTCTCGCCACCTGCGAAGGGCGAGACGGGGGTCTCGTTTGGCGAGACGGCGGTCTCGACCTGTCAGGCGCGAAAACCTATAAATAGGGGCCTCCATTCCCTCATTTCCACACAGCTTGCTCCTCCTTCTCTCTAGAAATCACTAGATCTTCTCTCTAGAATCCTTCTGACGCATTTCCAGAGCTTCTGAGTGTTTCTGTGAGCATTTTTCAGCGTTTAGAGTAGTTTCCAACGCTGTGTAGAGTGAAGGGCTGCCACAAAGCACCCTCTTTTTTTAAAGAATTAAAAAGAAAGCTTGCTTCGGAGGTTTAAATTCTCCCTCTCTACTTTTACCGCTTTAATTTTAAATTATGCAATAGATATTAGGGCCATGTAGTCATAATTTTAAATTCTGCAAAATAAAAGGGCAAAAGCGTGTTTTTCCGGTTTATTTATTAACAAAATAGCTGGCCTGTCATAGGGATCCCGAAACGGGCATCGTAAAGGAACTAACACTTCATTTACACGTAACTAACTCCCTTACCCAACTTTGGTCTAACGACCAAAGTTGGTTTTTCGAAAACCAACGCCTTTTAAACTCCTTTTCCGATGTTTCCGGTAAAAACATCGGTGGCGACTCCACAGAACCCTTCAAAAATTAGTTCTTGGGTTAGCCCGGTTATCGGACAACCCAAGAACGCCCTTTCGAAAACCTCACCCCTAGGTTCAGCCCGGTTATCGGACAACCTTAAGGCGTTGTAACCACCCATAAAAACGCGAAAATCAAGAGGGTCGAAACCATCGCGTCGCTCCGACCGCCCCTTGTTTTGTTGGTGGCGACAATTCATAACATGTAGGAATATTCCCCTGTTCCTATTTCTTGAATGGTTTGATAGTATATTTGTTAGTAGATTTGTTTTTAAATTTAAAAAATTTAGAAAACCTCTTTACCAGCATGTTCAAGTTTTCACTATCAGAATCCTCATCTTCATTTCCCTGCATAAGATCATTCTTCTTTGTAGTGGTCTTTAATGCAACAATATGTCTTCTTTCGCTTTCTTCTTCTTCTTTGAGTCTTCCAAGTTCTAACTCATGTTCCCTTAGCTTCCCAAACAGTGTAGCCATATTCATTGTTGTAAGATATCTTAATTATAAAATAGCAGTCACTTTAGGTCGCCAATTTCTTCCTAAACTTTTTAGAATCTTGATATTCAATTCTTCTTTGTCAAAGATCTTTCCAAGAGTCATCAAATGATTTACAATATGAGTAAATCTTTTCTGAACATCATAAATGTTTTCTCCAATCTTCATTTTAAACATTTCATACTTTTTAATAAGAGTATTCTTTCTCGCTCTCTTTACCTCTTCAGTTCCTTCATGAGTGACTTCAAGAACACTCCATATTTCTGTAGTTGTTTCATAAATAGAGATTCTATAGAATTCATCAAGTGTTAGTGCAGAAGAATTAATATTCCTAGCTTTAACATCATAGTGAGCTCTTTTATTTTCATCAGGAGTCCATTCAATAAAATCTTTGATTATTGTCATACCATCTTTAATCTTGGTTGGTTGAAAAGGACCATTAACAATAGCATCCCAAACACCTTTATCAACAGATTCAAAAAAATCTTCATTCTTATTTTCCAAAATGGATAATTTTCACCAGAAAATAATGGAGGTATGTTTATAGAAGCCCCTTCAGCAAAAGTTTGAGAAATGTTAGCCATTCATTTTGGATCAAAATCAATTAACTTTTGATAACCCAGCTCTAAGGCCAATTGTTAGAAAAATATGAATGTCTAAACACACCCAAGAGGGGGGTGAATTGGGTTTTCAAATTCTTTTTAACTCTAAACAATTATTAAAAATCTTTTTCTGATAATGAAATTCAAAAGAACTAGAACAGTATTAAGATCACAAGAATATCAAGATAAGGAAAAGAAAGAAATGAAAACATGAGTTTATACTGGTTCGATTCTTTTAAATCTACATCTAATCTAACCAAACAACCTTAGCTTGGAGTTTTCATTAAAATTTGTTTAGTAACCAGATTACAACCTAACCTGATAATCTTAACTATAACAACCTTTAATTAAGATCTAAACACAAATCGCAATACTTGAAAATGTTTCTCCTCACAATTTTCAAGCTAATTTGATGTAGCTCACCTCATATACATCAAAATACAATAAAG